>OY728134.1:1107011799-1107451799 GCA_963277665.1 Viscum album | reverse complement strand
TAAACATGTGAGAAACTTGTCCCCACAAGACACTAAATATGTAAGAACACAATTTTTTCACTCAGGTATTGATCCTTTAATTTCTAGTCTAAATATTTAATTTGGACCTAATCTAAATGTCTAATGAGTTAGCAATGGTTTAGAGGGTTTCTGAGGCTTTTTGGGAGATCGGATAACCTCTTTTTTGGAAAACAAGTCAAGTTGAACAGTTTGTGCATGATTAGCGCAAGATTTTCTTAACTATACGGTTTGGGTTTTTTCAGATAGTGGCACCTCGCACGGTTGGCACATGACCATGCAACCAAACCATGAGAACACCCATTATTCCTAGGTAACCATGCTTGGGTGGCACACAGTTTGATCAAACTATGTGGAGGAAGACTTCTCAGGCAGAACCGCCTCACACGGTTTGCGTATGGTTTGAAAAACCATGCGGACAAACTGTACACAGGCTAAAAACTTGTGTAAAATGTCTAAAATTCCCTTAATGATCTATTAATCCAACCCTGTCCTCCCTAATTCAAGTTTATGTGGGATTTAACTAGTTCTATCTAATTTTGGAGTATTTTGAAGATCCAAAATTGGTATCAAGAGATCTCCTTCGTCCGACTTCCGATCAAGCTTTCATTCATCACGTTGGATGTACAATGATAAGTAATCGAGTTCAATTTAGTCATTCTTCATCCCTCTCACTCTTGACCTAGATATATCCATGTGAGTGTTTTTCACGTTTTCTTAGATCTACTCTGATCTGAGACAAATCAAAGGCTGATACCGGAGGAGAATATTCATACAACCCTAAGGTGGGTGGACTATAACTCATCACTAAAGTTTGTTATTTTTGGAATGTTTGTGTGGGGCCCATCAGTTTTGTATGAAACCATTTCTTAAATTTACATTCCATAACTATACTTGTTAGAATTGTATCATTATGATCTTTCCAATTATGTGATTAGTGGTCAGTGGTTACACCCATAACTAAATCCACCTCATGTCAAAGGTTATTCCTGAATTGGGTTTTTAGTTTTTTGACACATTTGATCCACAGTTCAAGGGTGAATTTTCTTGACATTTATAAGGGTGAGAATCCTTATAATAAATGGCTTGTTGTTAATGATAATTTCATAATGTAAAGTATGATGTGTACACATGACCTGACCCACCTATTTTATGTTCTTACAAATGTTTATTGAATATGAAATATGAAATGTGAAATGACAAGTATACTAACTATATAACTTATCCTGATTAAAATAAACACAATAAAGGTTACATGTTTGTAGCACCCCTTTCCATGTTTATGGAAGGTAGCGGAGTAAACCTCAATAATTTATTATGCCTAAATGGATAACAAATACTTGATTAAATGGTTTCAATGCTACTTGTCCTATCCACACTAATGGAAGACAAGGATTGGACTGACGGTTTCAACTCTACTTGACCTATCAACACTAATAGAGGGAAAGACTTTAACCAAATGAATTATTACATGATTAAAATATCAAATAGGAATGGACTGAATTATTCCCACCTTATATTTTGAGAGGAGAATACCTTAGGTCTCAGGAACCCCATTCTGATTCAAGGATACAGTTTTCTTATATTGAAACCCACCTAGAATCTGGTTCTTGTATATTATTTGGATTCCTGGTATACTATCATTGGGTCCCTTTCTTTATTACAGGATGCCTTGGATACACTCCTTGGATCCAGCATTGACTAGTAGGTGCCATGGTGAAAGCCCATCAGGACAATGCCTTTGCTTAGCCCTGTTTTAACATGATTGATCACCTTGGACTCGGTAGGTGCCTTATTGTGGAACACCTTGGATTACGCTACTTGGATTACACTCTAAACCCATAGCTAGACTCAGATACCACTGAGTTATCTTTCCATGAGTTTACGTTACCTCAGTTTTTACCTTGGAACTCCCCCACTGGATATCATTGTCTGGTTACCTTGTTATGTGTTGGGAGCATCACTACTTATACTATCATGAGGTGATGTTAGTGTTGGATATTCCTCATGGGACCTATTAACATTAAATGGTAATTTATTGATTAATGAACTGGTAACATGTTTAGACACCATCCAAGGGATGAAACAGGTACTTGGTTATTTAGTTATATTGTACTTTTTTATTTAATTTATATATACATGCTTCCACACTGCTATATTCCATTACACAGGCCGGATGTTATAGACATCATTGGTGGTGGACCACTTAGATTTATCTCACACCCTCTCTAAGCATCTTTTAGTACCCAAAGTAGATTAAACGATTGCAGGTATTGATAAAGGGAAGCATGCAGCTTCCAATACTTGATTGTGTGCTGATAGGATGACGCTTGATATCAGATGACCAAGTAGGATCTCAGGATGCTTGGAATAGACTTTGTTTTATTTTACCTTTAAGAACATGTTATTCTTATTGTCTTGTATCCATGATTTCCATTTTTCTAGTGAAATGAAATTACCTCATTACTGTTCCAGTTGATATAGTTATTATTATTCTTTTTTATCAATTGCATCTGTTTTCTTTAACTAAATATTCATATTTCTTCTATTATATAATATTCAATTATATCTCCTTCTTTGTGCTACACTCTTCTAATGGGGTCATATTCTTTCCATGGACACACCCTAGGCCCTCGCTACTAGTCAGCAGCCTCTGGAGTTTGGGAATATGCACTTTAGTCCATGTGGCCCACCGGGTTTGGGGCACCGTTAAGTGGCATCCGGGTCCGGGTCGTCACAAAGTGGTATCAGAGGTGGTTTATTTTCTTTCTTGACTATTTTGAGAAAATATTTTTAAGAATAGTAACACTTGTTACTTGGACATAAGTCGTGCTTGGGCGTCACAAACCCATGTTTGGGGTAAAATCCAAGTTAACCCTAATGAAATTTTTGTTCTATTTTGCCTTTTATAGTTGATATTATTTCACCATTGGGTGACTCACATTTTGTGCGGTGTTGTTGATAATTATTCTTTGGGAATTTATTTTATCCTTGGCTTGATTATATGAGGTCAAGGAGTATTTCTACATGCATCATTATGGTCACCTTGAATTCGCATGTCATGAATATTTCCATGCCATATAGGTGCATTTAACTGCTTTTCATTGCTTGATATGCCTGTGATTGTTGAGTGATGTTATGATAGTTTCTTGTGCTTGTATTACTTTGGCTTTGATTGAGTGATTTCTAGTCTCAATTCATGAGTTTTATGGCCTCTCATGTGTTGGGATGAGTAATTTACCGAGTCAATCCATTATGCTATAAGTAAATGGGTGTCGTTTTTGGTGATAGGTGTATGGGAACTGATTCATCGGAAATGACTATCCATTATAAAGTGAATCCTAAAATATAAAATGAATTGGTTGCACATCCTTATCCTGACTTGTCATGTTTATTAAAGGTAATGGAGTGAACCTAAGAATTACTTTCAAAATGACATAAAACATATACTTGAGCACTTACCAATTCTTGGTCGTCTAAGCAGGTAGTTTGGGTAGTATGTCTTGGGTAGTGAGTTTTATTACAACAATTTTCTACTAGGGATGCTATCTCCTTGTTTCTATGCTTTTTATAAGGTGTGTTCTTAGAATTTGTAGACCAAGGTCACCACGACATCCTCGTGTCGTTCGCCAGGAGGGTGGTGATGACCATACTCCCGACATGGTGGGCCCTGAGTCGCTAGTATTACTTCTAGGGGTGCCACTTGAGGCACTGCCTAATGTACAGAATCTGGGAACTGATTCCCAAGTCTATGATAGTTTCTTATGTATGATTCAGTCAATTATTGGTGCTCCATGGGTTGCACCTACGATGGATGATCTGACCCGTGAGTTCCAACAACAACATCCTCCTAGTTTTTAAGGGGATGGTGGATCTCAAGCTACTAAGTCTTGGCTAGAGGGAATGTTGTCTATCTTTGAACATCAAGAAATGCCTTCAGAGTGGAGAGTCGAGCTCTCTATATACATTCTTCAGGATTCTTCCAAGCGTTGGTGGGATGTCGTTACCCAGGCCGGTCTTCATAAGGGCATGTTATGGGTTGCTTCCAGACTGCCTGCTATGATTATTTCTTTCTCAGTCATCAAGAGATGACAGAGCCAAAGACATCATGCATCTCAAGAAGGGTTCTTTGTCAGTTATAGAATATTCAGAATGTTTCACTGATTTACAACACTTTTCACTGCTTCTATCTGGTGATGATCTTTCATGTGCTAGACGTTTTGAGGATGGGCTCTAGAATGCCTTCTGAACTCACGTGAATATCTTCCACCTTCCTACATTATCTACAATAGTTGATGATGCCCTTATCAATAAGTATAACCTAAGGGATGGAGTGAGTACTGGGTTTAAAGGATCAATATTGTGTTAGGCCAATAGTTCTTCCAGTTGAAGGAAGTGTTCCCTTGAGGTTTATCATCAGGGTAGTGGCAGCTAGAGTATCCAGTTTGATAGCTCTGTAGTGTGTCATAAGTGTGGAAAAATAAGGCATAAGAAGCCCCAATGTGATAGAGACCCTATGGAGTGTCAGACTTGTGGTCGCATGGGTCATCTTCAGAGATTTTGTAGGACCATTCCACCATCTTTGAGTGGAAAAGGATCAACTTCATCTCCTCCTTTAGGAGCGAGTTATTTTTCACCATGTCAGGCGGGAAGTTGGAGTAGCACCGGCAGGTCTGGACGAGGAGGAGTTTGTGGCCATGGTAGTTCAATCCCTGATCACCAGAAGCACTATCAGTGTAGTCATGATCATGGTATTACATATGTTTCACAGGGGTATGGATCAGGTCAGTTTCACGCTTTACAACCGATACCTGAGGATCATGTTGTGGGACCATCTACAGTACGAGGTACTATTCTAGTAGCCTCCACTATTGTCTCTTTTTTTATACAGGTGCTTCAAACTCTTTTATTTCTATATCCGTTTTTCAACCTCTTAGACTAGAGATACAATATCACTATGGTGTAATGACCCTCGATACACCATTGGGAATACAGACAGAGGGCATACGCCAGTGCAGGCACTTCCCCCTTAAGGTAGGCAGTTTCCCTTTCTTGTGGAATCTCTTTGTTCTCGAGATGAAGGAATTCAATGTCAGTATTGGGATGGATTTTTTGGTCTAAAATCATTCCTTTGTATACTGTTATCATCAAAGGGTTTCCTTTACATCACTAGAGGGAAACAATTATATTTTCAAAGGTGAGTGGTATGTCCAGGTTGGGAGAGCTGGACCGAAGCATCATGGGCGAGGTGGAGTGACCTCCAAGATTGAAAATCTATTCATGGAGGATCAGGGTTTTCTTCAAACTAATTTCCCTCCAGTAGTTGACCATTTTAGGGAAGTATTTCCAGATGACTTTTCTGTATTACCTCTTAAGAGAGATGTAGAGTTTACAATTGAGCTTTTTCCAAGAGCAGCTCTAGTGTCCATTCCTCCGTACAGGATGGAAGATACTGAGATTCCAGAGCTCAAGCAGAAGATAAAGGACTTAGAAACCAAATTATTTATACGGCCCAGTACATCATCTTGGGGTTCACTCGTGCTTCTCTCTAACAAGATGGATGAAACTCTATGTTTATGCATGGATTACAGAAGGTTGAACCAGCTAACGGTTAAGAAATAGTACCCACTTCCTTGAATATATGATCTTTTTAACTATATCCGAGGATCAAAGGATTTCTCTAAGATCGACTTGAGATCAGGTTATTATCAGGTGTGAGTAAGACCATCAGACATATCTCATACATCTTTCCATAGTAGGTATGGTATGTGTGAGTAACTTCTCATGTCATTCAATCTTATGAAAGCATCATCCATTTTCATCGATTTGATTATTAGGGTTTTCTATCCCTACTTGGACTCTTTTTCCATTGTCTTTGTGGATGACATCTTGGTGTATTCCCGCACTCATAACGACCATGTCAAAAATCTTGAGATTGTTTTGAGTACACTGAGAGAGAATCAGATTTATACCAAGCTTGATAAATGTAACTTAGGGATCAAAAATGTCCAGTTATTGGGTCATATTATTTAATAATTTGGAGTATCTTTTGAACCTAAAAAGGATAGTGTTGTAGTATACTAGGAGAATCCCAATAATGTGATTGATATTAGGAGTTTATTGGGGATGGATGGATATTACAGGAATTTTATAAAAGAATTTTAACATCTTGCTTCACCTCTCACTAGACTTACAAAGAAGTCTGTTAAGTTACTGTGGTCAGAAGCATGCGAGATATCCTTTTTGGAGCTGAAAGGAAGGCTTGTCTCGACACCTATTCTGATTCTTCTAGAACCTGGTAAAGGTTATATCGTCTTCTGTGATGCATCAGGAATTGGACTATGAGTAGTGTTGATGTAGTAAGACAAAGTCATTGCATACAGATATCAATAGTTGAGGCCTCATGAGATAAATTACCTGACGCATGACCTCAAGCTAGTAGCAGTTTCCCATGCCTTACGTTTCTGGAGACACTATCTATTGGGTGAGCGCTTTTTGGTGTATACATATCACAAGAGACTCAAGTATATATTTTATCAGAATGACTTGAACCTTCGACAGTTAAGATGAGTCGAATATATACAATATTTTTATTTTGAGAATTCCTATACGCTTGGAAAAGGCAATGTGGTTGCAGATACACTGAGTTGGAAAGCTCAAACGTAGGTCATACAGGAAGCCAATGATGAATGAGAGTTAATTAACCTATTTTCTAAACATCATCTGGAGTTTCTTGACAGTCACGAGCGGTCTTACCTCTTAGCCTAAATAGATACACTACCCTCCTTGAGAAGGTGGATAGTATGAAATTATCAGATCCGGAAGGTTTGGTTATTCGTGAGAGTATATTAGGAGATAAACCTCCTCCAGATTGGTTTGTGGATAGAGATAATGTCCTGTGACTACGTGGACATATCTGGGTTCCTAAAGATGTGAGAGAGGAGTTGATGAAAGAGTCACATGCTTCCTAGTGGGCAGTCCATCCAAGAGTCACGAAGATATATCGAGATATGCGATGCCAGTATTGGTGGCCTGGAATGAAATGTTAGATTGCAGGCTTCATCACTAGGTGTTTCGCCTATCATCAGGTGAATGCGAAGCCCTAAAGACCTTAAGTCTTTTTACAACCACTTCTGGTCCCGAAATGGAAATGGGAAGATGTTGCTATGGATTTTTTAGTTGGCTTACCTAGGTCGTGAAGGGGCGGTGATGCTATCTGGGTATACATTGATCAACAAATGAAATCACCCCACTTCATTCCTATTTTGGAGACCTTCTCAATTGATGATCCGGTAAGACTATATGTCTGAGAGATCATACGACTACATGGGATTACACGTACTATCATTTCATATAGGGATGTTTGTTTCACATCATGGTTATGGAAGGGTTTATAGAAAGAAATGGGAACTCAGGTGCTTCTAAGAAAATCTTTTCATGCTCATATCAATTAACAATATGAATGGATAATACAAGTTTTATAAGATATTCTCTGAGCATGCGTCCTTGATTCGGCAGTTCCTAGGAGAAGCATATCCCTCTCGTCGAGTTTGCCTATAATAACAGTTTTCAGGCAATGATTTAGATGGATCCTTTTGAGTCCTTATATGGTAGGCCATGCCGTTCACCCTTGTGCTTGCTAGAGGTAGGTGAGGCAGCCCTATTATGTCCTCATCTCATTCAGAAGACTTCAGAACCTGTCCAGTTGATCCGGAAGCGTATGACTACTACTCATTCTAGATAGAAATCTTATGTTGATCTCCGTCTACGACCTCTTGAGTTTGAGGTTGGGGATCATGTTTTTCTTCGAGTATCGCCCAGGATAGGGCATAGATGATTATAGATGTAGGGAAATATGTGGCCTTGTTACGTTGGGCCATTTGAAATTATAGAGAGAGTCGGGTCGGTATCCTATCAGTTACTACTACCTCGGAGGTATTTTGCCATGAACAACATCTTTCATGTCTCACAGCTTCTCCAATATCATGATGAGGCATCTCATACATTTGATCCTGAGGAAGTTGAGTTAGATTTCAATGCTACCTTTGAAGAATATCCAGTATGCATCATTGAATGAAGCACGAAGTCTCTCTAAGGAAGGTTTGTCCCTCTTGTATGGGTTCTTTTGCAGTACGGCTGAGTACGTGATGAGACTTTGGAAAGGGAAGCTAATGTATGTGCTCAGTGGCCAGATTCATTCTTAGACAGTGTTCCTTTACACTTGAAAAAAGAACTCGGGGGGGGGGGGGGTTCTTTTAATGGGGGAAGATTTTAAGAACAAGGTTTTTCACTCAGGTATAGATCCTTTAATTTTCATTCAAAATATTTACTTTGGACCTAATATAGATGTATAATGATTTATAAAAGGTTCTGAGGGTGTCTGGGTCTTTTTTTGTGCTTAGAGCACCTCTTTTTGGGAAAATAGGTCAAGTTACACAGTTTTCACCTGATTAGCTCACAATTTTCGTAACTATGTGGATTGTATTTTTCTAGACAGTGGCACCTCACACGGTTGGCACACAGCCATGAAGCCAAACTGTGCGAACACCCCTTATTCCTAGGTAACCATGCATGGGTGGCGCATAGTTTGATCGAACCATGGAGAGGATGACCTTTTGGGCAGAACTGCCTCACACAGTTTTCGCACGGTTTAGCAAACCGTGCAAAAAACCCGTGCAAAAGCTAAAAACTTTTTTAAAATGTTTAAAATTCACTTAATGATATATTAAGAAAACCCATTCCTCCCTAATCTGAGTTTATGTAGGATTTACCTAGTTGTATCTCATTTTAGAGTATTTTGAAGATCCAAACATGGAATCAAGAGATCACCTTCATCCAACTTCTGATTGAGCTTTATTTTATCACATTGGATGCACAACGGTTGTACTCGAGTTCTCTTTATCCATTCTTTGTATCCTTCAGTCTCAACCTAGATATCGCCATTTGAGCATTTTTCACTTTTTCTTAGATCTACTCTGATCTGAGAAAAATAAAAGGCTAATACCGGAGGAGGAGAGTCCTACAACCCTAAGGTGGGTGGTCTATAACTCATCCCTAAAGTGCGTTGTTTTTGGAATGTTTGTGTGGGGCCCACCCGTTTTGTTGGAAACCATTTCTTAAATTTACATGTCATAACTATAATTTTTAGAAAAATATCATTATTATATTTCCAATTATGTTATTAGTTGTTAGTGGTTACACACACAACTCAATCTGCCTCATGTAAAAGGGTATACCTTAATTGGGTTTTTAGTGTTTTGACACATTTGAGCCATCGTTCGGGTGTGCCTTTTCTTGACCTTTCTAAGGGTGAGACTTTTTATAATAAATGTATTGTTGTTAATGATAATTTCATAATGGAAAGTTCCATGTATGATACCACTTGACCCACTCAAGGTAAATTCTTACAAATGTTTATTAAATGTGAAATATGAATTGTGAAATGGAAAGTATACTAAGTATATAACATAGCATGATCAAAAGAGGTTGAATAAATGTAAAATTTGTGTATCACCCCTTTCCATGTGTATGGAAGGTAGGGGATTGATAAAACACTATTTTATTGAATATTTTAGTGATAATAAATGATATAATTTCCTCACATTGTGTTAAATATGTTTATTTATAAAATATTTGGGATTTGATCATTCATTTGAAAATTTGGTGAAAATTCCAGTTTTATCCTTTATAGTGCACTGTAGTATTTCGAAGATAAATATTTTTATATTTACTATTTGAATTTTAAATTTTTTAACAGTGTTTCTAACTTAATTTTCTACAACTTTTATTCAGGAAACGAGAGCTAAATAGTGCATTTGGTTGTTGAAAATGGGCCATGAAGTCAATGTTGGGCTGGACTCGGCAGAATGGACACGGGTTCTGTATTTGGGACATATAATCTCCATCTGGGCTTTTATTGAGCCTAAATTATGAAGATTTCTCGGGGACATGATTTGGAACAAATCATCCTTCTGGAAGAAGAGATGATTCGCGCATTTAGGCGGACAAATGGGCGGTACAATTTGGATTAAAATATTTGGCCGAATTTCCACATTCACACTTGAAACCACTTGTAATCTCTCCTCCCCTCCCCTCTATAAATTGGAGTTTTTCTCATATTGAGGGTTTGGGACGTGCATTGGGAAGTTTAGGGAAGAGGATAAGTGGATCCACTCCAATTCTCCAACCATTTCAATAAGGGTAGCTCTTGATGCAAGGAACCCTTCGACGAAGCCTTCTTCTTCTCCTTCGGGTTGAAATGCTTTTGTTTGTGTAGTAAATTTCTTTATACTTCTTTTATTTATTCTATTTTATTTTATTTTATTTAAATTTTTTCTTCTATTAATCTTCCTCTTTGGTCTGGAATTCTTGAGTAGAAACATTATTGGGTTCTACCCTTTCTGAACCTTTGCACATGCAAAATGTTTCTACAATGATTACGCCACCCATGTAAGAGTAGTCTTTTAGTAATCGATCTATCTATTACCTTCTTCATTAGTTTATTTTGAATAAATGAGCTACTGTAATTCACTTAATATAATCTATTAATTGAGTTTTCATTTTAAATGAAACTAAGTAAGCAATTGAATAATAAACACAAATCACGCGAGGTCGAGAATTGTGTGAATTCTGAGAGCGCGAACTTAACTGGTAATTCAAAACCACGTGGGATCAATTTTTAGTATTCAAATATAATCCCTAAACTCAATTAATTCTAATTTATAGGGAGGATATGTGCCTTAATTTACCACTAACCATAAGCTAACCTTATAACATAAATCAAAGAAGGGTGTCGTGATTGCATGTTCGGAAGTTAGCTTAAGGTTAAATTCACTTCATCTTTGTGGTAAAGTTAATTCTCATAGGTTTCGGGATTTAACAAATTAAGGGATCATAATTAAGTGGATATTAATTTAAATGATAATTATTAATAAGTGAATGTATTGGTATATTTAGATCAATTACGCCTTTTAAATATTGTCTAAAAAACATCTTTTGGTTGTGTCATTTTAATCGAACTTCATTTCAAAATTAAAAACAAAAAAATGCAATCTTATTCCAGAAATATTATTTTAGATTCATAAACGATAAACCCCACCATCCTTTAAAGTAGTATGTTTATTCAATTTTATTTTATTTTTATAATACCTTTAATAAGTTGTTTGAATTTACTCCCTCCTTTGAGAGATGATCTTGGTCAGTGACTCTGCTGCACCTAAGTACCCCAAAATCACACTAATCATTTGAGGGCACCCATGATAGTGCTCTTTCAAAGTGGAGTAATTTCCGAGGAGGCAAGTAATTATTTCAACCAATTGGAGGTATTTATTTTATTTTACATTTTATTCTCTTCCTCTCTTCTTTCTTCCTTCTTTACCCAATCTGATTTTTTTCTTTCTTCTTCTTTTATTTTCTTCTACTTCTTTTTGGACCATCAACTCAAACTTCTAATTTTTATTTTACTATGGTACACTTTCCTTATTTTCATATTTCATTGATTTATGACACGAACTAATCCTGAGGATCTCTTAGGTCTTGACCCTGAGATTGAACTCAACCTTAGAGCGTGAATCCGTCATTCTCAGTCTACGGGAAGTGTCGACATTTACCCAACTGGGGAATTCCTACAATCTAGGAATTTTGAAATTGGAAACACTTTTAAGTCCAAATTAAAAAAAGAACCAATGGCTGAAAATAATGGATATGAACTTAATAGAACCATTCAAGAATTGGTTGAACTAGATATTAACTATCAACCAAATTTTATTGCATACCCGAACCTCGAATCGGACTTTGAATTGAAATCTGTATTAATTCACCTTCTTCCAAAGTTTCATGGATTATCTGGTGAGGATCCCAAAAAACACCTTAAGGAATTTAATGTGGTTTTATCAACCTTAAAACCAAGAAATGTTTTTGAAGATCAAATCAAATTAAGAGCATTCCCATTCTCACTTGATGGAGCTGCAAAAGATTGGATGTATTATTTTCAACCTGAAGATGTAACATGTTGGAATGATTTGAAACGTATTTTCTTGAAAATATTTTTGCCTGAATCAAGGAAAAATCCATTCAAAAGGAGATATCGGGGATCAAACAAGCCCAAGGGGAGTTAATGTATCAGTACTGGGAGCGATTCAAGAAGTTGTGCACAAGCTGTCTGCATCACCAAATCAGTGAGCAAATCCTCATACAATACTTCTACGAAGGACTCACACCCATGGAGAGGAGCATGGTGGATGCTTCAGCTGGAGGAGCATTGGTGGACAAAACACCAGTAGTTACACGTGAATTGATCGACAAGATGTCCCAAGACTCCCAACAATTTGGCGATAGAGTTACACCACATGTCAGGGTAGTACATCAGGTAAGTCATTCTTCCCTTGAAAGTCATTTGATTGATACCAAGTTGGGAGAATTGAAAACTATGGTGAGACAGATTGCTTTGGCTCAAAAGACATCCCAACCCCCTCCTTCAAAGCCTTGTGGTATTTGCACTGAGACAAGCCACCCAAATGACTATGACCCACAACTCCAAGAAACAGAAGATTGTGCAGTAGTGTTCCCTGAGAGACCATATCAACAACAACAACAACAACCATATCCCCAAAAGAAGTTTGATCCAACATATAACCAAGGGTGGAAGGATCAATCATACATGAGGTATGGATCTGGACAAAAACAAAGGCCCTCTTTACAACAAAACTTCCAGCACCCTCCGCCTTACCAGCAGGGTTTCCAACAACCCCAAAGGAGATTTGAAGCCAAATCATCATCAAGCCAGCAACAAGGGAATCCCCCACCAAAGTTAGATTCTAACACTGATGATCTTTTGAAGAAAATTTTTCATAATCAATAGAATGAGCTGAAGAGTCAAGGTTCAGAGCTGAGGGAGTTGAAGACTCAAATGAGCGAGATTGCCACCGCCCTCCATGAACTTGTAAGTAAGAATTCCGGAAATCTACCTTCCCAACCCACTCCAAATCCAAAGGGGAATGTTAGTTCCATCACATTGAGAAGTGGGAAGCAAACAACTGATGCTTCTCCACCTACCATTCCACCGGGATTCACCTCAACTTTGGAGAATCCCTATTCCAAATCAACTGATGAGAAACCCAAGGAGAAAGATAAAGGTTAGAAAAATATTGATGATGTTCCTCCTAAACCCCTTCCTTTTACAAATAGGGTTGTTCAAACCAAGAAGATGTCTGAAGAAGCAAAGAAAAAAGAGGTTTTGGACACATTCAAGCATGTTGAGATCAACATACCTCTACTTGAATCCATAAAACAGATCCCAAGGTATGCTAAATTCTTAAAAGAACTCTACACCAATCAAAGAGGGGTCAAGGGAAATGAGAGGATCAATCTTGGAAGGAATGTGTCATCACTCATTACACCAACTCTAGAAATGCCGAAAAAGTGCAAGGATCCAGGGACATTCACCATCCCATGAACCATAGGGGAGTTGCACTTTTATGATTCACTTTGTGATTTGGGAGCTTCCATAAATGTGATGCCTCACTCTGTATTCTCTTCTTTATAGGTTGGTGAGTTGAAGCCGACAAGAGTAGTAGTGCAGTTGGAGAATAGAGCTACGACATATCCAGTGGGAGTTCTTGAGGATGTACTTGTCCGGGTAAGAGACACGATCTTTCCAGTGGATATCTACGTGCTTAACATGGAGGATGATCAAGTAAGTTCTCATGCCCCCATTATCTTAGGTATAAACATCCTCAAAACTGAAAAAACTATCATAAATGTCAATAAGGGTACACTTTCCATGGAGTTTGGAGATGAAGTTGTGGTATTCAATGTCATGGAATCCATGAAGTACCCCTCAGAGGACCATTCTGCTTTTGTTATCTCCCATTTTGAACCACCAAATAAAAACTCCATGGAATTTGATTGTCCTATGCTTAGGGAGATTATGAGTATTGGTTCGAGTTTTATGTCTAAGAGAACTTCCAAACATGTTGTTGATACACAATCCTCTCTTAGATTTGATTTTGATGTGGATTCATATTCTTATTTTGATCATGTTCACTCTGATTATGACATGGATGTTGAGTATACTGATGGATTTGATGCTTTATTATCTGATTTTGATGATGTCTGTTCTGATACTAATGCTCTTTGTGCACATATTTCATTTCCTTCAATGTCTCCATCCATAATACACCCTCCTTAATTAGAACACAAGCCATTTCCACCAAATTTGAAATACACATACTTATTGAGTGGTGAGAGATTACTTGTTATCATTGCTAACAATATCCCTTTTGAACATGAAGAGAAGCTTTTGAATATTTTGAGTGAGAACATCAGGGTGATTGGGTGGACCTTGGCTGACATATCAGGTATTAGCCCCTCCATTTTCATGCATAGGATTCTTTTGGATGATGGGGCTAAACCGGTGAGACAGCCACACAGGAGACTAAATCCCACCCTCCTGGAAGTTGTTAAAAAAGAGGTTGAAAAATTTCTCGAGGCAGGTATATTCTATCCCATTTCAGATTCTCAGTGGGTAAGTCCTATTAAGGTTGTGCCTAAGAAAAGTGGTGTTACTGATGTTAAAAATGAGAAAGATGAGTTAGTTCCAATGAGGGTACAAAACAGTTGGCGTGTGTGTATTGATTAAAGGAAACTAAATCATTCCACTCACAAAGACCATTCCCCCCTCCAATTTATTGATCAAATGATTGAGAGAATAGCTGGGAAAACACACTATTGTTTCTTGGATGGATTTTATGGATATTTTCAGGTTCCTATAGCTTCAAAGTATCAGGAGAAGACTACATTCACCTATCCCTTTGGCACATTTGCCTACCAGAGGATGCCATTTGGACTTTGCAACACCCCAGGTACCTTCCAGAGATGCATGGTGAGTATTTTTTTATGATTTTATTGAGACCTGTATGTAGTTATTTATGGATGATTTTACAGTGTATTGATCCTCATTAGATGAATGTCTAAATAGTTGGAAATGTATTGAATCTTTTTATTGAGAATAATCTCGTCCTAAACATTGAAAAGTGTCATTTCATGGTAGAGAATGAAATTTTCTTAGGGCATGTAGTGTCAAAACACGGGATAGAGGTTGATAGATCTATGGTAGACATTATTTTATCCTTACCCTATCCTTCATGTGTGCGTGATGTTAGATCTTTCCTAGGGCATGTAGGATTTAATTGGCGCTTCATCAAAGATTTTAGTAAGATTGCTCTTCCTATGTCACGATTACTTCAAAAAGATTCTAATTTTGTGTTTGAGGATTCTTGTAGGACTTCCTTTGATGAGATAAAGAAGTTTCTGACCACTCCACCGATCATACAACCTCCACGGTGGGAGATTCCTTTTGAGCTTATGTGTGACGCCTCCAACTTCGCAGTTGGAGCTGTTTTATCTCAGAGGGTGGAGGGACATTCACATGTGATTGCCTATGCATCAAGGATACTGGATTCATCCCAATCAAACTAGACAACCACGGAAAAAGAGTTTCTTTCTGTCATATTTTATTTAGATAAATTCTGTTCATATTTATTGGGCTCTAAAGTAGATGTTTTTCTGACCATATAGCTTTGAGGTTCCTCCTAAAGAAGCCTAATGCAAAGCCACGACTTATCCGTTGGATTATCCTTCTTCAAGAGTTTGACATCGAGATAAAGGACAAGAAGGGGTCAGAGAATTTGGTGGCATACCACATGAGTAGGCTTACTCACACACCGTAGGGTGACACCTTGGATCAGGTACCACTTCGTGACACTTTCCCCAATGAGCATCTTTATACCATCTCAGGTACGCATCCTTGGTATGCTAATTTAGTTAATTACATTGTTTCCTCTGAAATCCCAGCAAATTTTAAGAATCATCAAGTCCAAAAATTAAAAATTGAGTCTAGGTTTTATGTGTGTGATGATCCTTACCTCTGGCGCATGTTTAGTGACCAAGTCATTAGGAGGTGTGTTCCCGATCATGAGTTTGAGTCTCTTTTGCATTTATGTCATACAATTTCTTATGGTGGACACTTTGGACCCCAACGAATAGCTAGGAATGTTTTGGACTCTGGATTATATTGGCCAAGCTTATTCCATGATGCCCATATGTTTTGTAAGCCATTCTCTCATTTCCAACACACTAGGAACATTTCTAGGAGACATGAGATGCCCCAACAACCCATACTATTTTGTGAGATTTTTGATGTATGGGGCATTGATTTTATGAGTCCTTTTCCTAGTTCATTTGGATTTTTTTATATTTTGGTTTCTGTTGATTATGTGAGTAAATGGGTGGAATCCAAGGCCATCAGGACTGACGATTCTCATGTTGTAGTGGATTTTGTCAAGGCTCAAATTTTCTGCAGGTTTGGAGTACCAAAGGCCATCATCAGTGACCAAGGGACACACTTTTGAAATAGGAATTTTTCTTCCCTCCTTCGAAAGTATGGGGTGACACACAAAACATCAACACCATACGACCCCTAAACAAATGGCCAGGCTGAGGTTTCAAATCGTGAGTTAAAACAAATTTTGGAGAAAACTGTGCAGCCAAATAGCAAGGATTGGAGAAAGAACTTGGATGATGAGTTGTGGGATTATAGGATAGCATACAAGACACCCATTGTTATGTCCCCATTTCAGATTGTTTTTTTGAAATCATGTCATCTCCCCGTGGAAGTTGAGCATCAGGCTTATTGGACCATAAAGAAATGCAACATAGATTTGGACCAAGCTGGAATCCAAAGGAAGCTGCAAATTCAAGAGCTTGAGGAGATTATATTGTCTTCATATGATAACTCAAGGCTCTACAAGGAAAGATCAAAATCATCTCATGATATAATGATCCAACAAAGGGAGTTTCATGTTGGAGAGAACGTCCTTCTCTACAGTTCACGACTGAAGCTGATGTCTGGTAAGTTGTGTTCCATATGTTTAGGTCCTTATATTGTGACTAATGTTTTTCCTTATGGTGTAGTGGAGATCACACAAGAGGACACAAGAAGTATCTTTACAGTCAATGGGCAACGTTTGAAGATATACATTTAGGGACTTCCTACTGATGCAATGGATTTTATCACACTGCATGACCGCATCATCACTTGATCACATCAGGCTGTTCCTAACCCTTTAACTTTGTTATTCTTTGTCCTATTTAAAATTATACATTTCATGTGCATATATCATCTCATGGGTTCACATTGAGGACAATTCAATATTTTAAGTGTGGGGGAGGGAACCTTTTAGTTTAGTAATTTCAATTGTTTTACTATTAAAAAAACTAAAAAATTGTGTGTTTTTCAAATTTTGTGTGTTTATTTTTCAATTTTCTGTGTGTTTTTGAAAGAACCGAAGCATGTTTGATTTAACCAGAATTTGATCTATTCCTATCAAAACTTGAGGTTTTGATGTACTTATGTTTAAATGATTGAGGAATTTGTTTGGTATTAAATATCCTATTTAAAAGAATCATTTTTTATAATAGACTACCTTGAACATTTAATCCTTGTAGCCCTTAGAATCCATGCACATCCTATTAGGTTATCCATATTACAAGCCAATTTTCCCTATCCAACCAACTCTTGAAGTGAAATAGCATAATCTAGTTGAGCTTAAGTGTGGGGGAATCTATCTTGTGTAGTGCTACCACATTTTGTGATACTTTGGGTGGGAAATTAAATTCTGAAGATATGTGTCTATTTCTGAAGAAAGTAATTATATTGAAAGTTGTGACTTGTCTGGAGATTTCATGACAAGTGAAGTTGTGCCTTTTCTAGAGCTTCTAATTGAGGTGGAAAGCTGTGCCTATCTGGATCCTTCAAGAAAATCATGTTTGAGAATATTGACATTTTTTTATGCTAAAATGATGAATGGTGTAAACTTTTCATGACTTTTCATGATGATGGAGCTGAATTGATACTATGGGGATTGAGGATAAGACCATATTTAAGTGAAAATTAGATTAATGCAATTTTGCTTAAAAAAGAGTCAAGCCCTCCTCATTCAGCCTCAGAATTTTTCACATCTAAATCCTACCAACCGAAAGCCACAGAACAAACCTGAAAAGTCCTCATGATAAAAATACATCCTTGACTCACATCGGGTGGAAATGTAGGAATTTATCAAGCCTATGGTGACCCTTGCATGAGTTTGGATGAGAAAGACATTGCAAAAAAAAAATTGATATTTGTATGATGAGAGAAAATTCAAGCGAGGTAAGTGTTTTGTGCATGGGAGGATAAATGAAGTGGAAATATATTGAATGATATAAATGGAGAACTTGAAATAATGTTTTTTCACGAGGCATGACATATTTTGTTTCTTGGTGTGTAATTGTTTGATCTCAAGGATATGTGTTTTAAAATTGGTTTTGATTTGATATTGATGTTTACTTAACATGAGGTTTTTCCCAGGAGTGAAAAAGGGTAAGTGTGGGGGAGTTGATAAAACACTATTTTGTTGAATATTTTAGTGATAATAAATGATATAATTTCCTCACGTTGTGTTAAATATGTTTATTTATAAAATATTTGGGATTTGATCATTCATTTGAAAATTTGGTGAAAATTACAGTTTTATCCTTTATAGTGCACTTTAGTATTTCGAAGATAAATATTTTTATATTTATTATTTGAATTTGATATTTTTTAACAGTGTTTGTAACTTAATTTTCTACAACTTGTATTCAAGACACTAGAGCTAAATAGTGCATTTTGTTGTTTAAAATGGTCTATGAAGTTAAAGTTGGGTTGGACTCACCAGAATGGACATGGGTTCTTTATTTGGGCCATATAATCTTCATCCGGGATTGTATTGAGCCCAAATTTTGAGGAAATCTCAGGGAAATGATTTTCCACAAATCATCCTTATGTAATAAGAGCTGATTAATGATTTTAGGCGGTTAAATGGGCGGTCCAATTTGGATTAAAATATTTGGCCGAATTTCCACATTCACACTTGAAACCACTTGTAACCTCTCCTCCCCTCCCCTCTATAAATTGGAGTTTTTCTCTTATTAAGGGTTTGGGACGTTCTTTGGGAAGTTTATGGAAGAGGATAAGTGGATCCAATCCAATTATACAACCATTTCAATAAGGGTATCTCTTGAATCAAGGATCCCTTCGACGAAGCCTTCTTCTTCTCCTTCGTGTTGTAATGATTTTGTTTGTGTAGTAAATTTCTTTATACTTCTTTTATTTATTCTCTTTTCTTATGTTTTATTTAAATTTATTGTTCTCTTAATCTTCCTCTTTGGTCTGGAATTCTTGATTAGAAACATGATTGGGTTCTACCATTTCTAAACCTTTGCACATGAAAAATGTTTCTACGATGATTACGCCACCCATGGAAGAGTAGTCTTTTAGTAATCGATCTATCTCTTACCTTCTTCATTTGTTTATTTTGAATCAATGAGATACTTTAATTAACTTAATATGATCTATTAATTGAGTTTTTCTTTTAAATGAAACTATGCAAGCAATTGAACAATAAACACAAATCACACGAGGTCGAGAATTGTGTGAATTGTGAGAGCGCGAACTTAACTGGTAATTCAAAACCACACGGGATCAATTTTTAGTGTTCAAATATAATCCCTAAACTCAATTAATTCTCATTTCTAGAGAGGATATGTGCCCTAATTTACCACTAACCATAAGCTAACCTTATAACATAAATCAAAGTAGGGTGTTGTGATTGCATGTTCTGAAGTTAGCCTAAGGTTAAATTCACTTCCTCTTTGTGGTAATGTTAATTCTCGTAGGGTTTAGGATTTAACAAATTAAGGGATCATAATTAAGTGTATATTAATTTAAATGATAATGATTAATAAGTGAATGAAGAGTTAGATTTATATCGATTACGCCTTTTAAATATTGTCTAAAAAAACATCTTTTTGTTGTGTCATTTTAATCGAACTTCATTTCAAAATTAAAAACAAAAAAATTCAATCTTCTTCCCGAAAACGACTTTTAGTTTCATAAACGATAAACCCCCCCATGCTTTAAAGTAGTATGTTTAGTCAATTTTATTTTATTTTTATAATAATTTTAATAATTTGTTTGAATTTACTTCCTCCTTTGAGAGACAACCTTGGTCAGCCACTCTGCTGCACCTAAGTACCCCAAAATCACACTAACCATTTGAGGGCACCCACGATAGTGCTATTTCAAATTGGCGCCATTACTGGGGAGGCAAGTAATTATTTCAACCAAATGGAGGTATTTATTTTATTTTACATTTTATTCTCTTCCTCTCTTCTTTCTTCCTTCTTTACCCAGTCTAATTTTTTTCTTTCTTCTTATTTTATTTTCTTCTACTTTTTTTGGACCATCAACTCAAACTTATAATTTTTATTTTAATATGGTAAACTTTCCTTCTTTTCATATTTCATTGATTTATGACATGAACTAATCCCGAGGATCCCTTAGATTTTGAACCTGAGATTGAACGCAACCTTAGGGCGTGAATCCGTCATTCTCAGTCTACAGGAAGTGTCGACATTTACCCAACTGGGGAATTCCACCACTCTAGGAATTTTGAAATTGGAAACACTTCTAAGTCCAAATTAAAACAATAACCAATGGATGGAAATAGTGGAAATTAACTTAATAGAAGAATTCGAGAATTGGCTGCACCGGATATTAACTATCAACCAAATTGTATTGCATACCCGAACCTCAAATCAGACATTGAATTGAAATCTAGATTAATTCACCTTCTTCCAAAGTTTCATGGATTATCTGGTGAGGATCCCAAAAAACAACTTAAGGAATTTAATGTGGTTTTCTCAACCTTAAAAACAAGAAATGTTTCTGAAGATCAAATCAAATTAAGAGCATTCCCATTCTCACTTGATGGAGCTGCAAAAGATTGGATGTATTATTTTCAACCTGAAGATGTAACATGTTGGAATGATTTGAAACATCTTTTCTTGAAAAGATTTTTTCCAACATCAAGGAAAAAATCCATTCTAAATGAGATATCAGGGATCAAAAAATCCCAAGGGGAGTCAATTTATGAGTACTGAGAGTGATTCAAGAAGTTGTGTGCAAGTTGTCCGCATCACCAAATCAGTGAGCTACTCCTCATCCAATACTTCTATGGAGGACTCACACACATAGAGAAGAGCATGATGGATGCTGCAGCTGGAGGAGCATTGGTAGACAAAACACCAGTAGTTGCACGTGCATTTATCAACAAGATGGCCCAAAACTCCCAAAAATTTGGCGATAGAGGAACACCACATGTCAGGGGAGTACATCAGGTAAGTCCTTCTTCCCTTGAAAGTCATTTGATTGATACCAAGTTGGAAGAATTGAAAACTATGATGAGACAGATTTCTTTTCCTCAAAAGACATCCCAACCCCCTCCTTCAAGGCCTTGTGGTATTTTCACAGAGACAAGCCACCCAACTGACTATGGCTCACAACTCCAAGAAACAGAAGATTGTGCAGCAGTGTTCCCTGGGAGACCATATCATCAACAACAACAACCATATCCCCAAAAGAAGTTTGATCCAACATATAACCATGGGTGGAAGGATCAATCAGACATGAGGTGTGGATCTGGACAACAAAAAAGTCTCTCTTTTCAAAAAAACTACCAGCAGCCTCCGCCTTACCAGCAGGGTTTCCAACAACCGCAAAGGATATTTGAAGCCCAAGCATCAGCAATCCAGCAACAAGGGAATCCCCCACCAAAGGTAGTTTCTAACACTGATGATCTTTTGAATCAAATTTTTCTTAATCAACAGAATGAGATGAAGAGTCAAGGTTCAGAGCTGAGGGAGTTGAAGACTCAAATGATCCAGATTACCACCGCCCTCCATGAACTTGTAAGTAATAATTCCGGAAATCTACCTTCCCAACCCACTCCAAATCCAAAGGGGAATGTTAGTTCCATAACATTGAGAAGTGGGAAGCAAACAACTGATGCTTCTCCACCTACCATTCCACCGGGATTCACCTCAACTTCGGAGAAGCCCTATTCCACATCAACTGATGAAAAACCCTATGAGAAAGATAAAGGTAAGGAAAAGATTGATGATGTTCCTCCTAAACCCCTTCCTTTTCCAAATAGGGTTGTTCAATCTAAGAAGATGGCTGAATAAGTAATGAAAAAATAGGTTTTGGACACATTAAAGTGTGTTGAGATCAACATCCCTCTACTTGAAGCCATCAAAAAAATCCCAAGGTATGACAAATTCTTAAAAGAACTCTACACCAATCGGAGAGGGCTCAAGGGAAATGAGAGGATCAATCTTGGAAGGAATGTGTCAGCACTCATTACACCAACTCTAGTAATGCCAACAAAGTGCAAGGATCTAGGGACATTCACCATCCCATGCACCATAGGGGAGTTGCACTTTTCTGATGCACTTTGTGATTTGGGAGCTTCCATAAATTTGATGCCTCACTCTATATTCTCTTCTTTGAAGGTTGGTGAGTTGAAGCCAATAAGAGTAGTGGTGAAGTTGGCGAATAGAGCTACAACATATCCAGTGGTAGTTCTTGAGGATGTACATGTCCGGGTAAGAGACATGATCTTTCTGACGAATTTCTACATGATTAACATGGAGGATGATCAGGTAAGTTCTCATTCCCCCATTATATTAGGTAGACCCTTCCTCAAAACTGAAAAAACAATCATAAATGTCAATGAGGGTACACTTTCCATGGAGTTTGGAGATGAAGTTGTGGTATTTAATGTCATGGAATCCATGAAGTACCCCTCAGAGGACCATTCTGCTTTTGTTATCTCCCATTTTGAACCACCAAATAAAAACTCCATGGAATTTGATTGTCCTATGATTAGGAAGATTATGAGTATTGGTTCGATTTTGATGTCTAAGAGAACTTCCACACATTTTGCTGATACACAATCCTCTATTGGATTTGATTTTGATGTGGATTCATATTTTGATTTTGATCATGTTCACTCTGATTATGACATGGATGTTGAGTATACTGATGGATTTGATGATTTATTCTCTGATTTTGATGATGTCTATTCTGATACTAATGCTCTTTGTGCACATATTTCAGTTCCTTCAATGTCTCCATCCATACTACACCCTCCTTCATTAGAACTCAAGACATTGCCACCAAATCTGAAATACTCATACTTGTTGAGTGGTGAGAGATTACCCGTTATCATGGATAACAATATACCTTTTGAACATGAAGAAAAGCTTTTGAATATTTTGAGGGAGAACATCAGGGAGATTGGGTGGACCTTGGATGACATATCAGGTATTAGCCCCTCCATTTTCATGCATATGATTCTTTTGGAGGATGGGGCCGAACTGGTGAGACAACCACAAAGGAGACTAAATCCCACCCTCATGGAAGTTATTAAAAAAGAGGTTGAAAAATTTCTCGAGGCAGGTATAATCTATCCCATTTCAGATTATCAGTGGGTAATTCCTATTCAGGTTGTGCCTAAGAAAAGTGGTGTTTCTGTTGTTAAAAACGAGAAAGATGAGTTTGTTCCAATGAGGGTACAAAACAGTTGGCGTGTGCGTATTGATTATAGGAAAATAAACCATTCCACTCGCAAATACCATTTACCCCTCCCATTTATTGATCAAATGCTTGAGAGACTAGCTGGGAAAACACACTATTGTTTCTTGGATGGAT
This sequence comes from Viscum album, assembly GCA_963277665.1. Classification (NCBI taxonomy): domain Eukaryota; kingdom Viridiplantae; phylum Streptophyta; class Magnoliopsida; order Santalales; family Viscaceae; genus Viscum; species Viscum album. The sequence continues at coordinate 1,107,428,149 of OY728134.1, read as the reverse complement.
TTTCTGGATATTTTCAAGTTCCTATAGCTCTAGAGGATCAGGATAAGACTACATTAACCTGTCCCTTTGGCACATTTTCCTACCAGAGGATGCCATTTGGACTTTGCAACACCCCAGGTACCTTCCAGAGATGCATGATGAGTATTTTTTCTGATTTTAATGAGACCTGGATGGAGGCATTTATGGATGATTTTACAGTGTATGGATCCTCATTTGATGAATGTCTAAATAGTTTGGGAAATGTATTGAATCGTTGTATTGAGAAGAATCTGGTCCTAAACTTTGAAAAGTGTCATTTCATGGTAGAGCATGGCATTGTCTTATGGCATGTAGTGTCAAAACATGGGATAGAGGTTGATAGATCTAAGGTAGACATTATTTCATCCTTACCCTATCCTTCATGTGTGAGTGATGTTAGATCTTTCCTAGGGCATGTATGATTTTAGCGGCGCTTCATCAAAGATTTTAGTAAGATCGCTCTTCCTACGTCACGGTTACTTCAAAAAGATTCTGATTTTGTTTTTAACGATTCTTGTAGGACTTCCTTTGATGATCTAAAGAAGTTTCTAACCACTCCACTGATCATAAAACCTCCATGGTGGGAGATTCCTTTTGAGCTTATGTGTGACGCCTCCAACTTCGCGGTTGGAGCTGTCTTATCTCAGAGGGTGGAGGGACGTTCACATGTGATCACCTATGCATCAAGGACACTGGATTCAGCCCAATAAAACTACAGAACCCCAGAAAAGGAGTTTCTTTCTGTCATATTTTCTTTAGATAAATTCCGTTCATATTTATTGGGATCTAAAGTAGTTGTTTTTTTGACCAAATAGCTTTGAGGTACCTCCTAAGGAAGCCAGATGCAAAGCCACAACTTATCAGTTGGATGATCCTTCTTCAAGAGTTTGACATCGAGATAAAGGACAAGAAGGGGTCATGGAATCTGGTGGGAGACCACATGAGTAGGCTTACTCACACACCTGAGGGTGACACCATGGACCAGGTACCACTTCATGACACTTTCCCCGATGAGCATCTCTATACCATCTCAGGTACGCATCCTTGGTATGCTGATTTAGTTAATTACATTGTTTCCTATGAAATCTCAGAAAATTTGAAGAAGCATCAAGTCCAAAAATTAAAAAGTGAGTCTAGGTTTTATGTGTGGTATGATCCTTACCTCTGGCGCATGTGTAGTGACCAAGTCATTAGGAGGTGTATTCCTGATCATGAGTTTGAGTCTATTTTGCATTTCTGTCATACAATTGCTTGTGGTGGACAATTTGGACCCCAAAAGATAACTAGGAAAGTTTTGGACTTTGGATTATATTGGCCTAGCTTATTCCGTGATGCCCATGTGTTTTGTAAGTCATGCTCTCGTTGCCAACACACTGGGAACATTTCTAGGAGACATGATATTCCCCAACAACCCATACTATTCTGTGAGATTTTTGATGTATGGGGCATTGATTTTATGATTCCTTTTCCTAGTTCATTTGGATTTTTGTATATTTTGGTTGTTGTTGATTATGTGAGTAAATGGGTGGAGTCCAAGGCCACCAGGATTGACTATTCTCATGTTGTAGTGGATTTTGTCAAGGCTCAAATTTTCTGCAGGTTTAGAGTACCAAAGGCCATCATTAGTGACCAAGGGACACACTTTTGCAATAGTAATTTTGCTTCCCTCCTTCGAAAGTATGGGGTTACACACAAAACATCAACACCATACCACCCCAAAACAAATGGCTAGACTGAGGTTTCAAATCGTGAGTTGAAACAAATTTTGGAGAAAACCGTGAAGCCAAATAGGAAGGATTAGAGAAAGCGCATGGATGATGCGTTGTGGGTTTATAGGACAGTATACAAGACACCCATTGGTATGTCCCCATTTCAGATTGTTTTTGGAAAAGCATGTCATCTCCCCATGGAAGTTCAGCATCAGGATTATTGGGCTATCAAGAAATGCAACATGGATTTGGCCCAAGATGGAATCCAAAGGAAGCTGCAAATTTAAGAGCTTGAGGAGATTAGATTGTCTTCATATGAGAACCTAAGGCTCTACAAGGAAATATCAAAAGCATCTCATGATAGAATGATCCAACAAAGGGAGTTTTATGTTGGAGAGAAAGTCCTTCTCTACAGTTCACGACTGAAGCTGATGCTTGATAAGTTGCATTCCAGATGGTTAGGTCCTTATGTTGTGACTAATGTTTTTTCTTATGGTGTAGTAGAGATCACACAAGAGGATACAAGAAGGATCTTTACAGTCAATGGGCAACGTTTGTAGAGATACATTGAGGGACTTCTTACTGATGCAGTGGATTTTATCACACTGCATGACCCCATCATCACTTGATCACATCAGGTTGTTCCTAACCCTTTAACTTTGTTATTATTTTTCCTATTTAAAATTATACATTTCATGTGGATATATCATCTCATGGGTTCACATTGAGGACAATGCAATATTTTATGTGTGGGGGAGGGAACCTTTTAGTTTAGTAAATTCAATTGTTTTACTATTAAATAAAAACAAAAAAAATTGCGTGTTTTTCAAATTTTGTGTGTTTATTTTTCAATTTTCTATGTGTTTTTGAAATATTTGAGCTGAAATGATTCTCATAAAAATTTTGAAATTCATATCAATGAGTGAAACAATTTATCCCATGAAACCAAGCTTAAATGAATGCTGAAATGACTTTGTTTCAAGTTCAAATATTTAGTAATTTCTTGAAAAGTACACTGAATTTTGAATCTCATGCCACATCTCACTATCTTTATATTTGAAATCACTTTCATGTGAGGCTTCTGAACCATTATTTTCATATTCTTTACATTCACCTCACTTTTTGAGAGAACCAAACCATGCTTGATTTAACCAGAATTTGATATATTCCTATCAAAACTTGAGGGTTTCAGGTACTTATGTTTAAATGATTGAGGCATTTGTTTGGTATTAAAGCTCCTTTTCAAAGAATCCTTTTTATAATAGCCTACCTCGAACATTTAATCTTTATATCCCTTAGAATCGATGCAAAAAATGTTAGGTTAGCCACATTAAAAGCCAATTTTCCCTATCCAACCAACTCTTGATGTGAAATTGCATAATCTAGTTAAGCTTAAGTGTGGGGGAATCTATCTTGTGTTCTGCTACCACATTTTGTGATACTTTGGGTGGAAAATTAAATTCTGAAGAGATGTGTTTGTTTCTTAATAAAGTAATTATATTGAAAGTTGTGCCTTTTCTGGAGCTTTCATGACAAGTGAAGATGTGCCTATCTGTAGCTTTGAAGAAAATCATGTTTGAGAAGATTGACATTTTTTATTCTGAAATGATGAATGGTGTAAACTTTTCATGAATTTTCATGATGATGGAGCTGAATTGATACTATGGGGATTGAAGAGAAGACCATATTTAAGTGAAAATTAGATTAATGCAATTTTGCTTAAAAAAAGTCAAGCCCTCCTCATTTAGCCTCAGAATTTTTCACATCTAAATCCTACCAATCGAAATACACAGAACAACCCTGAAAATTCTTCATGAAAAACATACATCCTCGACTCACATCGGGTGGATATGTAGGAATTTATCAAGTCTATGGTGACCCTTTCATGAGTTTGGATGAGAAAGACATTGCAAAAAAAAATTGATATTTGTATGATGGGAGAAAATTCAAGCGAGGTAAGTGTTTTATGCATGGGAGGATAAATGAAGTGGAAATATATTGAATGATATAAATGGAGAACTTGAAATAATGGTTTTTTATGAGGCATGATATCTTTTGTTTCTTGTTGTGTAATTGTTTGATCTCAAGGATATGTGTTTTAAAATTGGTTTTTATTTGATATTGATGTTTACTTGAAATGAGGTTTTTCCCAAGAGTGCAAAAGGGTAAGTGTGAGGGAGTTGATAAAACACTATTTTATTGAATAATTTAGTGATAATAAATGAAATAATTTCCTCACATTGTGTTAAATATGTTTATTTATAAAATATTTGGTATTTGATCATTCATTTGAAAATTTGGTGAAAATTACAGGTTTACCCTTTATAGTGCACTGTAGTATTTCGAAGATAAATATTTTTATATTTATTATTTGAATTTGAAATGTTTTAACAGTGATCCTAACTTAATTTTCTACAACTTTTATTCTGAACACTAGAGCTAAATAGTGCATTTGTTTGTTGAAAATGGGTCATGAAATCAATGTTGGGATGGACTCGGCAAAATGGATAGGGGTTTTGTATTTGGGACATATAATCTCCATCCAGGCTTGGATTTAGACCAAATTTTGAGGAACGCTCTGGGACATGATTTTTCACAAATCTTCCTTCTAGAATAAGAGCTTATTCACGCGTTTATGCGGTCAAATGGGCGGTTCAATTTGGATTAAAATATTTGGCCGAATTTCCACATTCACACTTGAAACCACTTGTAACCTCTCCTCCCCTCCCCTCTATAAATTGGAGTTTCTCTCATATTTAGGGTTTGGGACGTGCATTGGGAAGTTAATGGAAGAGGATAAGGGGATCCACTCCAATTATCCAACCATTTCAATAAGGGTATCTCTTGAAGCAAGGATCCCTTCGACGAAGCCTTCTTCTTCTCCTTCGTGTTGTAATGCTTTTGTTTGTGTAGTAAATTTCTTTTTACTTCTTTTATTTTTTCTATTTTATTATATTTTATTTAAATTTATTATTCTATAAATCTTCCTCTTTGGTCTGAAATTCTTGAGTAGAAACGTGATTGGGTTTTACCCTTTCTACACGTTTGCACATGCAAAATGTTTCTACGATGATTACGCCACCCATGGAAGATTAGTCTTTTAGTAATCGATCTATCTCTTACCTTCTTCATTAATTTATTTTGAATAAATGAGCTACTATAATTCACTTAATATGATATATTAATTGAGTTTTCATTTTAAATGAAACTAAGCAAGCAATTTAACAATAAACACAAATCACGCGAGGTCGAGAATTGTGTGAATTGTGAGAGCGCAAACTTAACTGGTAATTCAAAACCACACGGGATCAATTTGCAGTGTTCAAATATAATCCCTAAACTCAATTAATTATAATTTCTAGAGAGGATATGTGCCTTAATTTACCACTAACCGTAAGCTAACTTTAGAACATAAATCAAAGTAGGGTGTTGTGATTGCATGTTACGAAGTTAGCCTAAGGTTAAATTCACTTCATCTTTGTGTTAAAGTTAATTCTCCTAGGGTTCGGGATTTAAAAAATTAAGGGATCATAATTAAGTGGATATTAATTTAAATGAAAATTATTAATAAGTTAATTAAGAGGTAGATTTATATCGATTACGTCTTTTAAATATTGTCTAAAAAACATCTTTTTGTTGTGTCATTTTAATCGAACATCATTTCAAAATTAAAAACAAAAAAAATGCAATCTTCTTCTAGAAAACTTCTTTTAGTTTCATAAACGATAAACCACCCGATAATTTCAAGTATTATGTTTATTCACTTTTATTTTATTTTTAGAATACCTTTAATAAGTTGTTTGAATTTACTTCCTCCTTTGAGAGACGACCTTGGCCAACCACTCTGCTGCACCTAAGTATCTCAAAATCACACTAATCATTTGAGGGCACCCACGATAGTGCTCTTTCAAATTGACGCCTTTTATGGGGAGGAAAGTAATTATTTCAACCAATTGGAGGTATTTATTTTATTTTACATTTTATTCTCTTCCTCTCTTCTTTCTTCCTTCTTTACCCAATCTGATTTTTTTCTTTCTTCTTCTTTTATTTTTTCTACATATTTTTGGACCATCAAATCAAACTTATAATTTTTATTTTACTATAGTCCACTTTCCTTCTTTTCATCTTTCATTGATTTATGACACGAATTAATCCCGAGGATCTCTTAGATCTTGACCCTAAGATTGAACGCAGCCTTAGGGCGTGAATCCATCATTCTCAGTCTACAGGAAGTGTTGACATTTACCCAACTGGGGAATTCCTCCACTCTAGGAATTTTTGAAATTGGAAACACTTATAAGTCCAAATTAAAATAAGAACCAATGGCTGAAAATAATGGAAATTAACTTAATAAAACCATTTGAGAATTGGATACACTGGATATTAACTATCAACCAAATTGTATTGCATACCCGAACCTCGAAGCGGACATTGAATTGAAATCTGGATTAATTCACCTTCTTCCAATGTTTCATGGATTATCTAGTGAGGATCCCAACAAACACCTTAAGTAATTTAAGGTGGTTTTCTCAACCTTAAAACCAAGAAATGTTTCTGAAGATCAAATCAAATTAAGAGCATTCCCATTCTCACTTGATGGAGCTGCAAAAGATTGGATGTATTATTTGCAACATAAAGATGTAACATGTTGGAATGATTTGAAACATCTTTTCTTAAAAAGATTTTTTCCAGCATCAAGGACAACATCCATTCTAAAGGTGGTATCAGGGATCAAAAAAACCTAAGGGGAGTCAATGTATGAGTACTGGGAGCGATTCAAGAAGTTGTACGCAAGCTGTCTACATCACCAAATCAGTGAGCAACTCCTCATCGAATACTTCTACGAAGGACTCACACCCATGGAGAGGAGCATGGTGGATGTTGTATCTGGAGGAGCATTGGTGGACAAAACACAAGTATTTGCACATTCATTGATCGAAAAGATGACCCAAAACTCCCAAAAATTTGGCGATAGAGGTACACCACATGTCAGGGGAGTACATCAGGTAAGTCCTTCTTCCCCTGAAAGTCATTTGATTGATACCAAGTTGGAAGAATTGACAACTATGTTGAGACAGATTTCTTTGGCTCAAAAGACATCCCAACCCCCTCCTTCAAGGCCTTGTGGTATTTACACTGAGACAAGCCACCCAACTAACTGTGACCCACAACTCCAAGAAACCGAAGATTGTGTAGAATTGTTCCCTGTGAGACCATATAAACAACAACAACAACAACCATATCCCCAAAATAATTTGATCCAACATATAACCAAGGGTGGAAGGATCAATCAGACATGAGGTATGGATCTGGACAACAACAGAGGCCCTCTTTTCAACAAAACTTCCAGCAGCCTCCGCCTTACCAGCAGGGTTTCCAACAACCCCAAAGGAGATTTGAAGCCCAAGCATCAACAAGCCAGCAACAAGGGGATCCCCCACCAAAGGTATATTCTAACACCGATGATCTTTTGAAGAAAATTTTTCTTAATCAACAGAACGAGCTGAAGAGTCAAGGTTCGAAGCTGAGGGAGTTGAAGACTCAAATGATCCAGATTTCCAGTGCCCTCCATGAACTTGTAAGTAAGAATTCCGGAAATCTACCTTCCCAAACCACTCCAAATCCAACGGGGAATATTAGTTCCATCACATTGAGAAGTGGGAAGCAAACAAATGATGCTTCTCCACCTTCCATTCCACCGGGATTCACCTCAACTTCAAAGAATCCCTATTCCACATCAACTGATGAGAAACCCAAGGAGAAAGATAAATGTATGAAAAATATTATTGATGTTCCTCCTAAACCCCTTCCTTTTCCAAATAGGGTTGTTCAAACCAAGAAGATGGCTGAAGAAGCAATGAAAAAAGAGGTTTTGGACACATTCAAGCGTGTTGAGATCAATATCCCTCTACTTGAAGCCATCAAACAAATCCCAAGGTATTCCAAATTATTAAAAGAACTCTACACCAATATAAGAGGGATCAAGGGAAATGATAGGATCAATCTTGGAAGGAATGTGTCAGCACTCATTACACCAACTCTAGAAATTCAGACAAAGTGCAAGGATCCAGGGACATTCACCATCCCATGCACCATAGGGGAGTTGCAATTTTCTGATGCACTTTGTGATTTGGGAGCTTCCATAAATGTGATTCCGCACTCTGTATTCTCTTCTTTATAGGTTGGTGATTTGAAGCCAACAAGAGTAGTGGTGCAGTTGGAAAATAGAGCTACAACATATCTAGTGGGAGTTCTTGAGGACGTACTTGTCCGGGTAAGAGACATGATCTTTTCAGCATATTTCTACGTGGTTAACATGGAGCATGATCAGGTAAGTTCTCATGCCCCCATTATATTAGGTAGAACCTTCCTCAAAACTGAAAAAACTATCATAAATGTCAATGAGGGTACACTTTCCATGGAGTTTGGAGATAAAGTTGCGGTATTTAATGTCATGAAATCCATGAAGTACCCCTCAGAGGACCATTCTTCTTTTGTTATCTTCCATTTTTAACCACCAAATAAAAACTCCATGGAATTTTATTGTGATATGATTAGGGAGATTATGAGTATTGGTTCGAGTTTGATGTCTAAGAGCACATCCACACATGTTGTTGATACACAATCCTCTCTTGGATTTGATTTTGATGTGGATTCATATTCTGATTTTGATCATGTTCAATCTAATTATGACATGGATGTTGAGTATACTGATGGATTTGATGATTTATTCTCTGATTTTGATGATTTCTATTCTGATACTAATGCTCTTTGTGCACATATTTCAGTTCCTTCAATGTCTCAATCCATACTACACCCTCCTTCATTAGAACTCAATCCATTACCACCAAATCTAAAATACTCATACTTGTTGAGTGGTGATAGATTACCTATTATCATTGCTTACAATATCCCTTTTGAACATGAAGAAAAGCTTTTGAATATTTTGAGGGAGAACATCAGGGTGATTGGGTGGACCTTGGATGACATATCATATATTAGCCCCTCCATTTGCATGCATAGGATTATTTTGGAGGATGGGGCTAAACTGGTGAGACAACCACAAAGGAGACTAAAACCTACCCTCCTGGAAGTTTCTAAAAAAGAGGATGAGAAATTGCTTGAGGCATGTATAATCTATCCCATTTCAGATTCTCAGTGGGTAAGTCCTATTCAGGCTGTGCCTAAGAAAAGTGGTGTTACTGTTGTTAAAAACAAGAAAGATGAGTTAGTTCCAATGAGAGTAAAAAACAGTTGGCGTATGTGTATTGATTATAGGAAACTAAATCATTCCACTTGAAAAGACCATTTCCCCTCCCATTTATTGATCAAATTCTTGAGAGACTAGCTGGGAAAACACACTATTATTTCTTAAATGGATTTTATGGATATTTTCAGGTTCCTATAGCTCCAGAGGATCAAGGGAATACTACATTCACTGGTCCCTTTGGCACATTTTCCTATCAGAGGATGCCATTTGGACTTTTCAACACCCCAGGTACCTTCTAGAGATGCATGGTGAGTATTTTTTCTGATTTTATTGAGACCTGCATGGAGGTATTTATGGATGATTTTATAGTGTATGGATCCTCATTTGATGAATGTCTAAATAGTTTGGGAAATGTATTGAATCGTTGTATTGAGAAGAATATGGTCCTGAACTTTGAAAAGTGTCATTTCATGGTAGAGCATGGCATTGTCTTAGGGCATGTAGTGTCAAAACTTGGGATAGATATTGATAGATCTAAGGTAGAAATTATTTCATCCTTACCCTATCCTTCATGTGTGCGTGATGTTAGATCTTTCCTAGGGCATGCAGGATTTTATCGGTGCTTCATCAAAGAGTTTAGTAAGATCGCTCTTCCTATTTCATGATTACTTCAAAAATATTCTTATTTTGTGTTTGGCGATTCTTGTTGGACTTCCTTTGATGATCTAAAGAAGTGTCTGACCACTCCACCGATCATACAGCCTCCACGGTGGGATATTCCTTTTGAGATTATGTGTGACGCCTCCAACTTCGCGGTTAGAGCTATCTTATCTCAGAGGGTGGAGGGACGTTCACATGTGATTGCCTATGCATCAAGGACACTGGATTTATCCCAATAAAACTACACAATCACGGAAAAAGAGTTTCTTTCTATCATATTTTCTTTAGATAAATTCCGTTCATATTTATTGGGCTCCAAATTAGTTGTTTTTATGACCATACAGCTTTGAGGTACCTCCTAAAGAAGCCATATGCAAAGCCATGACTTATCCGTTGGATGATCCTTCTTCAAGAGTTTGACATCGAGATAAAGGACAAGAAGGGGTCAGAGAATTTGGTGGCAGACCACATGAGTAGGCTTACTCACACACCAGAGGGTGACACCTTGGACCAGGTACCACTTCGTGACACTTTCCCCAATGAGAATCTCTATACCATCTCAGGTACGCATCCTTGGTATGCTGATTTAGTTAATTACATTGTTTCCTCGGAAATCCCAGAAAATTTGAAGAAGCATCAAGTCCAAAAATTAAAAAGTGAGTCTAGGTTTTATGTGTGGGGTGATCCTTACCTCTGGCGCATGTGTAGTGACCAAGTCATTAGGAGTTGTGTTCCCGATCATGAGTTTGAGTCTGTTTTGCATTTTTGTCAAACACTTGCTTGTGGTGGACACTTTGGACCCCAACGGACAGCTAGGAAAGTTTTGGACTCTGGATTATTTTTACCTAGCTTATTCTATGATGCCCATGTGTTTTCTAAGTCATGCTCTCATTTGCAACACACTGGGAACATTTCTAGGAGACATGAGATGCCCCAACAACCCATACTATTCTATGAGATTTTTGATGTATGGGGCATTGATTTTATGAGTCCTTTTCCTAGTTCATTTGGATTTTTGTATATTTTGGTTGCTGTTTATTAGGTGAGTAAATGGGTGGAGGCCAAGGCCACCAGGACTGGCGATTCTCATGTTGTAGTGGATTCTTTCAAGGATCAAATTTTCTGTAGGTTTGGAGTACCAAAGGTCATCATCAGTGACCAAGGGACACACTTTTGCAATAGGAATTTTTCTTCCCTCCTTCAAAAGTATGGGGTGACACACACAACATAAACACCATACCACCCCCAAACAAATGGCCAAGATGAGGTTTCAAATCATGAGTTGAAACACATTTTGGAGAAAACCGTGCAGCCAAATAGGAAGGATTGGAGCAAGCACTTGGATGATGCGTTGTGGGCTTATAGGATAGCATAATAGACACCCATTGTTATGTCCCCATTTCGGATTGTTTTTGGGAAAGCATGTCATCTCCCTGTGGAAGTTGAGCATCGATCATATTGGGCTATAAAGAAATGCAACATGGATTTGGCCCAAGCTGGAATCCAAAGGAAGCTGCAAATTCAAGAGATTGAGGAGATTAGATTGTCTTCATATGAGAACTCAAGGCTTTACAAGGAAATATCAAAAGCATCTCTTGATAGAATGATCCAACAAAGGGAGTTTCATGTTGTAGAGAAATTCCTTCTCTACAGTTCACGACTGAAGCTGATGCCTGGTAAGTTGCATTCCAGATGGTTAGGTCCTTATGTTTTGACTAATGTATTTCCTTATGGTGCAGTGGAGATCACACAAGAGGAAACAAGAAGGAGATTTACTGTTAATGGGAAACATTTAAAGAGATACATTGAGGGACTTCCTACTGATGCAGTCGATTTTATCACACTGTATGACCCCATCATCACTTGATCACATCAGGCTGTTCCTAACCCTTTCACTTTGTTATTCTTTGTCCTATTTAAAATTATACACTTCATGTGCATATATCATCTTATGGGTTCACATTGAAGACAATGCAATATTTTATGTGTGGGGGAGGTAACCTTTTAGTTTAGTAATTTCAATTGTTTTACTATTAAAAAAACAAAAAAAAATGTGTGTTTTTCAAATTGTGTGTTTTTATTTTTCAATTTTCTGTGTGTTTTTGAAATTTTTGAGCTGAAATGATTCTCATCACAATTTTGAAATGCATATCAATGCGTGAAACAATTTATCCCATGAAACCACGTTTAAATGAATGCTGAAATGACTTTGTTTCAAGTTCAAATATTTAGTAATTTCTTGAAAAGTACACTGAATTTTGAATCTCACGCCACATCTCACTGTCTTTATATTTGAAATTGCATTCCTGTGAGGATTATAAACCATTATTTTCATATTCTTTACATTAACCTCACTTCTTGGGAGAACCAAACCATGCTTGATTTAACCATAATTTGATCTATTCTTGTCAAAACTTGAGGGTTTGAGGTACTTATGTTTAAATGATTGAGGCATTTGTTTAGTATTAAAGCTCCTATTTCAAAGAATCCTTTTTTATAATAGCCTACCTTGAAAATTTAATCCTTGTAGCCCTTATAATCCATGCACAACCTGTTAGGTTAGCCACATTACAAGCCAATTTTCCCTATCCAACCAACTCTTTAAGTGAAATTGCATAATCTAGTTGAGCTTAAGTGTGGGGGAATCTATCTTGTGTTGTGCTACCACATTTTGTGATACTTTGGATGGGAAATTAAATTCTAAAGAGATGTTTTTATTTCTGAATAAAGTAATTATATTGAAAGTTGTTCCTTTTTTGGAGCTTTCATGACAAGTGAAGCTGTGCCTTTTCTGGAGCTTCTAATTGAGGTGGAAAGCTGTGCCTATCTAGAGCTTTCAAGAAAATCATGTTTGAGAAGATTGATATTTTTTGTGCTGAAATGATGAATGGTGTAAAATTTTTGTGACTTTTCATGATGATGGATCTGAATTGATACTATGGGGATTGAGGAGAAGACCATATTTAAGTGAAAATTAGATTAATGAAATTTTTCTTAAAAAAGAGTCAAGCCCTCCTCATTCAGCCTCAGAATTTTTCACATCTAAATCCTACCAACTGAAAGCCACATAACAACCCTGAAAAGTCTTCATGATAAACATACGTCCTTGACTCACATCGGGTGGAGATGTAGGAATTTATCAAGTCTATGGTGACCCTTTCATGAGTTTGGATGAGAAAGACATTGCAAAAAAAATTTATATTTGTATGATGAGAGAAAATTCAAGCGAGGTAAGTGTTTTGTGAATGGGGGGATAAATGAAGTGGAAATATATTGAATGATATAAATGGAGAACTTGAAATAATGGTTTTTTATGAGTCATGATATCTTTTGTTCCTTGGTGTGTAATTGTTTTATCTCAAGGATATGTGTTTTAAAATTGGTTTTGATTTGATATTGATGTTTACTTGACATGAGGTTTTTCCCAGGAGTGCAAAAGGGTAAGTCTGGGGGAGTTGATAAAACACTATTTTGTTGAATATTTTAGTGATAATAAATGATATAATTTCCTCAAATTGTGTTAAATATGTTTATTTGTAAAATATTTGGGATTTGATCATTCATTTGAAAATTTGGTGAAAATTCTAGTTTTACCCTTTATAGTGCACTGTAGTATTTCGAAGATAAATATTTTTATATTTATTATTTGAATTTTAATTTTTTTAACAGTGTTCCAAACTTAATTTTCTACAACTTTTATTCAGGACACTAGAGCTAAATAGTGCATTTGGTTGTTGAAAATGGGCCATGAAATCAAAGTTGGGCTGGACTCGACAGAATGGACATGAGTTCTGTATTTGGGCCATATAATCTCTATCTGAGGGCTTTAATTGAGCCCAAATTTTGAGGAAAGCTCGGGGACATGATTTAGAACAAATCATCCTTCTGGAAGAAGATCTGATTCACGCATTAAGCAGCCAAATGGGCAGTTCAATTTGGATTAAAATATTTGGCCGAATTTCCACATTCACACTTGAAAACACTTGTAACCTCTCCTCCCCTCCCCTCTATAAATTGGAGTTTTTCTCATATTGAGGGTTTGGGACGTGCATTGGAAAGTTTAGGGCATATGAGAAGTGGATCCACTCCAATTATCCAACCATTTCAATAAGGGTATCTCTTGAAGCAATGATCCCTTCGACAAAGCCTTCTTCTTCTCCTTCGTGTTGTAATGCTTTCGTATGTGTAGTAAATTTATTTGTACTTATTTTATTTCTTCTCTTTTCTTCTGTTTTATTTAAATTTCATCTTCTCTTAATATTTCTCTTTGTTTTTGAATGATTTAGTAGAAACATGATTGGGTTCTACCCTTTCTAAACCTTCACACATGCAAAACGTTTCTACGATGATTACGCCACCCATGGAAGAGTAGTCTTTTAGTAATTGATCTTTCTCTTACCTTCTTCATTCATTTATTTTGACCCAATGAGCTACTGTGATTCACTTAATATGATCTATTAATTGAGTTTTAATTTTAAATGAAACTAATCAACACATTTAACAATAAACACAAATCACGTGAGGTCGAGAATTGTGTGAATTGTGAGAGCGCGAACTTAACTGGTAATTCAAAACCACACGGGATCAATTTATAGTGTTCAAATATAATCACTAAACTCAATTAATTCTAATTTCTAGAGAGGATATGTGCCTTAATTTACCACTAACCATAATCTAATCTTAGAACATAAATCAAAGTAGGGTGTTGCGATTGCATGTTCCGAAGTTAGCCTAAGGTTAAATTCACTTCATCTTTGTGGTAAAGTTAATTCTCATAGGGTTCGGGATTTAAAAAATTAAGGGATCATAATTTAGTGTATATTAATTTAAATGATAATGATTAATAAGTTAATAAAGGGGTAGATTTAGATCGATTACACCCTTTAGATATTGTCTAAAAAACATCTTTTTGTTGTGTCATTTTAATCGAACTTTATTTCAAAATTAAAAACAAAAAATGCAATCTTATTCTAGCAAACTTATTTTAGTTTCATAAATGATAAACCCACCCATCCTTTCAAGTTGTATTTTTATTCACTTTTATTTTATTTTTAGAATAACTTTAATAAGTTGTTTGAATTTACTTCCTCCTTTGAGAGACGACCTTGGTCAGTCACTCTGTTGCACCTAAGTACCCCAAAAGCACACTAATCATTTGAGGGCACCCATGACAGTGCTATTTCATGGATTAACCTCAATAATTGATTATTACTTAATGGCTAATAAATACTTGATTAAATAGTTTCAACACTACTTGTCCTATCCACACTAATGGAAGACAAGGCTTGGACTATTGGTTTCAACTATACTAGACCTATCCACACTAATGGAGGGAAATACTTGAACCAAATGAATTATTACATGATTACAATATCAAATAGGAATGGACTGACTCGATCTCACCATGGATTCTGAGAGGAGAATACATTGGGTCTTATGAACCCCATTCCTATTCAAGGATATAGTGTTCTTAGGTTGATACCCACCTATACTACGGTTCTTTCCTATTCCCTGGATTCCTGGTATATTACCGTTGGGTCCCTTTCCTTAATATAGTATATATAAAAACCCTACTTTTATTACACACTTAACATAATTTATTACATAAAAACTTCACTTGATACAACATAGATGATCATGAGGTCTAGTGTCTTTGGGGCTTAGGAACATTACATAACAACTTATAACATAAAACACAACATCTTATTGAAAAATTCCTTTACATGACCACTACATTATCTCGTACTTAACATTGCATGGGATAACCTGAGCACATGCATAAGAAAAGGGTGAGCTATAAAGCCCAGTAAGGGAGTAAACAAATAATAACATGAATATTAAAATACATGTTATTCAATAGTCATATCAATGGAGTACAAGAGATACATAAATATAAAGGCATGATAAAACATTATAAACATAACATGGAGATGTGGTCCTGGTAACTCCCTGAGGGCAGAGGATTGGGCTCTTCTTTTAGGACTTTTGATTTGCAAGAGGAGGGGCTTGGCAATGATGAAGATTGAATCTGATTCAGATCTCCTGGTTAAGGCGGTGCAGGGAAGTTATAGGATTCCTTGGGATCTAACTTACATTATTCGAAGGTGCAAGACAGAAACTAGTCATGGAAGGTTTATTCGTCATAGCTGGATAGAAGCTAACTTTGCAGCTGACTCGCTGGATCGTTTGGGTAGTCAGGAGGACCCTCTTATTGTTTTTGATATTCCACACTCCCTTCCCTTGGAGTGTTTACGTGTGGTTCAAGGGGATGCCCTAGGACTGCACCATTTTCGGCCCCCTTGAAGGGATTTTCTTATTTTCCCTTGTTTTTCTTTTAAAATATTAATAAAAAATAACTTTCAGAGCAGAGATGTGGCAACCACATTTAACATGATATTATCCTGAGCCAAGGTAGATGGAGCATGAGTAAAACCTCATTGCACATGAAGAAAAAGTAGAACCTCGTTGCACTTGAATTAGCATGAGTCAACACTCATTGCACATGACATATCATGATACTACACTTCATCCAATGCATTGGAGTTCTTTCAGGGTGCACCCTTCTTAAACATTTCATTTCATGCATAAGTGTGTCACATGGATCATACAACATGGAATCAATCATCATAATTTATTCCATGATAAATGGATGTGGAATAAAAACATGAATATTTATAATCAATAATTAAATTTTCATAAATTCTAATACCCTTGATAGAGAAATGGGCATGGTATTCACTATACAATGGCGTTGGCTTGAAAAATCTGTGCAATTTCGGCAGTGTAACGGCATGATGTAAGAATTCATGAAAATGGTTGATGAGAGAGAAAGGGGTGTTTCATCATATGTACATGAAATAGACAGTAAGGGGTCATATAGATACATGTCCCAAAATATTTAATGGAATTTACATTCATAATACAAAATAATTGCTTGAATGTAAATGAGGAGAGAGAAATTTCCTACAGAATTTCAGCATAGTAGCAGGTGTACATGGAAGACATTAATGAGAGACAAAGGGGTATATTATCATTAAAACATAAATAGGGAAGTATTTGGGAGGTGATAAATCATACCCAATCATTTTTAATTGAATTTAAATGGGTATAACAACATAATGAAATTGAGACAAAAATGAAAAAAAGAAATCCCTTACTTGGAAGTGTGATCCCAAAGGATTGGGAGGGGCCTGAGAGAGACTTATTGAAAGTTTGGTGCACCTTGGGAGGATTTTAGAGATAGGAGTTCAGAGTTTGGACTAACTCCAAAGGATTTGAGTGAAGATGAAGTTTGATATTGGGTGGGTTTATATAGGAAAGGAGAGGGAATTCTTTATTATTTAGGTTTGGGACACCACAAATTTAACTAATCAGAACCACAAACCAGCCCATGTTTTTCCCCTTGATTTTTTACAAATGGGATTAGAAAACAACATTTTATAATACTAATGGCCGAACTTCTTAAAATAATAGGGTTTCTTATGTGGAGGTGAGTGACACTCTCAAAGAAATCAATTTAAAAAACTAAAATGTTTTATAAGTCTTGAAGGGTCCACTAAAGCATTGTAAAATAAATCAAAAAAACCTAAAATCAAATTATTTTAATTTTAAAACATATATTGGCCGAAAATAATGTTTATAGTATTTTAATACATCACTATTGGGTCATTTTGATGTCATAGAACACATTATATATTTAAATTGTATTTAATTTTCACCAAAAAATTCAACTCTCTCAGAGAATTATGAAAAATTCACCATTGGATAACTTTGACACCCTGATTCCAAAAATAATATTCATTTTATCCAAATAATTTTCTAGATATGTGAATTTTAATATTTAAAATAATAACAGACATTTATCAAAAATTCATGGGTTTTGACACATATAGATTTCAAACCATAATAAAAATTACAATTGTATTCATAAAAATTATATGATAATTTTTACTTAATAAAAGTAATTTACTAATAATAATATTTTATTAAAATAATATTTTATTCAAAAATCCGTTAATTTATCAAAATAGATTCTTTAGTTGAACATTAACTAAAAAAAATACTATTTGTGCTTTAAAAACTATTTACAAAGTAACAATAATAAAATGAAAGTATATTTTTTATTATATAAAAAAATAATGTACATAATCATAATGATAGGGTATTGTTACATAACCCCTTAAAACACCCGCATAAGACCTTAGGTTAAGGTGTGCGATAGTGACAGACTCTTGGGGTGGCCCGGATAACATCACTTAAGTGGTAATCTATATCAACGTCCACTTCTCCCATAGGCAGTTCTGCTCAAGCTTAACGTATTCATGCTTGGCTTGGGCTTGGTCAAGAGTGAATCCCAATGATGCCACTTCCTTTATGAGCTCCGAAAAATGGGCTTCGTATGGTGCAAGTCTACTGGATGAGGTCATCGCTTCCATTGTCTACGTAAATTGGATTTGTTAAAACCCTATATTTATACTAATCACGTGATCACTATAAAATGACTATATTAGAAACAATCACAATTATTAATGGTATTTTAAAATCCAAAACATAAAACCAAATAAGTGCATACGTTTTACATAACCATAATAAGACATTTAAATAGATCAAGAGGAATTTTCTTTAATGAATTTTTGGGTCGTTACAATCTTCCCCCCTTAAGAAATTTCTCCCTCAAAATTTCATTTTCCCACACTAAAACAGATGTGGGTAACTCTGCTTCACCACTTCTTCAGATTCCCACATCGCTTATCCAAACCTGTTGTTTTTTCACAACACACTGATTAGGGGCATTGTCTTATTTCGTAGAACATTTTCTCTATGATCAAATATCTTCACTAGTTGCCCGTCATAAGAAGGGTCATCCTCTAGTTATACCACCTCTAAAGAGAGTACATGTGAAGGGTCTGGTATGTACTTACTTAAGAGGGATACATGAAAGACATCATGTACTTTGGCCATGGTAGGTGGAAGTTCTAGTTGATAGGCCACAACCCTGACATGAACAAGAATCTCAATGGGTCTAATGTACCTAGGACTTAACTTCCCCTTCTTTCCAAACCTCATGACCTTATTCTATAGATATATGTATAAAAACACCATGTCTCCAACTTTGAACTCAAGGTATCGTTGATAGTTATCCACATAACTCTTCTTTCGACTTTGGGCTGCCTTGATAAGTAGCCAAATGGTTTTCACCTTTTCCGCCATTTCTTCGACCATTTCAGGTCCTAGCAGCTTACGCTCATCAACTTCATCCCAACACATTGGTGTTCTTCACCTTTTCCCATAAAGGGATTCATATGGTTCCATTTGGATGCTTAAGTGTAAAATGTTATTGTAGGAGAATTCAACCAGTGGAAGATGTTGGTCCCACCCTACTTTGAAGTCCATAGAACATGATCTTAACATATCTTCCAGTGTCTAAATAGTTTGCTTAGATTGGTCATCAGTTTAAGGATGATAGTCCGTACTGAAGTTCAGTTATGTGCTTTGGGTATATTGGATAATTTTCTAGAACTTCCAGGAGAATCTCAGATCACGATCGGATACAATAGATCGGGGTACTTTATGCAGCCTTACCACTTCCTTGATGTAAATCCGTGCAAGTTGATCCAATAAGAAGTCCTCTCGAATTGTGATAAAGTGAGCTATCTTTATAAGACGATCCATAATGACAGAAATAGAATCATTTGCTCTAGATATACTTGAAAGTATAGTGACAAAGTCTATGGTGATGTTATCCCACTTCCATGTTGGTATGGGTAGTGGTTTCATCATCCCCTTATAATTTTTCCTCTCAGCCTTCACTTCTTGACATACCAAGAACTTTGATGTAAGTTCAGAAATCTCCCTTTTCATATTTTCCCACCAAAATTTTTCTCAGATATCTCGATACATATTTGTGCTCCTTGGGTAAATAAAGAAGGTTGATCTATGTGCATCATTCAGAAGCTCTTTCTTTATCTATGTATTAGACGGGACACATAATCGTGACCCACATCTCACAATTTCATCCATGTCAACCATGAACTCTAAGGATTTCCCATTTCTAATAGCTTCCACCCTTTTTAGAATTTCCATATCCTTTCTCTAAGCATCCTTTATTTTCTCCAAGAGGGACGATTGAGCAATCATTTGAGAAAATATTGATGATGTTACTCCCTTAATGATTCCCATGTCTATCCTCTGAAAATCTAAGAAGATTGGATCCTTTTCAATTCTCCTCATTAATAAAGATGTAGGATCCTTTCTACTTATAGAATCTTCCACCTTGTTTTCCTTACCGGGATGGTAGTGTATTGAGTTTTCATAATCCTAGATGTGTTTTATCCATCTTTATTGGTGCATATTAAGCTCTTTTTCTATGAATATATGCTTGAGGCTCTTGTGATCAATATATATCTCAAACTTCTCCCCATAGAGATAATTCAACCTGATTTTTAACAAAAATCTCATAGCCGCCAACTCCAAATCATAAGTAGGATAGTTTTTCTCATGGGTTTTTAATTGCCTTAAGGCATAGGCTATCACTTTATCACTCTACATAAACACACAACCTAGTCCCTTCTTCAAAGCATCACTTAATACCAGAAAATACTCTCCACTTGTAGGTAATGTGAGCATGGGTGCAGTGATAAGCCTCCTTTTCAACTCCTTGAAGATTTCATTTCATTCATCACTCTAAGAAAACTTAACTCCCTTTCAAGCTATCTTGGTAAGAGGGTTTTTCAATCCTGAGAAATTTATCATAAATCGGCGATAATTTCCAGATAACCCCAAGAAGCTATGGATATATGTTAACAATGTTGGCCTCATCCATCCCTTAATTGTTGCTATCATGGAGGGATTCATAGATATACCATTCCTTATGATGATAATCTCTAAGAATGAGACCTCCTTCAACCATAACTCACACTTGTTGTATTTTTCATAGAGATTCTCTTTCTGCAAAGTCTCTAGTACAGTTCTTAGATTCTCCTCCTGATCCTCCTTGGTTTTGAAGTATATTAGAATATCATTTATAAATATTACCAAATATTCGTTGAGTTAATCTCTAAAGACTCTATTCATCAAGTCCATGATGATTGATGGATCATTAGTCAGTCTAAAAGGCATTACTATGAATTCATAGTACCTGTATCTTGTACAAAAAGTAGTCTTGGGGATATCTTCCTTCTTCACCCCTACTTGATAATATCCCAACTGAAAATCTACCTCAGAGAAGTATTATTCTCCATGAAGCTGATAGAACAAGTCATCAATTCGTGGGATAGGATACTCTTTATTTATCATGATTTTGTTAATCTCACCATAATCTATGAAAATTTGCATTGATCCATCCTTCTTCTTGACAAAGAGGACTGGTGCACCCCATGGTGAAGAACTTGGGCATATGAAACATTTTTCCAGATTCTCTTGTAGTTGTTTCTTCAACTCCTCAAGCTCCACAATGGCCATTCTATATGGAGTCTTGGATATTGGAAATTCCCCAGGTATAAGATCAATTGAGAATTCAACATCTCTTCTAAGAGTAAGACTAAGAAATTACTTGGTAAACACTTAAGTGAATTCCATCACAATGGGCATGTCTTCAAGGATGGTTGCCTCCTTAGAATCAATCATCTAAGATAGATACCCATACTTATAGGGAATTAATATCCATTCTTGAGATGATGGGTCTAAATAAGATCCATCTTCCTCCTTGCACTTGTACAAAATTGGGGGTCGATTCTACACATGGAGAGTTATTTCCCTCTCAAGGTAATTTATGTTGGGTATATATGGGGAACACCAATCCATGCCAATAATTGCATAAAATTTCACCAAATGTAGTATGTCGTGATTCTCTAGGAAGTTCAATCCACTGATTATGACTGGGGAGGAGCTAAATTCATTGGTTGTAATGATTTCCCCATCTGTCATACTCACCTATATCTTCACTTCCATGATTTTTGGTGGTGTTGGGATTGTTCTACTAAACTTTTGGGATATAAAATAATGCATAGAACTAGAATCAAAAAATTAAGTTTGCTATTATTGAATGAATAACTAGCTTACCTATCACCACTTCATTGGTGGGGTTCACTTTGGTAGTAGTGATGGGAAAATACCTCCCTTGATACCTTGGATGTTGTTGGTTTCCTCCAAAAACCCTTGTCTATGGGCACTGATTTGCAAGATTCCCTGGTTCTTTTCAGTTGAATCAATGAACAACGCATTGAGATTTGAACAGATTGTTCCTCTCCTCTATCAAATCTATGAGTTTTTTCTTGTCAGTAGTTAATATCTAGGTTTCCTTCTCTTCTATACCTAAATCATTTCCTTTTCCCCTTCAAGAAATTTCTGGAGTGCTTCCTTCTACACCTTTGGAAAGAAGGGTGATGGATCTTCTTAGCACCATTGGATTTATCCATCAGATAGCCAGAATTGAAGTCCACCTTATGCTTCTTATCCCCATGATACCCATGAGATTCTCTGATCTCCATTTCAACTTTGAGGGAACATATGACAATTTCCTCATAGCTGTCAAAGTCATGGATCACCAGGGCTTTCCATGGGCTAGGTTTCAGCCCACCAAAGAGGCGGTCAACATTCTATTTGGTTGTAACGAAAAATTTGGAGGCGTATCATGTAATCCTTGTGAATTTTTCCTCATATGCTCTGACAGATTCATTGTATTTTTTCTTGAGGGAAAGTAATTCCCTTTCCATCTTAAGCTGGAGGGTGAGTGGAAAATATTTATCAAAAATCATCTTTCAGAAATCCTTCCATTCCAACACCTCGATATCCTCTTCAGGATTCATATTTTTTATCAATGTACACCATTGATCAGCTTCACCCTCTATAATATAAGAATCCAGGAGAACCTTCTCTTTTTTGGAACATTGAAGGATGTAGAAGATATTTTCAATGGGGTTGATCCTTTTTTTGGATATTGAGGGATCAAATGATTCATTAAAATTAAGAGGCCTTTGTCTCATGAAGCTCTCGATAGCGACTTTCTCTTTATTGGGGTGGGGGGGGGGGGTTGAACATTCCTCTTGACCCATATTTCTATTCAATGCTTGAGTTAACTGAGAGAGTATCACGACAAAGTTTGTGATTCCCGCTCCCATCGGATTGGGGATCTCATTAAAAAATTCATCGCATTGATCTTCACATCAGTTGTTATCATGATTCCTCCCATTACCGGCCATTGGCTAGAATAAAAGGAAATTTAGGGGTAGCACAAAAAGGGTAATCCAAATACAAAAACAGATGACTTATAAATAACTTTTATTTCCGAAACTTATGAATATATAGGATCCAATCTATGTTACCAATGATCTACTTTCTAACATATATTCTTAGAAGATTTTTTTCAATTACCTTAATAATGGTTCATAGTATGTTTGTGAATTTACCAAAGAATATCCCTTAGGATTTCTGTAACCAAGAGTGCAGAAAGACCCATTGTCATGTACTAGGATACCCCGGGTCAAGCCTGAAACTCCTTGTCGAAGTTTTAACTCCTAGGTACATATGTGCTAGAGCCGCCTCAACCTGCTCGTATCTAGAAATAGATATATTTTCTTGATAAACCACTTAATAAATACTCACCAAAACATAGGGATTTTTTTATTATACTTAGTCTCATCCCGAAGTATTTTACTAGGGTTTTCTAATCCTAATCCCAAATATAACTAAACCTGTCCCCTAATACCAACTATGACAACCCTGATCTTATTACACACTTAACTTAATTTATTATATAAAAAATTCACTTGATACAACATAGAAGATCGAGATGTATAGTGTCTTTGGGGATTAGGAACATTACATAACAACTTAAAACATAAAACACAACATCTTATAGAAAACTTCCTTTATATGACCATTACATTCCATCATACATATTATTGCATGGGATAACCTGAGGACATCCATAAGAAAAGAGTGATCTATAAATCTCAGTAAGGGAGTAGAAAAAGAATAACATGAAGATTACAATACATGTTATTCAATAGGAATATAAATGGATTTCAATAGAAACATAGACATAAAGGCATGATAAAACATGATAAACATAACATGGAGATGTGCTAACAACATTTAACATGATATTAGCTTGAGCCAAGGTTCATTACACATAAATCATGAGTAAAACCTCATTGCACATGAATCACGAGTAGAACCTCATTGAACTTGAATTATAATGATTCAACACTCATTTCACATGACATATCATGATGTTATACTTTACCCAATGAATTGGAGTGCTATCAGGGCATACCCTTCTTAAATATTTCATTTCATGCATAATTGTTCCACATAGATTGTACAACATGGAATCAATAATCATAATTTATTCCAAAATAAAGGGATGTGGAATACATACATGAATATTTATAATCAATAACTAAATGTGAATAAAGTTTAATACCCTTGATATAAAAATTGGAATGGTATTCACTATATAATGACATTAGCTTGGAAAATCGATGCAATTTCAGCAGCGTAACGACGTGACGTAAGAATTCATAAAAATAGATGATGAGAGAGAAATGGGTGTCTCAACATATTTATATGAAATTTAAAGTAAGGGGGTAATATATATACATGTCCCAACATATGTAATGTAATTTATATTCATAATACAAAAGTATTTCTTGAATGTAAATGAGGAGAGAGAAAATCCCTTATGAAATTTCGGTATAGTTACAGGTGTACATGGAAGGAATTAATGAGAGGGAAAGGGGAATCCCATAATTCAAACATAAAGAGGGTAGTATGGGGGAGGATTGAAATCATACCCCAACATTTTTCATTGAAATTAAAAGGTTATAACAACATGATGAAATTGAGACAAAAATGAAAATGAAGAAATACCTTACTTGGAAGTGTGATCCCAAAGGATTGGGAGGGGATTGAGAGAGGCTTCTTGGGAGATTGGGGAACCTTGGGAAGATTCTAGATAGAGTAGGTAAGAGGGTTGGACAAACTACAAAGGCTTTTGGTGAAGAGGAAGTAGGATTTTGGGTGGGTTTATATAGGAAAGGAGAGGTAATTCTTTATTATTTAGCTTTGGGACACCACACATTAAACTAATCAAAACAAAAAACCATACCCTGATTTTCCCATTGTTTTTGTCAAAAGGGATTAGAAAACAATATTTTATAAGGAAAATGTCTGAACTTTTTAAAATAATAGGGTTTCTTATGTGGTAGTGAGTCACACCCTCAAGGAAATCAATTTAAAAAACTAAAATGTTTTATAAGTTTTGAAGGGTCCACTAAAGCTTTGTAAAACAAGTCAAAGAAACCTAAAATAGAATTATTTTAATGGTAAAACATATATTGCCTGAACTTAATGTTTATAGTATTTTATTACATCACTATTGGGTCATTATGAAGTCCTAAAACATATTATATATTTAAATGGTATTTAATTTTCACCCAAAAAATTGATTGTCTTAAAAAATTATGAAAAATTAACCGTTGGATAATTTTGAAATCCTAATTACAAAAATAATATTCATTTTATCCAAATAATTTTCTAAATATGTTAATTTTTACTTTTTAAATAAAAACCGACATTTATAAAAAATTCATGGGTTTTGACAAAAATAAATTTCAATCCATAATAAAAATTACAATTGTATTCATAAAAATTATACGATCATTTATACTTAATAAAAATTAATTTACTAATAATAATATTTTATTAAAATAATTTTTAATTAAAAAATCCATTAATTTATCAAAATATACTACTTAGTTGAACATTAACTAAAAAAATACTATTTGTGCTTTAAAAACTATTTACAAAGTAACAATAATAAAATGAAAGTATATAATTTATTATATACAAAAATTATTTACATAATCATAATGCTAGGGTATTATTACATAAACCCTTAAAACACCCCCATAAGACCTTAGGTAAAGGTGCATAATGGTTGGTCAGTCGTTTGCCTGAAGTGTTGTTTTCAACACCAAATTAATTTCCCTAACTTGTAACTAGTATAGTGTGCAAGTACATGGTCGATCCACAGGGAAGCAGTATGGGGATTTTATGTCTCTTGATTTTAAACCACTTATGTGAAGATGCTAAATTTAAATACGATTGGTTGGTTCATGGTACGAATCTAAAAAGATAACTAATTACTTGGACTTTTCTAATTCACTGTGATTTAAACTTGAAAACTGAAAATTTCTTAAAACTGGATTTTGGATTTTAATGAAAATGTGTCGGGGCTAGACATTCATATGGAACATTAATCCTTATTCCCTATTGTGTTGTTTTGTTCATAATAACCCACATTTTTGGGTTTCATTTGTGTCGGAACTCCCTTGGTTCGGTGAGTTCCGATCAAGTCGGTAGGGATCAATCCCTTGGTCTGGAAATTGATTTCTACTGACTCATAATTTAGGAACCGCCCTCTATAAATGAAAAGTATATCTAATGTTAATGTATATCCTTGTCTTAATTCTCCCAAATATCCCTGGACACTCCATTCTTGGTCTTATATGGTGTTTCTAGTGAAATACGAAACGGAAGTTGGGAGAATTAGGTGAGAAACAATGAATAAACACAATAATAGAGAAATTGGTTCTAATGAACCCACATTTTCCCCAGTCCCAACACAGGTGGGGGGGGGGGTTAGAGACTCATAATGAAAAGGATAAAAAACTTACTAATATTCATCAGAGAGTTCATTACAACAGAAAAATATAATATTCTGAAGTACAACAGAATTTAAAGAACCAGTGCCTCCCAAACCTTTCTTCCTCTCCTACTTTCGTTCCCCCCAGCCTCTCTTGCACTTCCCCCACATCCCCCTTAAGTCTTATTAGTACTAAAGGAAAATTTTTTAGTTGTCCAAAATCATGTAGAAAGGGAAACCCCGGGTCAAGGAGTGGGTGAAAAGTGAAAAAAAATAAAAAAAGGAGAAGGCAACAGTCATCCACACGGTTTGGGCACACATTTTGGTAGATTGTGCGCCAACTATGTGGATGCTTCTGTCTGAAATCCTTGAGCCACATGGTTTTTCCTGGATGGCCTGCATGGTTTGGGCAGGCAATGCACCAACAGTGCAGACGGTACTGTCAAAGGTATCATCTCCAGCACAGTTTAGATAATCCTGTGGAGACTGTGCGGGATGCCTATGTCATTTAAATTCCTAAATTTTCCCATACTTCATGTCTAGTGCTTGATCCAGGTGACTCCATTCCAACATACTTAGTGGAAATGGGTCCATAATCCTCTAATTCCATTTTTAAACTCCGAAATTCATAGACTCCATGATTTATCCTTTGGTGACTGAAAAACAAAGAACAAGGTACATCAAAATTGTGAAATTCATGAAAAACCATTCACAAAGACCATTTTATAGATATTAAACTAAGTGGAAATGCCTTATGCACAATAGTGCATCAAACTCCTCCACACATAATTGATTGTTTTTCCTCAAACAAAGGGATAGATAGTCATGTACAAAGAGTTACCAAATAGACATGTAGAAATATCAAAGATTATACCAATACGATGAATATGAAATTTGAACTAATTACCATTAAAAATTACAGAATTCATACATCATGGATTCCAAAGTCTATGAAGTTCACCTACAAAGTAGAATTCATCCCAAACAGTCAACCATTCATTAATAAATTAATTTTTTCTTAAAACTGAGTTTGTCCATCTTCATTCAAAGAGAGCGACTAATTCCATTTTCATCTCGTTATACACTCAGATTAGTTAAGCCCAGGTTTCGTTGTCACCAATTGGCGGGCTATCAATTTTATAGGTCACACACCCTCATTGACTTTAATTAATTGGAACATGATGAAAGGTCATCAAAATTATTGGGCATGACTTTTCATATCTCAAAATAATTTTTATTCTTTGTAGTGGAATGAGATTCTAGCATAAAATGTGGCCCAATATGCTCATGTCAACACATGATGAAAATGTTTGAGCAAGTCAAGAGTTCCTGGCATTAAGACTGCGTAATAGCCACTAGTGTGGGAACAACAATTCCCAAAACCTCACCTCTCCTTATTCACAATTTGACTTCCATTTTAAGGGGTTCCTCAATTCAAATTACTCCATCACAAAAAATAATTTTTAAACAAAATATTTTTTCTAAATGAAGGGCTAAATGATCCTTTTCCAGTATTGCAAGGTTTATTCACATCACAAACTAGGTTTGAAAATCTAGACATATGATCCATTTTTAGAGATAATTTCCACAATTCATTTTTAGTTAATGATATAAACCCATGACATCTATAACAACCATTTAGACGCACCTAAGAAAACATGCTACCTGAAGTACTTGTGCAAGTAATAAATCAAAATGGGGTTCCAATTAAGGGCACCCTCCCCCACACTTAAATCTGAGCATGGTACCCTGTGAAGGTAATAAAGTAGAGAAGGGTGGGTAAGGAAGCATGAAAAAGGGAGGGAAAAATGAAGAATAGAAAATAGTGTAGAAGTGAAAAAAACTCCCCTAAATGTCGGTCAAGTGGAGAAATCAGGTGGTGTGTGAAAGCCTGATGAGAGGAAAGGTGTCTGGCATGGAACATATGGAAATGCCTACTAGGGAGACAAAGGAACCATATAAGTGAAGCAAGAAAAAGTAGTACTGGAAGAAGGGAAAGAAAAACACAACACACAATCACACCAAGCAGTCAAAACATCACACCATAAAAGAAGGTACATGATAGTGCAAAGGGCACAGAAAAAAAAGAAGTAACAAATCATGAAATTATAGCCTGTTAGGGAGTAGAGGGATAGAAAAATAATGCTCGAGTGGCAGCGTCCCAGATCAGATCGGCGGTAGGAGGACGTAGGTCCACGGGATCTACGGGAGTAGAGTTGGTAGAGGGATCACCCATCAAGGCACCGAATCCTGACATATAGTAGAAGGGAGGATGGTGGGGCACAACTTCAAACAGGGTGGGAGGCTGGAGATCAGTCAAGCTAAGGCCTTCCACCTCCATGCGTGTCTGCTCAAGCTACTAGTGGAACATAGAGTACTGGTCCTACTGCCACTTCCAAAAGAGTTTGGGGTCTGCGTACGGTGTTCCATGGAGGGCAGGGTAGGATGGATAGGGTGGGTAAAATGGTGGGGGAATGGATGGGTGAGAGGGGGAAACGGGAGAGTCAGGGGTCCCTTGGGATGTGGAATGGTGGGAAACAGCATGCTCGGCAGGGTGCTCCTCTGCATCCGGGCCCGCTGGTGGAGGTATAGCTGGTGAGGCCCTTGGAAAACCCCATAAATGTAATCAGACATCGTCTGGATCCAGCATCTGCATCCGGTGGAGAAGAGTGATATCAATGAAGGGTGTCGCTGGTAGTTCCACAAATTCGGTGGGATCAAACTTAAGGTGCAACCAATCTTCCAGGAGAGTAATGAATGGTTCACTAAAAACATCTCCCTTTGGCTTAGAAAACATTAGTTTCAAATAATGGGTGAAGAGGTAGGCAAGATTGACATCAATTCCCATCACCATGGAGTTAAAGATCAGTAGGTCACGAGTGCTCACCCTTCCTTCACTGTCCGACCGGGCAGTAAAGCAGGTGGTAATAATCTGACGAAGGACCCGGTGGATGGGGTTAATGAATCTGGAAGCTTTGGCAGTCTTGGTATATATGGGGTCCCTGTGGCAATGGTGGACCAGAAAATCTGGGCCGAGGTCGGGGCCCACTCAAATGGTTCCAGAAAGTAAGCATCACTCTGCACGTAGTCGCTGTCATACAGGCCAATGGAGGTGGCAAACTCACTCAGCCTGAGGCTGTGCCGCTAGTTTATTAAGAGGAAATTGACATCATTAGTAGCTTCGATTTTAAACCCCTGCTCATCCTCATTGTATTGCTCGCGGAAATGAAAAGTAGCCCCAAATTCTAAGAAAATCTTTTTACAAACTGGTTGGTGGACCTCTAAATCTTGGGTGAGATTTCCCCGGGCAATATGCATCTGAAGCTCATTATTAATGCCCAAGGAGGCAAGGTTTTCTAAGGTAAACTCATGATGGGGAATGATGCCGCAGTTCAAAAGGGTGTAGTAGTGCATGGGTTCCTCTTTCTTAGTGAACATAACCTATGGGCCATGGGAGGAGCCTGAGCTGAAGCCCCATGATCTCTTGGAGGTAGACATGATAGGTTAGGGTTGGGTTTTGGGAACCTACAGAATAAAACACATACAACGAGAGAATACAGTCACTACAAGTATGGATAGCAATTGAAATTTATGAAATCAAAAATTGTACAAATTCTTAAGGAAAATCCCAAATGTGGAACTGAAGGTTTTGAAAATATGTGTTCATTGGGAAATAATTGGTGCACATTTGGGGGATGAAGAAAAAATTTAAAAACAAAAGAAGAGAAGGGGAAAGGATGTCCATGAATAGAAAAGCAGAAACAGAATGGAAAACAAGAATAGGGGGAAATCAGCCAAACCATAGGGAAAGAGAGGAAAAAAGAAAAGAAAAAGGAAAAGAAAAAGAAATAAGAAATAAGAAAGAATAAAGAAGAAGAAAGAAGAAGGAAGAAGAAAGAAGAAGAAGAGAAGAATACCTTGGAGGTGGAGAGGGAAGGAGAACCTGGCTGGAGGAAGGAGGAGGAGTAGGAGATGAGGACTCGAACGGGCGGAGCAGGGTAGGTGCACGGATTGGAAGAGGGGGGGGGGGTTTATGAAATTTCGGGTTTTAAGTGGTCGTACGGTTTAGGGCGCATGGTTTGGTAAACCGTGCGCCAACCGCACGAAAGCTACTAGAGTGAGGGGTTCGGGGTGCA
The DNA here is from genome assembly GCA_963277665.1 of Viscum album. NCBI lineage: Eukaryota > Viridiplantae > Streptophyta > Magnoliopsida > Santalales > Viscaceae > Viscum > Viscum album. The sequence goes on along the minus strand of OY728134.1, from coordinate 1,107,397,768 downwards.
TGGGCTATGCACGGTTTGGATAACCATGTGTTAGTCGTGCGCTTGGTTCTATCTGGGGCATCCAAGAAGCACGGTTTGCACATGGTTTGGAAGACCATGTGCCGGCCATGCATTTGGTTCTACATGATAAAATATTGAAAATTTTCCGTTTTTTGAACCATAAACACACCCTTGGAATTAAAATCTTTGGCTCCCCTTGAATGAGATAAAATAATTTGAGATTTTCCATAATAATTGTAAGACTTTCATTAATGAAATTCAATATGATACCCCGACATGTAGTGAGACTTCCACACTATAACACACAATAATAAAAAACACACTATCATGTTGTCCTAGGCACATGGAAACAAATAAATTATTGGAACAAAAAATTCTTCAGATTGTCGGGTTACCTCCCGGTCAGTTCTACGTTTAAAGTCTCGAGCTCGACATACCTGGGCCTTGAGCTACCCCAATTGTATGGTGGAAACAGTTCCCACCATGTCTTTCATGATAAATTAAGGCTTCATGCGCTACCCATTAACCTTGAACATTCGATCATCCACACTGGCCACTTCCACCGTTCCATGGTTAAAAACAGTAATCACTGTAAAGGGTCTCGACCAACAGGACTACAACTTACCTCAAAAAAATTTCAGATGAGAATTAAAAAGTAAGATTTTATCACTTGGCTGGAAGGATTTCTGAGAGATCATGCTGTCATGGACCACCTTCATATTCTCCTTATAAAGTTTCACATTCTCATAGGCCTCTCGCCTTATCTCGTCAAGACCGGTTAACTGGAATTTCCTCTTTTCTTCCACGACCTTGAGATCATAATTCAGGGCCTTGACAGCCCAACAAGCTTTGTGCTCCATCTCCACCGGAAAATGGCAGGGTTTCCCATAGATCAACTAGAAAGGTGACATACCCAATGGTGTTTTGAAAGCTATCAGGTAGGCCCATAACACACCATCTAATATCTTGGACCAATCCTTTCTTGATGCGCCTACTATTTTCTCCAATATTTGCTTTAACTCTCGGTTTGACACCTCCACCTAACCACTGGATTGAGGGTGGTAAGGTGTCCCTTGGTTGTACTTGAACCCATACTTTAAGAGAAAATTTCTCATGAGAGGGTTGTAAAAATGTGTACCGCGGTCTCTAATAAACACCCACAGGGTCCCAAACCGACTAAAAATATTTTTCTTAAGAAAAGTGACGACAAATTTAGTTGTATTATGAGTCGTTGTCGCTGCTTCTACCCACTTAGAAACGTAATCTACACATACCAGAATGTACATGTTCCCAAAGGATGGGTGAAACAGACCCATAAAGTCGATTTACCATACATAAAAAACTTTAACCGCAAGTATCGGGTGTTGAGGCATCTCAGCACAACGGCCCACATTGCCCGTCCACTGGCATCGATCACAACAGGAGACAAAATTACGAGTGTCCTTATGCATGGATGGCCAGAAAAATCCCAATTATAAAACCTTTACTACTGTTTGATCTTTCCCATGATGTCCTCCTGCCATAGAAGAGTGAAAGAATTCCAAAATACTTTGGATCTCCTCATCCAGGACGCAACGGTGGATTACCCCATCACTACATGAGTGGAAGAGCATGGGGTCTTCCCAAAAATACCTCTTTACCTCTAACAAAAAACGCTTCCTCTGCTGAAATGATAAGTTCGGGTGGAAAAATCATGTGGCTAAGTAATTTTCATGGTCGGTGAACCATGGCCGAGGTGGTATGCCAATGGAAAATAGATGCTCATCGGGGAAGTCTTCCTTGATCTCTCGGTCTTCTTCTCTCTCTAAGTGGGGTAGTTCTAGCCGAGAGAGATGAATAACCACCACATTCTCCCTACCCTTCTTGTCTTTAATTTCCAAATAGAACTCCTAGAGGAGGAACACCCAACGGATAAGCCGCGGTTTGGAATCCTTCTTTTTCAGCAAATACTTTAGTGCGACATGGTCCTTGTAGACCACAAATTTAGAAAGAACTAAGTAGGAGCAGAATATGTCAAATGAAAAAACCACAGCCAACATTTCCTTCTCTGTGGTGGTGTAATTCAGTTTTGCTTCATTTAATGCTTGGATGGCATAATAGATCGGTCTAAAAATATGATAATGCCTTTATCCAAGAACTACCCCCATGGCATAATCTCTTGCATTGCACATAAGTTTAAAATTATCCTCCCAATTCAGAGCAATCATGAGGGGGGCGGCAACCAATTTTTCCTTCAGAATTTGGAAGGCCACGATACATTTATCATCAAACTCAAAAATGGAATCCTTGTACAATAGATTGGTTAAGGGATGAGTGATCTTGGAGAAGTCACGGACGAACCTTCGATAAAAACCTGCATGCCCCAAAAAGCTCTAAATCGCTCGGACTGACGTGGGAATGGGAAGCTGCGAGATAACCTCCATTATAGCTGTATCCACCTAAATTCCTTTCATCAAGATCATATGACCTAACATGATTCCATGCTGGACCATAAAATAGAACTTCTCCCAATTGAGAACTAGATTGGTATGCTCACATCGCTCAAGAACCAGCTCCAAATTCATTAAGCAAGTACTGAATGAATTCCCGTATACCGAGAAGTAATCCATGAAAACCTCTAGAATCTACTCTGCCATATCAATGAATATGGATAACATGCACCTCTGAAAGTTGGCTGGAGCATTGCACATCCCGAATGACATTCAGTGGTAGGCGAATGTTCCATAAGGACACATAAAGGTACTCTTTTCTTAATCCTCCAGGGTGATAGAGATTTGGTTATATCCTGAATAACCATATAAGAAACAGTAATATTCATGCCCCGCCAATCTTTCTAGCATTAGATCCTTGAATGTAAGAGGGAAATGATTTTTCCTAGTTGCATCATTCAGCTTCCTGTAATTGACACAAACCCGCCATCCAGTAATTGTTCAGGTTGGGATGAGCTCTTTCTTTTCATTGGTCACTATCATGATGCCTCCCTTTTTAGGAACCACCTGAAGAGGGCTCACCCACGAGCTGTCGGAGAAGGGGTATATAATCCCAGCATCGAGTAATTTAATCACCTCCTTCTTGACCACTTCTTTCATGGGGGGTACAGTCTTTGTTGAGGTCGGTGAGATTCTTTTGCTCCTTCCTCCATAAGTACCTTGTGGGTGTAGACCATGGGGATTATACCCTTAAGGTCAGCAACCATCCATCCAATGGACTATTTCCGCCTTCAGAGGACTTTTAGAAGATCCTCCTATTGATCTCCTGAGAGAGACCCATTTAGAATCGCCAGCAATGTATGTTCCTCTCCCAAATATCCATATTTGAGCGAGGAGGGGATAGGTTTCAACTCGAGCTGGGGAGCCTTGAGAATAGAAGGTACGATTGGCTCAACCTTGGCTCTCTCTAATAAATCTGGAACAAACGCCCTTTGCCAGTAATGTCCGCCTTGGCCTTCAATAAAGCTTAATTCCTCATGGTTTTATTCAAGTTGTTCTTCCTCCAGAACGGTTTCATTACTGAATGAATAATATTGTATATCATCTTCCTCTAGGCATAAGCACTCAACCATTGTTGTCAAAGCACAACAATCCTCTTGCTCCATCAGTGAAACCTATTTCATTGCCTTCAGGACGTTGTAGAAAACCTTCTCATCACCAACACAGAAGATCATCTTGCCTTGGTGCACATTAATTAACACCTTCCCAGTTTCCAAAAAGGTCTTCTAAGAATTAAAGGTGCCTATTGGAATTCTTCCATGTTGAGGATAATGAAATCCACTGGCAGAATTAATGTCCCCACTTTAACCAACACATCCTCTAACAACCCCCTGGGGTATTTAATAGAATGATCAGCTAGTTGGTGCTCCACTCGGGTTGTCTTGAGATCGTTCAGCCCTAACTTATGGAATACTCCAAATGGCATTAAATTAACACTCACCCCTCAAATCACAAAGGGATTTTCCAAACTCACAAGGTCCGATACTGAATGGGATAGTAAAACTTCCCGGATCTTGGAGCTTAGGAGGGGGAGTATGTTGGAACACCGCCGAGCATTCCTTGGTCAGAGGAATGGTGCCCAAGTCTTCAATATCCCTTTTATTTGAAAGGATCTCTTTCATGATCTTCGTGTAGGTGGGAATTTGAGTTAATGCCTCTACAAAGGGGATGTTGATATGAAACTTCTGGAAGACTTCCATGAACTTGGAAAATTTCGAGTCTAGCTTCCGTTGTTTCATCCTTGATGGAAATGGAAAGGGAGTTTCATATGATTTAATCACCTATTTTCCCTTATCCTATGGGACTTATAGTTCTTTATGCAGCTCATGTTTCATGGATGTTTCGTCAGCTTCAACTTCCCCGCATGAGGAGAATCTGGACTGCTTTGATGGTGTATCACCCTAGATGATAGTTACCTTCGGCGTCAGCTCTTTTGTGTTGCAGAGAATAATAGAATTAGCCTCCTCCTGTGAATTTTTCTCAGTGTTTCCCAGTAGTGTATTGAGCTGTCTATGAGATAGCTGATTGGAAAGCTACCCAATCAGGTTCTCGAGGCTTCTAATTGACACCTCAAAGTTTTGAAAACATGTTTCAGTAGTAGTTATAAATTTAGACATCATTTCCTCCAGACTTGAGGGAGGTTCTGGCTGAAGTTGTTGGGCTACTTGCGGGGGAGGTGGTTGTCACAAAGGTTGATCAGGACAAGGGTTTTGATACCCTTACTACTGATATGCGCCTTGCTGAAATTGGTTTCCTTGTTGCTGCCTCGGATAACGAGTCTAAAACTGTTGTTTTCTATAACCAAGTGGTCTTTGTGTTCAGGGATGAGGATTTTTCGGTTGATGTCCCTAACTGGTACTTTGATTCTCTTGCCACCCCTAGTTTTGGTATTGAGGGTAATTGTTGGGTCCTCTGTTTTGTGTAACATAATTTACCTCACTGGTAGAGGCTCCCTCACTTACCCCTGGGCACTCTCCCATAGCATGGTTGTCACCGCAATCACTACAAGTTGGTGTACTATTAGCTTGAACTTGATATGGATGTTTTAAATTCAAAGCATTGATCTTATTTGAGATAACATCGAGTTAATCCGCAAGCATGGTGGTGGAATCAATATTATGCATGCCCCTTTTTGAGTTCCCCGCTCATAATGCCACTTAAAACTATTAGCAGACATCTCTTCCAAAAATTCAAAAAGATCTTCAGGGGACTTCCTCATGACTGTCCCTTTAGCAGCTTCATCAACCATGGACTTTGTATTAGTTGTCAGACCACCATAGAAAGTCTGAACTTGCATCCACAATTGCAGTCTGTGGTGTGGGAATTTCCTTAGAATCTCCTTAAACCTTTCCCATGACTCATACAAATATTCTGAGTCATGATGTTGGAAGTTATGAATTTCATTTCTTAAGGTGACCGTCTTCCAGGGAGGGAAGTATTTCAATAAAAAGGCTTGGTCCAATGCATCCCAAGTAAGAATAGATCTCTGAGTTATCCCCTTGATCTAGTCCTTTTCCTTATCCCTTAATGAGAAGGGAAATAGCCTAAGGCGTATTTCATCCTCTAACACTTCGTGATACCAGAAAGTGTCACATATCTCTAAAAAGTTGGAGATGTGAGCATTGGGGTCTTCACTTGGCAAGCCACCGAACTGAACTGTATTTTGAATTAACTACATTATCGCTGGCTTGATCTCAAAATGTTGGTCCTGCACCGGTGGTTTTACTATTCTAGTGTCCGGTCCCTAAAGGGAGGGTAATCCATATTCCATAAGAGTACGGCGTGGCGGTATCATTTCATGAGGTGATTGGGGAATGAACTGTTGTTGCTCATAAGGATAATAAGCCTATTGGTTCTGAGTAAAAAAGAGGGAGGCTACTCCTGCGGAATATATTGTCGCAAATGTGGCTGCCCGAACCCCGGTACAAATTGAGCCGATGGCCTCTATTGGTTCCTTGGCAGGTATTCCATATACGCCCCCTGTTGATTTAGATGCTTCTCTACCTCGTCTCCTAGTGGAAGATTTCCTTCAATGATAAATGGCTTCCCAACTCCTTGGACAACCCTCAGTTCTTCCTCCTGCTGCGCCAACGGTTCATTTGCGTTGTGATCACCCATAAGTGCACGACGTTTCCTAGAAAACATTCTTTAGATTTCTGGATCTATCAAGTGTAACTCCAATGACTCGACAATATGAGAATGAGTGAACTGGCCACTCATATACCTATAGGCATGTACGACACAAACAACACACCCAGCGTAAAAGGTAAAGAATAAGGAAAAACAAAATTGAGATTATGAAAAGAATTTTATTTTATTTTATTTACATTATTTTTTATCAATGACTCAAATTCAATTAAAAAAATGACACTTACTCCTTGTAAGCGGTGCCAAAATTTGGTCGGTCGTTTTCCTAAAGTGTTGTTTTCAGAACCAAATTAATTTCCCTAACTTGTAACTAGTATAGTGTGAAAGTACAGGGTCGATCCATAGGGAATTAATATTGGAGTTTTATGTCTCTTTATTTGAAACCACTTAAGTGAAGATTCTGAATTTAAATATGATTGGTTGGTTCATGGTACAAATCTCAAAACATAACTAATTAATTGGACTTTTCTAATTCACTGCGAATTAAACATGAAAACTGAAAATTACTTAAAATTGGATTTTGGATTTTAATGAAAATGTGTTGGGGCTGGAAATTCATGTGGGGCATTAAACCTTATTCCCAACCATGTTGTATTGTTCATAATAACCCACATTTCTGGGTTTCATTTGTGTTGGAACTCCCCTGGTCTGGTGAGTTCCGATCAAGTCAGTAGGTATCAATCCCTTGGTCTAGAAATTGATTTCGACTGACTCTTAATTTAGGAACCAGCCTCTAGAAATGAAAATTATATCCAATGGTCATGGATATCCTTGTCGTAATTCTCCCAAAGATCCCTGGAAACTACATTCTTGGTCTAATATGGGGTTATCGGTGAAATAAGATTCAGAAGTTGGGAGAATTAGGTGAGAAATAATGAACAAACACAATAATAGAGAAATTGGTTCTAACGAACCCACATTTTCCTCAGCCTCAACATAGGGGGGGTTAGATACTAATAATTAAAAGGATAAGAAACTTACTAAGATTCATCAAAGATTTCATTACAATAGAAAAATATAATAATCTTAATTACAACAGAATTTCAAGAACTAGTGCCTCCCAAACCTTTCTTCCTCTCCTGCTTTCGTCCCCCCAGCCTCTCTTGAACTTTCCCCACATCCCCCCTTAGTATTCTTGGTCCTAAAGGGGATTTTTCAAGTTGTACAAAATCATGTAGAAAGGGGCACCCGGGGTCAAGGATTCGGTGAAAAGTGAAAAAAAAGAAAAAAGGAGAAAGCTGCAGTCGTCCGCACGGTTTGGTAGACCGTACGCCAACCGTGCGGATGCTTCTATCTCAAATCCTTGAGACGCACAGTTTTATGGGATGGGATGCACGGTTTGGGCAGGTCTTGCGCAAACCGTGCAGATGGTACTGTCAAAGGTATCATCTTCAACACGGTTTGCACATAGTTTGTATAACCTTGTAGAGACCATGCGGGTTGCCTCTGTCATTTAAATTTCCGAATTCTCCCATCCTTCATGTCTAGTGCTTGATTCAAGTGACTCCATTCCTTTATAGTTTGGGGAAAAGTGTCAATAAGCCTCCAATTCCATTCTAAATCTCCAAAATTCATAGACTCCTTCCTTTATCCTTTGGTGACCGAAAAATAATGAACATGGTACATCAAAATTGTGAGATTCATGTAAAACCATCCAAAAAGACCATTTTATAATAATTTAACTGATTGGTAATTCCTTATGAACAATAGTGCATCAATGGTGATAGACTCTTGGGGTGGCTCGGATAACATCGCTCGAGTGGTAAAATCTATCAACTTCTACTTCTACCGTAGGCGGTTACACTCAAGCTTAACTTATTCAAGAATGTCTTAGGATTTGTCAAGAGCAAAGCCCAATGATGCCACCTACTTTAAGAGATTTGAAAAATGGGCTTCATACATGGAAAGTCTACTGGATGAGGCCATCGGTTCCTTTTTTAGAGTAAATTTGATTCGTTAAATCCATATATTTATACTAATCTTGTGACCACTGTACAATGACTATATTAGAAATGGTCACAATTCTTAATTGTATTTTAAAATCCAAAACATAAAACCAAATAAGTGCATATGTTTTACCTAACCTTAAGAAGTAATTTAAATAGACCATGTGGGATTTTAATTAATGAATTTTTGGGTTGTTATAGTTTACCTCAGATACAATCTTTGGATCTAGAATTTTCAAGTAGGTTCCATGGTGAATTCCCATCGGTACCATGTCTTTGCTTAGCCCTGTTTTACCTTGGTCGATCACCTTGGACTCGATAGGCACCTTATTGTGGAATTCCTTGGATTATTCCCTTTGGATTACACTCTTATCCATTGGCTAGACTCAGATACTTCTGAGTTTGATTTCCGTGAGTTTACGTTACCTTAGTTTTTACCCTGTAACTCCCTCACTGGATATCATTGTCTAGTTTCCTTATTACATCTTGGGACCACCACTACTTATACTATCATGAGGTGATTTTAGTGTTGTCTATGCCTCATGTGACCTATTAACATTGAATGGTAATTGATTAATTAATGAATTGGTTACCTGTTCAGAAACCAGCTGAGGGCTGAAGCAGGTACTTGGTTATTTATTTATATTTTACTAATTTGCTTCAAATTATATATACATGCTTGAACACTGCTATATTCCATTACATGGGCCAGATTTTATAGACACCGTTGGTGGTGTCCCACTGATATTTATCTCACACCCTCTCGGGGCACCATTTAGTACCCAGAGTGGATTACATGGTTGAAGGTTTTGACAAAGGGAAGCATGCATCTTCCAATACTTGATTTTGTGCTTATAAGATGCAGATTGATAGCAGATGACCGAGTGGGATCTCAAGATGCTTGGAGTAGACTTTGTTTTCTTTTACCTTGGGGAACATGTTATGCTTGTTGTCTTGTATCCATGCTTTCCAGTTTTCTATTGACACGACATTACCTCATTACTGTTCTAGTTGATATAGTTATTATTATTCTTGTTTATCTATTGCATTTATTTTCTTTCGCTAATTATTCATATTGCTTCCATTGTATACTATTAATTTATATCTCTTATGATGTGCTACACTCTACTAATGAGGGCATAGTCTTCCAACAGACACACCCTAGGTCCTCTCTTCTAGTCGGCAGCCTATGGCATTTGGGAAGATGCGCTTGAGGCCATGTGGCCCACCGGGTTCGAGGAACCATTAAGTGTCATTTGGGTCTAGGTGGTCACAAAATATATGACCCATCTCGATATATAAAAATTCCTACCTTATGTGGAGTACATGTGATTTCCTAGGAATCGGTCATTGGTTACCTTATATTAAGGACATAAATTTACCTATAGTAGATGTTAGATGCCTTGGGTTGCGCACCAATAATAGCTCATATATGAGATTCCCTCAACCCCTAATTAGAAATAATTTATAGATGCCTAACATTCCCTACATTCTCAACATCATTATCAGCTCTAAACTAAATGTGTATGCCTTATTTCTATAATTGGTAGCATAATTAATTGGTATCCACCTTGAGATGGAACTGGGAATGAGATTCATGAACATGTCTTAGATTCATGGGGGAGACTCATACTATGCAACGAACTCCAAGGAGGAATCCAAATAATGAAGATATGGAATCCCATCATCCTATTCTGATCAAGGAGGTTGTAACCACCCAAATATTATTAGTAATATTTTTTTCTTGAGTAAATTTGTTTTTTATTTTGTTATATTATACATGTATAAATATAGAGAAACCAAAAAAACATTATCTAATTAATAAATATCATTACATTATTCATCCATGAAACCAATTAAAATAAAAAATATTATAACTAAATAAAATAGAATCTCTAAAATTTTAAAATATAGATCACCCCAATGTACTAGAATAATCACCCCCATGATCAACACTATAGAAATAAAACAGAATATTAGAAACCAATAAAAATATTAGAAAATAAAAATATACAACCTTGGGAGAAATTTTAGTGAATATTGAGTAAAATAATGAATAGTTATTTATAGGAGTTAATGTGACCATCAGAATAGTAATATGACCATTGGAATAGTAATCATAACATTGGGAATAATAACCTGACCATTGGGAATAATAACCTGACTATTAGAATAGAAATTTAACCCTAAAATAATAAATTATAATAAAAATAATATCAATCATAAGTAATTTAAGTAAATAGGAATACTATTGTTTTAAAAAAGTAGTATCATGATTATAAAACTCAAAGAATATATAATCATAATTTTAATAAACTATATTTAAAGTATTTAATTAATATAATTATTTAAATATTAAAAATTAAAATTACATATGTTAGAAATTTTTTTTATAAAATCAATTTAATCTTTGAAGTCATCATTTAAAAATTATCCAAGGGTGTATTTTTTGTAATTATCTAAAATACTTCAATTTCCAGGTGAATAGTAAAAAGACAGTTTTTCTCCTTACCAATGTATCTTAAATTACATCATTCATGATGTAATAATGACCTATTGATTCATATAACTTTATTTTAGTCCATGATATATTTAATTTCATAAATTTTTCATTAAAATTCAATAAACATTATTTCAAAACATAAAAATTACTTTCCAATTCCTAAAAATCTATAGTACATTAAAATATTATTTTCTCATTTTCCACAATTACTTTTGATTAAATTAATTGATTCGAATTATAACATGAACCAATGTCTTAAGATAATGTTATTTATGTTAAATATGGTGTATGGTTTCAATAAAATCACTATTACATAATTTAATTTGGATATAATATTTTATTCAATATTTTATTCTAAAAATACCCCTATCCTCTAGTGTAAATAACCCTCTCCCTACCATTGTAAACCCACTCCTCTCACACTTTACAAATAAATTTACCAGTTCAAATCCTCCATCATAAGCCATTTACAATCCATATAAATTTTCTGGATAAATCCAAGTCCAATAATCGAGGGATTCTAGTGTCATAAAAGTGAAGCAACACCGATAAGGGGGTATGCTCTCACCAAATCTTCTTTATGTTTTCCTCTTCTTTTCATCTCTTTATATATACCTTTAATTACCAAATATTCTAATATTAATTGGGATGTATGTTAATATTATTATAATGATGTTAAAATACTGTAAAAACTATATTTTTAAATTATTTATATTTTATATCTCTTTCGCTTTATATTTTGGACAATGTTCATGTTAATGGTCTGTTAACTGCAAAAGAGAATATTTTCAACTTATTTCATTTCCACCATACCATATATATGGTTAGAATAAATTATTCTATGTTAATAAATGTATAAATAGATGTATTTTATGATTCTTTAATCTATTATACTTATGTATAAATTATGTTGAAAAAATTATAGAAATCAAAGAGAAATGGGAAATCTAAAAGGAAAATATAATATCAAAATGATTTAACTTCAAAAATTAAAATAAAAAAATATAAAAAAATTATTATAATTTATTAAAAGTTTTAAAAATGAAAATAATTCACTTTTGGAACAATATTTTAACAAATCAATGTTTACTATTTTGGAGGTGTAAAAGAGATGAATTAAAGAGGTATTTATGTTAAGTGGATTCTTGAACCCAACTCCTTTTATTTGTGTTATTCATTTTTATTTTCAATTTTAGTGTGAATATTCCCATAATGTTCCTAAAATGAATTTTTATTATCCTTTCCCTTTTCCTTCGAGGATACACATGTTCTTACCTTGTCAAAATGATTTTCCATACAATTATAAAGTCTTTTCTAAAATGAATTTTCCTTCCAAAACACATTTGTGTCTCCCCTTGAGGTGTTTCCTCTTCACTCAACAATGGTGATGATTATTATAAATATGTTTTACCTTATTAATTTTTGAACCCCATTTTATTCATCAAATTATTCTATTTTAAGTCCTTATGAAAATAATTCCCTTCCATAGGTTATTTCATGACTACAATTGTTATATACTCTATGTGGTATGCATGCTTATTTAATTATTATTATGTGAAGGGTGGGAATATAATTATATATCCCTCCCATTCATTGTGTAATGTGATATATATCATGAAATAATTTGTATTATTCATGAACATGATGCTATATTTGTTAACAATGATGATGTTATGATTATAAACATACCACATCTGTGAACATGATTGTAGATTTTTTCACAACTATGTGTTACATTTGACCATTATGACATGATGTTTCGTTTTTATGAATTTCCATATTCCATGAATTTGTATAATGTTACCCACATGATTAAGAGGTGGATACTATTCTTGTGATATGATGATGATGGTTATGGTCACCCATTTTATATTGAATCATGTCCCATATTCATCCTCTTACTAGTATTTTTAGTTCACCCCATTCTTTTATGTATATCCTCAAGTGACTACATGTACTAAGTCGAACATGGGTTTCTAAAAGGATAATGAAGATGCCTATAAATAAATATTTTTATTTTATTATGTGAAATTGATTTATGAGCCTAATTTTTTGAAAACACTAAACTTTTCTATCATGTATTGTAATGTTATTATGTTGTTTGTCTTCAAAATGATGTGATAGTCATATAATAAAAAGTATGATTACTATAGTTGTTATCAGAGAACATTTTAGTTCATTTGTGAATACGGATTAGAAAAAATTAGTGTAAAAAATAATTATAAGTAAAAAATACTAGAAGAATCATTTTAAAATGATGATAAACATAGTGATCCCATTTGATATTCCTTCAGATTTGATTTAAAAAAATAATAAATTATTTATTTTTGATTTTTTTTAAAAATGTTTTTTTCAAACCTTTTCTATTTTATAAAATGGTGGGAACTAGGACAACCCATGCCAACATCTCATATGAGGGACAATGAAATGGGTGACTGAATAACATCCCTAATTCCATGTGAGGTGGTATTCAAATATTTATAGAAATTCCGGCCTAGCTACATGAGGATATGAACAATAACCTGAACCATGTAGAATATCTACCTTCACAAAATAATGAACAACTAGTTTTTGAGTCTTTTATATAGAAATGACTATCAAATTTAGTGGAACTCCTCATCCACTTGTAACAGAAATAGTGGGTCAACTCAATAGAGAATACATTTTCTATGCTACACTATTATTATATGGATATGGTGACTCTTTTCATCTATAATTTAGATTGAGAAGCCAATGAATGGTGTGTGTTGATAAAGATATCTAAGACTAAAGATAAAATAGAAGATATGGAGTGTGAATAACTTAAGAATTTGTTTTTTTACAAGTATTTCCCTCAAACTCTTTGCACAAAGTTAGAGAGAGACTTTTTAGAGATGAAGAAAAGGGAAGATGAATCTGTCACAACTTGTGAGGAAAACCTCATAATTATTTCATTATAAGACTTGTGTTTTTTACTAAAAAAGATAAAAAATAGATAGATTATTTAGTAGTTTAAAACCACAGCTTTGAAAGTCTCTAGCTATCCAAAACTTTGGGAGTTATGATGAATTAGTAATATGTTCTATCTAAGTAAAGATCGAGTTTGGAAAATGGTTGCATGTTTATAGAGATAAAACAAGATTAATGGAGTTTCAAGAATATGGTACAATTGAAAAAATGATTAAAGTGGATCTAATCCCTCATATGTCATAAATATGGGAAGAATCATCATGGTAATTTCCTCAAAGGGATGGGTAAATGCTTCAAGTGTGGGAGAGATGTCCACCAAGCTAATGAATGTTGTAGGGAAATGAGAAACCCATAAAACATGATGGAGGAAAGGTGGGACCTCCTAATACACCACATATTGTTCAATTATTCAAATTTATGGAGTGAGAGAATTGTGTAAGCTAGTACACTAAACCAAAGGTCCTTGAGGGTAATAAGCATTAGTATCCACCAAATCCAAAGGTGTAAGAGAAATATGATGCCATCACTACTGCAAAAGTGGAGTAAGAAAATGAAGTAATATAATGTGAAATTATTATTCACTGAATAATAGAAAATGTTATATATGATTATGGTTATATTCATTTCTTCATATCCTTCAAGCTAGCTTTGATTTTTTATTTAAATTCTGGATACCATGAAGTAGACATATATGTAAAAACATCTAGTTGTTTGATCAATTTGACCCAAGTATTTAAATCTTCTCCTATTAAAATATGTTTAATTATTATTCCAATGAATCTCATAATCCTTCCCTTGGTGGAATTCGATGCAATAATGGACATGGATTGTCTCTTTTTATATAGAGCACCCATGAACTATTGAGAAAAGTAATTATCATTTAATATTATAAACCATCGCCTTCTCCTCTAAAAATTCAAGTAAGACCATCAATATCCTTTCTAAAATCCCTCAATTATATGGGTTTCGATACCCTATAAAAAGCATACCATTCTCTAATGGGTGAGTCAATGTAAGGAATCTACATGGATTAAATGAACATTATAAGGGAATGAACTAATGTATTTCCCTAAGAGTTATCTATACTTCCCTTAGATCATGAGGTAGAGTTATCAATAGTACTCATACCCAGAGACACTCCTATATCTAAATAACCCTACAAGATGGATGCAGTCAAATTTGAGGAGTTAAAGAAGAAGCATAAAATTTTTTTGGACAAAGGGTTCATATTCCCTATTTCATTATCTTGGGGTGTACATATTCTCTTGGTCAAGAAGAAGGATGGATCAATGTGGGTATTTATCTAATAACAAGAGCTTAACAAGATCACTATAAAGATCAAGTCTCATATTCCAAGGATTAATGACTTCTTTTCTCAACTATGAGGATCTCAGTACTTTTAGATGGTTGATATTCATTCTGGATATAATCAATTGAAGGTGAAGAATACAGATATTCAAGATATTAATTTATGTACAAGCTATTAACATTGGGAGTTCATAGTGATTCACTTCAGAATTACTAATTCCCCTATAACATTCATGGATTTGATGAATACAGTCTTTAGAGAATACCTAGACAAATATTTGGTATTATATATTGATGGTATTCTCATTTAATTAAAGAGTATGAAGGAACATGAAAGGCATATAAGTATTGTAAATGTTACATTAAGGAAGGATTAAATATGTGTTATAATCAGTAAGTGAGACTTTTGGATGCAAGAAGTCACATTATTTGTGAATGTGATCACAATTGAGGGAATTTATATGGACCCATCAAAGAAAAAAGCGATTATGGAATGGATCTTACCCACTAGGGTCATAGAAATCTATAGTTTTCTTAGTTTAGAAGGGTACTACTGATTTTTTTTAGAAATTTATCATGATTTTATATCCCACTAACTAAGTTAACATAAAATGGGGTAAAATATGTATGGATAGAAGAAGGTGAGGGAATATTTAAGGAGCTAAAGCAGAGGCTAATCAATAGGCATGTACTCATAGTACTAATAAATAGAGAAGGTTTTGTGATACATAGTGATTCTTTGAATAAATTTGTGGGTTGTTTACACATGCATAAAAATATAGTGATATCCTATGCCTCATGAAATTTAATGATCCATGAGAAAAACAACCCGACGCATTATCTGAAGATAGCAATTGTGATCATTTCATTGAAAATTTGGCGACACCACCTATGTAGGGAGAAGTGTGAAATTTATACGGATCATAAGATTATAAGGTATATTTTCACATTGAAGGAACTTGACATATTTCAAATAATATGGGTATAGTTAATCAAGTATTATGATTTCTCTATTAATTACCATACAGGTAAGGAGAAAAAGGAATCTGATTCTCTTAGCAGAAATGAACCTTCAACATTATCCATGATGTGGGTTCAGAAAGACCCTACATTTAGGGATATGAAAAGTATTGATCTGGAAATCATAATGGAAAGTAATATATCCTACATTTCAGAAATGATTTCCCAACCATCTATCTAAGAGAAAATCAATGAAGCTCAAAGGGATGATATAGAGGTTCAAAATAAAGTAAAAGAAATAATGGAAGGTAAGATATATGAGTTACACATAGATGAGGATGGTATAATATGATATGGAACTATGATTTATATTAATGCATCACCAGATAAAAAAAGAGAGCTATTTAATAATGCACATAGATCATCTCTATCCATCCATTCTGGAAGAACCAAGATGCACCGTGATCTTCGAGAGAAATTTTTGTGTGATAAAAAGAAGATGGAGATTAGGTTTTATATCAAAATTTTAATGGTATATCAAAAAAGTTAAATCATAGTGACATAAGTCCAAGGGGATGATTCAACCATCTCCTATACCAACATGAAAATGGGATAACATCCCCATGAACATTGTCCTTATTCTCCAAAATACTTCTAATGGAAACAATACAATATGGGTTGTGGTGAATCAATGCACCAAAAATTCCCACTTCATGGATATTCAATAATATTTATCACTTAAATAACCTTCCCTAATACATGTAATGGGAGTGGCCAGGATGCATGGGATACTACATTCAATTGTCTCTAATCGTGTCCCAAGTATCACAACCTAATTCGGGGGAAGTCCTCAACATTATTGGATCAATGAACTGAATTTCAAGACAAGAAATCATCCCCAAACTGATTTCTAATTTGAAAGTACTATTAATATGTTTGAGGATATGTTGAGATCCTTATCGATTGAATTCAAAGTTGGATGGGATCAACATCTACCATTACTTGATTTCTTATACAAAAAAAAGTTTCCACCAATGTATTCAGATGGATACATATAAACCTCTCTACGGGAAGGGATGTAGAACTCCAATACATTGGGATGAAGTTATAGAAAACAACTACTTGGACCTTATATTGTGAAAGAGATGATAGGGAATCTTCAAGACATAAAACAACACAAAAAAAGTTCAGATTCAAAAAAAGGGCCATGATGGAGACTATGGAAGGGACATGGAGTTTGGAGTTAGTGACAAATTTTTCCTTTGAAAATAACTATGTAAGAGATTCATGAAGTCTAGAAATAAATATAAGAATATCCCTAGGTACATTGTCCCTTTTTAGATCCTTGATTCTGAAGGATATGTGGCCTAACATCTTTCCCTTCCACTAAATTTGGCTCAAGTTCCTGACATTTTCTACTTATCTCTAATGAGGAAGTACATACCTAACCCCACACATGTACTGAATCTAGAGGTTATACAATTGGAGAATGACCTATCATAAGAGTAGTTGCAGATAAAGATCTTGGACCACCAAAACAAATTCCTATGAAACAATAAAACTCACCTTGTCAAAGTGTTATGGAGAAACCATAAATATTAATAGGCTATAATTACCCCAACCCTAGTAGCCCAGAGATGGTGCCTTACTTTATTACATTGGTACTATGAAAAAGCTATCTCATCCCATAATTCCAAATAGTTTTGTAGCTTCGGAAAATCGGATAGAAACATAAGTTTTACATTACAATATGAAATGAAATACAACAAAGAAACTCTTTTAGAAACATCCTCATTCTCATAGGTTATCTATAAATGTCAATCATAATATACATCTTGGTATCTTGAGAAAGAAAACCTAGTAAATTTTTGATATCAGATGATTAGTAAGGGTATACAATATAGTATAAGCTATCATAAACATAAATAATAAGTCAAGGTGGATAACAAAAAACACATGCCATTAAAATATAGTCTTGAGCATAATAGTACAGTAATAAAATATCATCAAATAATTCCATAATCACATGAGAATGAAACTTAACCATGGATATTCTACAAGTCAAATAATTACATGGATTATCAATTACTAATATCATAATGATGTAATGCATAATTTGGGACATCATAAACATACCATCAAGGCTTCAGCCAAGACACCCTATATAATAGGGTAAGACATCATCCAACACCCAAACTAGTTTGTATCATGAGACCTACCAAAGTCTCGATGGGATATGGTGGGCCCCACCCAACACATAATAATTATAATTAATTCCTATAATTAAATGGGTAAAACATAATCAATATATACATTCATATTGAAACATGTATAAATATAAAAATAATTTCCCCAATCAATAAACATAATCATCATCTAACCAGAGTAATATGGAGAATGGTGTCAAAGTAGAACATACATAGTCAAATTGATCATAAATATTAAATAAAATATGGTATATGGTATCGTAAGATATCATACTCTATTAATCATAAGATATAATAGGGGTTGTTGACATAGATTAAAATACTTTAATAAAATCTTTGAAAATTTCTTGTGAGAATACCTTTTTTACTTTGAAATAATTTATTTAAAAAGATGTTCAATTATATAAGAAAAAATTGTATTTGAATATTAAATTGAAAAATTTTAATGGATTAATCATGGAATTATGGAATCATGAAATCTAGGAAAGTAATTTATGCAATATAAGTTTGAAAAAAAATTAATCATTGAAAAAAGAAACATTTACTAGAGTATTTTTAAAAAAAGTGATAGCATTAAACAAATGAACTGATTATGTGTATTGAATATAAATACACATAAAATAGGTGTAAATATAATATAATCTAATAAAAAATTAATTTCTCACATAATTATATATGACATAATCTTTGGAGTATAAGTTCAACTCAATGAATGGAAACTAGGTTAAGAACTCCTTTACCACTTTGTAATCAGTCGGACTGTATGCCCACATAGAATTACTAATTATCATATGAAACACTAAATACCATGAATATAAATGGAATAATTATATTATATATAAAATTGTATTATATATATTCCACACACATGGAAAAAGTGACGAATAGCGAATATCTTAGAGAAACAAAAGTGAGATGAGAAAACCCTTACCTTATGTACAAAAGTGTTGTGTACTTTTATTTACTATACTATATAATGAAATTAGATTCATTAATTATGTAATTAGGAACATATTTAACATATATTTGATTTATTATAATTTTATTATGTTCATGTATGGTTATTTAGATGAGTTATAATGTTTAGCATCATTGTTCTGGGAGCATTTGTTTCATGGTATTACAGACAGTTCACTGAGTATAAATATGGGTGTTCCTATCAAATGGGAATAAATTATCCCAAAGTGAAATTATTTAGTATTAATGAAATTAAAATTGTCTAAATGGTCTCACATATCAGTTGGTTATATGGTATGAGTATGGTTCATTATATAAAATTTTGATGAAAAGGTCTTGATTTATTTTGGTGGTTTTTATGTCCATCACAAACTTGTGTAATTGTATTTAATATTTTGTTTATATATTGGTTATAGAACATGATATAACTTATAATATGTATATTAAAATCTTATTCAACCATAATAATTGTTTTATGACCATACATGATGGTTGTAATTGAAAATGAAACTCGTCATCCACAAAGGCAGTGAATCGACACATCAGAGATGATGTTTTCATTTTTCAAATAAGAAGAGAATAGAAGATACTTGATGATGGATATTAATTTAACATTATAAAATTGAATTATATATATTATAATATAGTTATCATTATTTCTTGGAATGGTGAGTTTAGGATAATATAATAAAAATAAAAGAAAAGAAAAGAAATTAAAAGACAACGAAAGAGGATTTCACCTGTTGAATTTATTCTCCTTGAGAACCTTTTTAAGGAACTTAGTTTTAGTATACTATTAAGACTAACTTATCTTGGACTTGGGGGATATGCTTGGGAATATTATTGAGCATATATTAGATAAGATTCAAGGCATATATGGTGTGAGGATAGGGGTGATATTTATAGTGTAGGAGAGGGGTGTTTTTTGATTATTTTATTCATTTAACTATTATTTTGGCTCAATAATACCAATAGTGTTGATTTTTGTCACTAAATATAGTAAATAGTGGATGTGAGTTCAAAATAATGGTTTAATACATTATTCATGACTCAAAAATCCTTGTATTTGGCTTAAAATGTCAAATATAAAAAATTACTATATTTCACTCTTCACCAAAAATTCAAATTTTTTCTAAAAATACCAAAACTCCACCATAACCATTTTACAAAGAATATACATAGAAAATAGAATCAATTATATAAAAAATATTTTCTATGTATGATAAATTTATTTTTTATTAAAAATTGACATTTATATGAAAAATACTGATTCTAAAATTATAATTGATTTTATGACACTTTTAAAAGTTAATTATGGCGTAACAAAATTATATTACAATCATAAGATGACAAAATATTAATTTAAGAATATATTTTAAATATTATTTTAAATCATTATATAATTAAAAAATTATAAATAAACATTTATATTTTACAAAAATTCTAATAATTAATTAATCATTTTTAAAACATTTATTTACTTATTCCTTGATATAAATATATTATATTTTCATTCATAAGATTATTAAATTATATTAATACTTTAATAGGTTTGGTAAATAATATATTGGATGGATTACTATTTCTTATGGTCACATTACATTCCCAATGATCATGTTAATAGTATTTAATGGTTTGTTTAGGATTAGTTCATAAGCTACTAATGATTTTAAAATTAGATAAGACATACCCTAAGATCTTGGGGTGTTACATTCTCCCCTCCTCCAAAAATTTATCCCTCAAAATTTATAGAATTTCACCTCATAAAAATATTTGGATAGTTATATTCATGATTTTTTAACAGCCTTGATGCATTGTAAATAACTCTATCATTCTTCATTAGGACAGAACTAAGTCCTCTCTTTAATGAATCACTATAAATCACAAAACCACCATTTCCCAATGGTAGATGAAAAATTTCCTCTTAAATTCTTCAAATAATTATACACATTCTATTATCCAAATAAACTTTACCCAATTTCAAGTAAGATTGGATAACGAGTTAGTTAATTCGAAGAAAATATGAACGAAACACCGATGATAACCTGCTAAACCAATGAAACTATGTACCTTGATTTTATTAGTTTGTGTACTCAATTCCTATACTACCTTTTTCTTCAAATAATCAACATATATTCCATTTTTTGAGAAAATATGGACAAGAAAAGAAACTGTTTGAATCCAGAATCCACATGAGCTAAAATTTAGATATAACTGTTTTCATATAAGAGTATTCAGAACAATCCCCAAGTGGTTCTCATGGTCATCGTATATTTTTGATTCAAAAATATATCATAAATAAATAAAAAGAATAATTTATCAATATCTTCCTTTAATAATCTATTCATTGGATCCAAAAAAACATAGGGTGCATTAGTCTATCCAAATGGAATTACTGTAAACTCGTATTTTCTATACCTTTTCAAAATTATTTTTTTGGAATATCTTCCATGTTTACACAAAATTTATGATATCCAAATCAAATATAAATCCTTGAAAAATATTTAACTTCATGATATTGGTAAAATAGGTCATAAATGTGAGGTAGAGGATATATGTTCTTTATCATAATAGCATTGATATACCTGTAGTCAATAGATAGCCTTATAGATCCATCTTTGTTCTTAATGAAAATAATAGGAGATCCCAAATGTGAAACATTGGGGTATATAAATCCCTTATCACTAAATTCATCTAGTTTTTTTTTAACTCTATTAACTCCACCATGTCCATTATATATGGAGACTTTGATATAGGTCATGCATCAGGGATTAAATAAATAGAAAACCTAACTTCCTGCTCTAGATGATATACAGGTAGTTCCTTTGGAAATACATCAATGTATTCCTATAAAATAGGTACATAATAAATTTTAAGATCTCCATTATCATCAGTAGGTTTTACCTTATCTTATTCAACAAGAATCTCATTTAGAAGAGTTAATGGATGTGGATCTAGATATGGTTCAATTGATGAATTCTCCCATCTAAAAATAATAAATTCCATATCTTCATCAAGAATCATAATTTCCTTCACTTTACAATAAATTTTTTCATGATATTTTTAATTCCATTACATACCAATGAATATATCAAAATAAATAATAGACATGATAATAAAATCCCCAAATTAGAGAACATTTTTGTGTCATAATAGGAACTACTCGACACATATTTTTTTCAATAAGGTTTCCATTGGAGTTCTGATAGACAACTCCCTTGGTATGGTGAATTGGAAATATCTAATTTTTATAGAAAATAGGTAAGATATAAAGGAATGAGATGATCCAAAATCACATAAAGAATTATATAAATTTGAGGAGATGATTATTGTACATGCCACCACATAATTAGGAACCTTAACCTAAGTTGTTGTAACTACATAAGAAAGGACTTGTTCCCTTTTTCATTTCTTGGGAAAGTTATCATGATATATAGGGAATTTATGTTTATAGTATCCCATATCCTTATAGTTGAATCATTTAATATTTCCTAATTCTTTAATTCCCTTAAAATCATTGGTTTGGTGGCATTTTCCCCCACACTTGTAACAAACTATCATTCACAATAGGCATGTTCCATGATGTTTCATTCCAAATTTTTTGAAATTTGGAGAGTCTATTCTCCCTTCTAACCTTTTTCCATATTTCCACTTCTAGAATACTCGAAATCCCTCTTCTTATCTTGCTTCTATTTGAATTCATATGGCTTGGAAAATTACTTCCCCGTATTGATGGAACATGATTCTATATCCTTGTATGATTAGAATGTTTGGGAGACTATTTCCATTTATAGAATTGGATTATGACCATCAAAGAAACTATCAATATTTTTCCATGGATTACATATGTAGTCCGCGACATGCACTATTAATATTGTAAAGTTGGATTCATACTTAGAAACATTTTCAACCTCTTTATGTTATCAGGCTTAAGAATTGTATCTTCATATGTTCTTCCTTTTCACAAAGGAAATTTTGTAAGAAAAATTCATAAAATTACTTCCATTATATATTTTAAATTTCTTCTTCCTTATTTTATTTTTTAATTAATTACCACCATTGATCCACATCTCTAGATTTATGATGAAATACCTGGATAACCTTCTCCCTTTCTTTACATCTCAAAGAGTGAAATATATTCTCTATGAAACATATACATTTCTCACCTAAAAATGGGTTTTAGAGTCATAGAATAATGGAGTTTGTTGTCACATGAAGCAGTCTAACATTATTAAATCGCATTTTGGATCTAGTTTCTCCATGAGAGTAAGGTTATTTCTTATAACCTAAGTTAGTTTTCCCAGTATAGTTCTATGTTGTTCATCTCCATTTTCTTTTCAATCTCCAACATCATTATCTTTCTTATGAGGGAAATCCCTACAAGGAATATGTCAATTTATATAGTATCTCTTTCTTTTAATATGTGCAATTTCTAAAAAATGACATACAATATATTAGATTATGAAATATTAAAACTAGTAAAACACATAAAGTATAACTAATCTAACAATCATAATCTTGGTTACCTTGGAAATATTCTCAATGCTAATAATTGTGTTATATTTCCCTAATCGATGTTTTCTTAAATCTATTTTTCCAAACCTTATTTTAAATTTTCTTTGATACCAACTATAAGGGCCCTAACCCTAGTAGCCCGAAGTCCGTGCCTTATATTATTAAATTGTTACTATGAACAAGTGATCGCATCCCAAAGGAACAAATACATTATTAGTTTTAAAAAACCATATACAAACATAAGTTTTACCTTACAAATTGAAATGAAATATATAGCATATAATCTTTATTGGAATCATACATATTACCCTAGGTTATCCTTGCATGTAAATGATAATATACATCTTGGAATCCTTGAAAAAAACACAATAAAGGGGTGAGCTCAAATGCCCAGTAAGGGTAATCAATACTAAAGAAGCTATCATAAACATAAATAATAAGGCAAGGTGAATAACTAAAAATTTATTCCATTAAAACATAATCTTGATCATAATATGACAGGAATAAAAGATAATCAAATAATTCAATAATATCATGAGAATGAAACATAACCATGGATATTATACTAGTAAAATAATCAAATGGATTATCAATAAGTAATCTCATAATCATTTAATGCATAATGTTTGACAACATAAACATACCGTGAAGGATTCGGTTAAGGCACTATACATAATCAGGTAATACATCATCCAATACCCAAACTAGATTTTCTCATGAGGCCTAGTGATGTATACAGAGGGTATAGAAGGACCCACCCAACACATTCTAAATTCAATGAATTCCTCATATTAAATTGGTAAGACATAGTAATCATATGAATTTGATTTGAAACAAGTATATGAATTATAAATAATTACCCCAATCAATAAACCTAATCATAAACTAACCAGAGTAATATGGTGAGTGGTATAAAATTTTTACATCCATAGTCAAACTAAACATAAACAATTAAATAAAATATGGTGGATGGTATCATAATAGATAATCCTAAATTATTAATTAGATTAAATATGTTATGTTGGTAGAGATGAAAGTACTCTGAAAAAATAATTTTAAATTTCCATGAGAGAAATACCCTTTTTTACTTTGAAATACTTTTTAAATTTGTGAAATTATAAAAGAAAAAAAATATTTGAAAAAGAAATTATAAACTTTTAAAGGATTATTTAATGAATTAAGGCATCATGAAATTGGGAAAATATATTCATGCGGTATAAGTTTTAAAAATATTCCTTTAACCTTTGGCAAAAGAAACATTTTGTTGAATATTTTATAACGAAAGTGAGAGTAATAACCAAATGAATATATTATGTGTATCAGATGTAAATACACATAAAAAAAGTGGAAATATAACCCAATATAATAAAAATTAATTTCCCACATAATCATATTATGACATAATCATAGGAGTATAATTTTAACCCAAAGAATGAAAATTGGGTTAAAATTACCTTACTACTTTGTAATCCGTCGAACCGTATAACCCACATAAAAGTAATAATTATTAATTAAAAAATATAATATCATTAATATAAAATTATTTATGATATTATATATAAAATTGATGTATAATTTTACCACACACAATAATAAGTGTGGAATAATGCGTATCTCGGATAAATAAAAGTGAGATGAGAAAACCCCTACATTATGTCTGAATTCATTATGCACTTGTACTTAATGTCTTGGATAATCAAATTAGTTTAATTAATTACATAATTCATAACCTATTAGACATTTATTTAATTTTTTATAATTTTATTAAGTTCATTTATTTCCATTTTTATGAGTTATAGTTTTTAATTTCATTGTTCTAGGAGCATTCATTTCATGGTATTACGGTCGGTTCCCTTGAGTTTAAATATGGGAGTCCTTCTAAATTGAGAATAACTTCCCCAGAAGTGAGATTATTTAGTATTAATAAAATTTTATAATTCTAATTGGTCTCATATATTAT
This sequence comes from Viscum album, assembly GCA_963277665.1. Classification (NCBI taxonomy): domain Eukaryota; kingdom Viridiplantae; phylum Streptophyta; class Magnoliopsida; order Santalales; family Viscaceae; genus Viscum; species Viscum album. The sequence continues at coordinate 1,107,372,326 of OY728134.1, read as the reverse complement.
TTGGTTATATGTAATGAGGATTATTTATTAGATAAAATGTTGATAAAAATGTCTTAATGTATTTTGGCAGTTTTTACGACCATCATGAATTTGTGTAATTTTATTAAATATTATGTTTATATATTGGTTCTAGAACATTATATAAATTATAATATGTATATTATAATATTATTAAACCATAATAATGTTTTTATGATCATAAATGAAGTTTATAATGGAAATAAAAACTCATAGTCCACAAAGGCGGTGAATCGACACATCATGAATGATGTTTTCATTTTTAAAATAAAAATATGAGAGAAGATACGTCGTGATGAATATTAAATTAACATAGTAAAATTATAGTATATACATGATAATGGAGTTATCATTATATTTTGGAAGTGGGAGGTTAGAAGAGGATATCAAAAGAAAAAAAGGAAATGAAATTAAAAGGGATTGAAATAAGATTTTACCTACGGAACTTCTTCTCTATGAAACCTCCTTAAGGAACTTTGGTTTTTTATTTTAATAATACATTTAGACCTTCTATTTTAAGGATATTATTGGGAATATTATCATTACAAAATTAGACAAGCTATAAGGATTATCTGGTGTGAGGAGAAGGGGTGGTGAGGGGTGGTATTTATAGTGGATGAGAGGGGTGTTTTTTTTATTTTATTCATTTGTTTATCACTTTGGATCAAGACTATTAATAGTGTTGATTCTTGAGACTATGTATAGTAACTAGTGCATGTGAGTTTGAAATAATGTATTCTTATATCATACATTAATATAAAATTCATGTATTTGGATTTAAATGTGAAATTCTATAAATTACCATATTTAACTATTCACAAAAAAAGAAACTATTTTAGAAAAAACCCAAAAATTCACCCTCAATTTTTTTATGTTTATATTTTAAAATTGGAATCTAGTTTATGAAAAAAAAAATTCCAAATATGATAATTTTTTTTATTTAAAATCATCATTTATTCGAAAAATATCAATTCTAAAATTATAACTGATTTTAGGACACTTGGAAAAGTTAATTAAAGTATAATTAAATTAAATTATAATCATAAGAAAAAAAGATATTAATTAGTGAATATATTTTATATAATTATATTAATTATAAAATTGTAAATAAAAAAGTAGGTTTCAAAAAAATACCAATCCTTAATTTATCATTTTTAAAACATATATTTACATATACTACGATACGAATATATTATATTTTCAATCATTAGATAGATAAATTTTATTTATAATTTCATAGGTGAGGTTAATATTCTATTAGATAGATTACTATTCCATATGGTCATATTATAATTACAACGGTCATGTTTGTAATATATCACGGTTCATTTAATCTTGGTGCATAAGCTATCAAAGATGCTTAATTTAAAAGATACATACCATAAGATCTCATGGTGTTATAGAGGTGACATCAGAACCGGATGAAACAATTAAACAAAATTACCCTCATATATTATCAATTGATAATATGAGTAGAAATTTCAGGTATGATATTTCTAAATGAGGAAAGAATGTAACAACCCAATGTTTATTAGTAATATTTTTTTCTTGAATAAATGTGTTTTTATTTTTTTTATTATACAGATTCAAATATAGGGAAACCAAAAAAACATTATCTCATTAATAAATATAATTAAATTAGTTATCACAAAGACAAATTAATATTCCAAAACATTATAAATGGACAAAAAAATGTAAAATAAAAATCTAAAATGGGAAATTATTGATCACCCCCATCTACTATAATCATTTCCCCCACAACCAACCCAATATAAATGAAATAGAATATTATTAATCTAATCTACATATTAGAAAATATATATATATAATTTTTTAAGAAATTATATTTAATGTTGAGTGAAATAATGATGAGGTATTTATAGAAGGTAATGTTACTAATGGAATAGTAATGTGACAATTAGAATAGTAACATGACCAGTGGGAATAGTAATCTAACTGTTAGTAATAGTAAGATGACAATTGGAATATTAAGTTAACATCAAAATATTTTTTTTAATATAAATAATATTTATAAAAACTAATTTAAGTAAACCTAAATAATATAATGTCAAAATTTTAATATATTGATTATAAACTCAATGAATATATATAAGCACATTTCTAATAAACTGTATTTTAAAGTATTTCATAAAAAATATTTTTTTATTATAAATTAAAATTACATATGATAGAAATTTATTTTTATAAAATGAATATTATTTTTGAAATCATGATTTCAAAATTATACAACTGTGAGTTTTTGGTAATTTTCAAAAATATATCAATTTTTAGTGAATATTAAAAAATAGTTTTTATCATTACCAATGTGTCTTAAATCACAAAATTAATGATGTAATTTTGATCTAATAATTTCTAGAATGAGTTTCATACATGAAATAATTAATTTCATAAATTATTTATTAATATAAAATGAACTTAATTTCAAAACCTAAAAAGTTCTTTCCAAATCCTAAAAATACAAAGTATTACATAAAAATATTATTTCCTCATTTTCAATAATTACTTTTGATTAAAATAAAAAATTTAAATTATAAAGTGAACTAAAATCTTAAAATCATGTAATTTAATTAAAATATGCTTTATAATGTCAAAAAAATCACTAATACAAGGTTTGTCGTGGATATAATATTTTATTCTAAAAATACATGTCTTCTAAAATATATATAACCCATATCCCTCCCCTTGAAAAACCACTCCAACTCTTTACACAGCCAAATACCTTCCCAAATACTCCATATTAATCCTCTTAGCATCAATAAGGATGTTCTATAGTAATCAAACTTCAATCATCAAGGGACTCTAGTTCCTTACAAGGGAAGCAACACCGAGAAGAGGGTATATTATCATCAACTCTTCTTTGTGTTTTCATCTTCTTTTCATCTCTTTATATATACCTTTAATAACTAAATAATATAATATTAGGTGTTAATTTTGTTAAAATTATATTAATAATGTTAAAATACTATCAAAAAAATTATATTTTTGAAGTATTTATATTTTATACCTCTTTCTCTTCATATTTGGAGAACGTTCCAATGAACTGTGGGTTAACCGCCAATGAGAATGTTTCCAACATATTTCATTATCAAAAAACCTTATATCTAGTTAAAATCAATTATTACTATTAATAAATGTATATATATATATATTTATTTGTTTGTCTGTCTGTGTGTTTGATGATTCTAGAATTAATTATACTTATTTATAAATTACTGTGAACAAAATAGGGAAATCGAAGTGAAAAGGGAAATTCTTAAGGAAAAAAGGACATCAAAATTATTCAACTTCAACCAAGAAATTAAAGAAATAAAATATAATGATTATCATTGATAAATAGTTTTAAAAATGAAATTATTTCACTTCTGGATCAATCTTTTAATGAATCTATGTTTATTATATGAGAGGCATAAAAGTGATGAAATAAAGGAGGATTTAATATAAGGGGATTCTCAAACCCAACTCCCTCTATTTAGGTTATTCCTCTTTCATGTCAATTTTAGTATGATTATTCCACTATTGTTCCAAAAATGAATTTTCTCTATCCTTTACCTTTTATTTTAGGTATATACGTGCTCATATCTTTTTGAAATTATTTTCACGCCAATTATAATGATTTTTCAAAAAAGACTTAACATTCCAAAATACATTTTTGTATCCCCTTGATTTGTTTCATATTCACTGAATAATTATGATGTTTACGCTAAATATGTTTTACCTTATTCATTTTGGAACCCCATGTTTATTCATTAAACTATACTTGTTGATAACCTTATGAAACTCATTCCATTTCATGGGTTATTTTATTACTATAATTGTTATACATTCTATGTGGCATTCATGATTATGTAAATATTATGTCGTAATGGGTGGGAGCAGAAATATATATCCCTATAATGCATTGGGAATGTGTCATATCTCATTAGATAATGTGTATTATTCATTAACATGATTCTAGTTTTGTTCACAACTATTTGTGGAATTTGATCACTATGACATGATGTTTTATTTTTATGCATTTTCAAATTTCATACCTTCATCTAATATTTCCATCATGTTTTTTATAATTATAAAATGATTATTATATGATCATGATTATTTTTATCACCCATTATATATTGATTAATGTCCCTTATTCATCTTCTTAATGGTATTTTTAGCTCACCACTTTCTTTAATGTTTATCCTCAGGTGACTACATGTACTAAGGAGAACATGACCTTTTAGAAGGATAAATATAAAGGAATTAAATTAATGTTAGTGTTTTATTATGTAAAATTGATCTATGATCATAATTTTTGAAGGATGATAAACCTTTTGATCATGGATTATAAAGCTATTATTTTGTTTATCTTTAAAATAATGTAATATTCATGTTGGAAAAAGTAATGTCTCTACAGACCTAACATCATTGACCATGGTAATAAAGGATGAACGCCTTTGGAAATAACTAATTTGGGGTAGGAAACCCTTGAGGGGTCCACAACAAATTCAAGGATTCTGATTTCTCCAGGAGAGGTAGATAAATCTCATCATCACCTCGATGTGCAACCCTGATAAAATTATCATAAAATAGTATATTATCTTAATAAATTATATTAATAACTACTAGTGAATTATTTTAATTAAATGTATATTTTATATATTCAATAAAATTATTGAACATTTATATAATATTTTTTCTAGTCAAGGGATAAGAATGAATCAATTTTTATTCTTTAAATGTATTCTTCTAAAAAACCATTTTCCACGTATTTTCACTCTTATTTTAAAATGATTTCTTTATAATAGAAATTGAATCTAGAAAATTGTATTACATATTTAGAATAATTAGGATATTTTTTTATAATACCCTTCCAATTTTTGTCATTTTGAATTGTATCCTTAGAAAATATTTCTCACCACATTAAGGGTAAATGGAAAAAATGATAAAACTTTGGCATAAGGCTTTAAAACTTATCTAAAAAATGAATTTATCCATTTAGATGAGTGTATTTCATCTATTTACTTCCATTTCATGAATATATATTTCCACTTGGTGACATTATTCTTTTATTATAACCTTTATATTGTTTTAAGAAAATAACAAATACAAAATGTCAATATCTTGACTTTAATATCTCTAAAGTTTTTACATAAGGATAAAAAGAGGATAAGTTCGGTTATAAATGATTATTTGAAAGATGATTTTTTTTCTTGGTAATTTATTTTTAATTTTTAGTGATTGAATGATGACCTTAAATTCTCATGCAACAACGATACAATATTTATTCAATTAATAGAAAAAATAAATGATTTTTAAAATATTAAAAGTAATACAGTTTAGATGAATTGTTTTTTTTCACGATTTTTTTAGATGAATATAACATATTAGGGATTTTTTAAATATTTATATTCTAATTCCATAACTATCTTGGTGACTTTAAACTCAATGTAAATAAATAGTTCAAAAAACGACATTAATGTTATTTTATATTAAACAATATTTTATTAAATTATTATTAATTCATAAAAATACTATATTCAGTGAAGTGAATTGGGTATGTTTTATAAAATAAACCATGATCCATTTATGGATCACTTTTACTTTTATGTTAACATTATTTACCCTTGAAGAGTAAAATACTTTGATACTATATTAATTGTGAAAAGGATTAACGAGGGATACCACTAATTGATAAGGATTAAAACATCACATAAACTTTCATAAATCTTATTGGATGGTAATAATTAAACTTCATCCAATTACACCTTCAAATAATATTATATTTCAAATAATTTTTTCTTGATAAAGAATTTATTATATTTTTATCTTTTAAGAAATTACTAGCATGTCATTTCCCCCAACTATAAAAACACCCATAATACCTCTTATTTACACTAATTTGAGCCATGTAGATAAAAAAATCCATGTAAAATTATTTTCCCAACTCTTCTAGAGAGTAATTAAAGGTTCTTGTTTTCATAAAATAAAATTCCAATGATACTTATGAAAGTATCTAAAGGAGACCAACTGAAGGAGAGGTAATCATCTTACCCAAACACATTTAGTTTATTTCTTCTTATAATTCCTATAATTATGGTGTATTCATAATAAAGTAATTAATTTGGTATCAGAAATATATAAAAATTATATTTTTATCATGAAACCATAACTATCCTCACTCGATTCTATCAAATGGGATGTGAATGTATAACTTGTGCATATATGTGACCTACCATCTCAACAAAGCGACATGACTGTTTTTCATGTCTATTTTAATTTTTTGGTAATAAAGATAGATTTTAATGAATATATATGATACATATGATATAATAATGATTATTTAATGATGAATTATTATTTAATTTTCTTTCATTCTATTGGTTGAAAAGTAAAAACAACATTCATGCATATGTATGACCTACCGTCTCCATGAACGATTTAAATTATTTTTTAGATCTATAATTTATGAATAGTTATATATATATATAATGAACATATATGATATTTATATCATGATTAACATTTTTTAGAGTACATAACCATGATCTTATTACCAATACTGGAACTACCGTACCAAAATTCTCACGAAAATGAAACAATTAACTCCCAGAAACAACAATCTTAATAAAGAATTATAAATAATTGGGTGTTAAAAAGTTATAATTGAATAATATATGATATTATAATTATGTAAATTAATCCATTATATAATTTTTATATTTTTAATTTATTATATAGGAGGTTAAAAATATTTCAAAGAAAGTCAAAAACGGGTTAAATTGTTTACGTTATAATCACATTGTTTAATGAGATTTATTATGATTAAGTTTTTGATAATGAAATTTTATGATATAAAACTCAATAATCCAATGAATTTTATTATAATTTTTTAATTTAATTATATGGAATATTTTCATTTCATTTTTCTCACTTTATGTACTCAAGAGACTGAAAATGTGTTTTTAAGGAAAACGAACTTTATTTCTCCCTTTTGTTGAAAATCCAATTTCTTCCATAAACATGTTTTCTAAAAATAATTTTGAAACTCTTATTACTATTCCCATATTATTTTTTAAATTCATTTTTACCCATTTATAACTTTTTATGAAATGGATTAAAAGTAATATTCATGTCTTTTTTTAAATGAGGTATATTGGACTTTTTATCTAAAATTTGAAAAGATTCTTTTTTTAACATATAAGATATGAATGGAATTTCACAACGTAATTACCACTCAATTATTTGAACATTTCTTTATATTTTTTTATGTTTCTTTTCAAATAATATATTTTAAAAAGAAAAGGGTGATTTCTAAAAGAAATGTTCCAAGTGATTTTTTAAACTACCAAGATTTATTCCAGGATTCTGGATTATGATCAATGATATACCGGGAATGATTTTTAAATGATAAGTTCAGGTTATCATAGATATATTATCATGTTATGCTTAAGTAATCATTGATATATCCATTGTTTACCCCTACTGATCATCTGAGATCACCCTTTCTTTTGTCTCTATTCTTTAGGTTATGAAGTAAGGTTTTATGTAGGTTATTTCTAAGATGACTAATATGTGAAATTGTCTATATATTATATGTTGACTATCTTTTATGAAATATAACATTGTGAATCTAGTATTCAAAGACAGTAAAACTTTACAGTCATTAGGCATGTTTTTTAAATAAAATTAATATTGATATATTATGATGTAATATCTATGTATGAAATTTATGGATCACTATAACTGGTATCTGAGTTTGGGTTTAGTCAATATTTGGAGAATAGTAATATTGAACTTTATTGAAATCCCACGGGAGAAGTCTATGTAAAACATAACATTCTAATGCGTTAGTAAAGAAGATATTATGTAGTTTCCCTAGTAATACATATCTATCTTGATAAACCATTATATCGACCATCATTCTAGTGCACAATGTCTATGACCTTACTGCAGACTTGGTTTTAAAATCCTTGAGGATATACTAAGGTTCATTAACATTTTATTTATAAACCATTATAAAGGATTTGAATATATGATAATCAAGAATGGCCTAGGTCAAACCTAAGGTGTCATAGATTGAAAATATGGTATCAAGATTTAGCTTCCTATAAATAATTTCTGATGATTATATGGTTTCTCACTATGATTATTGTTTATCACACTATGGTTTTTTTAAATTAAAGGATAGAATAAAATGTAACTATGTTAATGCTGAATGTGATGGATAATACATTGATTTTCCTCATGAGTAAAAAAATGTTATGGGAGATGGGATTAAAAATGGAATTGATATGATTATGCAACATTCTCATTCCATGAATTATGCTGAGATACCAAAAGAGAAAAGGAGGGAATAATGTTCTATTGATACCTTCTTGAGTAAAAATACACCTTTTTTTAGTGGGTTTTTCTATCTACTAGTTGATGAAAAATAGATTTATACAAATTAAAATATATTTTCAATTATATAGTGCTTAAATCATGAGAAAAATATTTTGATTTTATATCATTTGAAAGGATAAGAAAATAAATGGTGTACTTATAGTGAACCTTACTTTAAAAACATTAAGAAGACCACACTATTATAGTGCCTTTGGAAACATGTAAACATAAACACTAGTATATATATGAGCTACATTATCTCCCATGAGGTTTTTCTTGACTAGAACCCTTCTTAGACACATCAAACATAATACATATATTCATAACCATGGGAAAGAAACATAATAAGGGGTCAGTTCAAATGCTTAGTTAGGGTAAAAAGGGAGAGATTTAAAATAATCATGATCATAAGGGTATGAGAATATGATCATGAAGATAGAAGATCATGCCCTGCATATGAAAGATAATAACTGAGATCATGTCATAAAGATTTTTAGTTCATAATACATGAATCATAATGAATTAAATATCATAAGACATGAAATTATAACATATTAATAAAACATGGAATTTTGGAAATAACATAAGTATATAATGTTATTTTTATAGTAGCCAAGGCATCACTGCCAAGACCATCTTAGTGGACTAAGTTCCTTATTGAACCAGGAAACCCCCATTCTGGCCATGTATTACTAAATCGAGTGACCCTCATTCCAACCATGTATTACTGAAATGAGTAACCCTTATTCTATCCATGTATTACTAAATCTAGTAACCCTCATTCCATATACATGTATTAAAGAATTATGTAACCCTCGTTCTAGACCTGTTTTACTAAACTGAGTAACCCTCATTCTAGCCCTGTGTTATTGAACAGAGTAACCCTCATTCTTTACCTATATTACTAAACCATGTAACCCTCATTCTAGCCCTATTTATCTCATGAGATATAAATATTTACCTGATTCATTGGAGGGATATATTGGCCTCAACATCCTCATAATGAAATCATACATACATGTTCCATAAGATCATAAATAAACATATCATAACCCATGAAATGAAATGGGTATCATAAACATTTAAACATATCATAACCTGTGGAAAAAGATAGTTTTTACAATCATTTCATCATAAGCATAACCCATTAAAGAGAAGCGGATTTCATATACACATAACCCATGAAGAAGAAATGGTTTTCATAAAGAATGTTACATTAAGAATAACCCATTCATAGAAAGGATATGAATAGAACATTTAGATCATTTCCTATAAAGGCATGAGTAACATAAATATATGTAATATTATATGGAAAATAATTCTGAAATAACATTTAAAAATGTTTCTTGAAGAAAATAATCTTTCTGTCGGAAAATGGGTTTTAATATATAAACTATTTTAAAATCATTTACTTAGAAAAAACATTGAAAACTTATAAGGAATGCATGAAATAATTTTGAAAACCATTTTCCTTTAAAAATTATAAAATATTATTCAAAAAATTTTAAAATCATTTTTATTTGAAAATTCTTGGAAATATTTTAAAGAAAGATTGAAAATGTTTCGAAACCCATTTCTTTGAAAAAACATTGAAAAATTGTAAATAAGGTTTGAAAACATTTTGAAAGCAGTTTTCCATGAAATCATAAGAAATATGTTTGAAACCATTTTGAAAACAATTTTTCTTTAAAATTACTTCTAAAAAAATTTCTTAAATATTAACCTTTTAAATATGAAATAGAATCCTCAAATAGATGATAGTGGGTAAATTCCTGTATGTCATGTGAGGTAAAAAGAACATTAATTTTGCACGGTAAAAAGGTTAGAAATATTCCTTGTTTGGAAAGCGACAATAATATTCCTTTGAAGAGATTGGTAAAATAAAAAAAATAATAAGAATGTATTTTGGATATTATAGTAGAATGGTATAATATTCTTGGAAACCCTTTTAAAAAAACATATATTTCTGACCGAATATAGGGTAAATTCGGGATTTATTAATGAAACTTTCTTAACTATATTATTTAAAAAATTGTAGAAAATGGTACCAATAAATGGGTATATCATGAAATAATAGAGGAGAAGGAAACTCATGAGTGTTATTGATATATGGATCATAATATTTAATCAAAGGAATCATAAACATAAACAATCTCAAAAGAGATGAGATTGTCTCAATGGACTCTTATAACTTGATAACTTGGGATCATACTCTCCATTTATGGAAAGGAAATTACATAAAGTCAAAATTTTCATGAAAAGAATGAGATTTATGATATATCATGTTAAATGAATGTATATACACCTTGTAAAAGATTTTAGGTGCATAAAAACATGAGTCTTAAAGGAGGAAAATTGAAAAAACTATTTTACCAATTTGGTAACTTTTGAAACATAAATTTCATTAAAGAAGGATAAAAAAATGGACATGTAAATAATAATAAATTTAAGTTTATGATTTTTGAAACTCTACTTTGATAAAGGTAAGGTAAAATATTATTAATGGAGCTTTAAAATACATAAAAGTGTTAAATAATTTCAAGGGAAATAGAATTAAAAAGGACCTATGCATCATATGGGTAGTGAAACTCTTGCCTATAAAACCTTCATGTCACAGTACTTATGCAGGAGATCTATGCTGTAGAGTTACGCTGGAAACCTATACAAACTAGAAATTTCCATACCACTACGTAGGAGAGTAGTGCTAAGGACCTAAAAAAGTATACCTATGTGGACAAAATCCATCCTACCAACCCCCCTTATTTCCTATAAATAGGACCCTTGGGCTCCACATTTGGAGAGATGAAAAATTGGAAGAACCACCAGATCTCCCATGGTGAAACTATTCCTCCCAACTCCCCCAAATATTTGTAGGTACATCTCTATAACAATAGGGAATAATAAATTAATAGGGATAAGCAAGATTGAGGTCCTTTCAAAGTTTAAAATACAAAACATCTGATTAAGAACCCCTCTTACATAATGAATAATCAACCTACACAAGGCCCATTTCTTAATGAAATAACTACGTGACACTCTTACCAAGATACCAAGGGAAACCCAGGGTGCTTAGGATAAAGCCTCACTCAGGTGTTTTCCCCCTTGTAATGCTTCCAAGCATTCATAGAACCATCCCCCATATATAAAGTACTTTACAATTCATTCCTAGGACCTATGTGTCACACCTATTTTGAATAGTTATGTGGTAAAGCTAAATGGAAGAGAAATGTAGTAGAGCTACACAGTAGAGCTACACAATCCATCTTTCAATCCCTCTTCTAAGCCATTCATGGTAGGGCCTCTCCTTCCATGGATCCCTTTTATAAAAGGGACCAAGTTGAAACCTCCACCAAGACCTCATGACTTTCCAAACCTTAAGGGATGGCTCATCAAAGTCTCTCCTATTTTGATTTGTATCTCTACAGTCAGAGGTTTCCTTCACTTGTTTTATTAGGGAGATCGGGTTTGTGCAATGTCTACAAAGTTGTATCTCTATGTTCACAAGGACTCTTCTTCCAGGAACAGTGTTTAGGAGTTTCTGTTCCTAGTAGGGAAGGAGAAGGGTTCCACCCACTATTCCTTTTAACAAAATAAAAGTGTCCCTCCCCTACCAGGACCAATATTAGGGCATCAATCATAGCATAATCCTCTAGAATTTCAGTCTAGACCTAATGACCATCACCTTTCATTCCACTTTAAATGGTTTATTTCTCCAGGCCCCCATCCACCATCTCAACCGTATCCATGTCCTCTTTCACCAACGGAGGTGGAAAAGTATGTGTGCCTTGGTGGAATCTTTCACATCCTCTTTCTTCTCACACTGAGCATGACTCAAGTGGGCTTAGAGATTTGTTATGATCAAAAAATTTCTACAAACTACTCATTGAATTAACTACAAGAACTCTAATTCCAATCAAAGCTAGGATATGTAGGAATCCTTCCTATTGACTATGCTTTATATCATCTCATCCATAAATGGGAATCCTCCTGAGGAGTAATCCACAAATTAAACCCCCAAATCACCAAGGCATCCTTCTCAAGAGTATGTCCAAAAACATTTATCTCAAAGGAACACACTCTCCTATGAGACTTCCCAAACTACATGGACATTGAGTCTCATCCAAATGTGATACATAGGAAGTCTCCCAGAGGTTCAAACCCAACAATCCAAATCAACCATAGCCTTTCTCAGTCATATTCCCAGTAGGGCCTAATTCAACATGGAAACCCATACTTCTTCCAAGTTACCTAGGATTCTTCGATATATGTCCCACACCAAACATTAATTAGAAATATTCTTCCTATACGTCTTTACCATATGACCTTAAAAAGGTATGACGTGTCCTATTAACTGGCATCGAACTATGTGGGTTTTGATTCCCTTCACAAGGATACATTGGTATCCATTCTATGGGTATGATCACAACCTCAAAACAAATCACATCTCCCAGGATGATGATATAACTCTAGAGCACCCCACTAAGTGGATTTAAAACTAGAATAGTCATAATAACAACCAAAGCATCACTAAATAGTCTACCAAACGATACCACTGATATAGAACCTCTGATACATACAGATACATCTATTGATGAAGAACCTCTGATACATACAAATTATTCACAAATTCTATACATGTTAATCATTGATTTACATATAACAAGGTAAACTCATTAAATACTTGGTGAATTAATAAGGATTCATGAATGTATCTTATATCTATAATACATTCCTAGAGTAGGAAATAATTCCCCCCCAAAAGGGTGCAATGAGACTGACCTCCCATCCTCTCGACCAATGTTTATTCTCAGGAATTGTCAACCCAATGACTTAATGAATGCCTAACTTTAGAAAGTAGGTTCTTATTGATGCAGAAGCATTGGGTGTTTTGAGTTCAATAAATAAATCCAATGGAAACCCCTCAAGAATAATGACTCCTATCAAAGTCCCATTTCCTAGTGGAAAAAAAATGGTGAACCCAATGTGAATCCTTCACCGTGTTAATGATTTGTCCTGATAAAAAAAATCTATAAAGATGGAAGGTTAGTTATTCTCTATTGATCTAATTTTGTTTGAACCTATATGAAAACAAAAAAATAGTATACCCGACATGAATCCTTGACTAACTTAATGATGTTTACCCATATGCTAGGGCCATATTAATTGATAAGAGGGATGAAAACGTAATCAATAACACATGTTCTCATCCAAAATATGTATCCATGTATAGGGTTTTTTGATTATGTCTATCATATATCAACATGAACTCTTTTCCAAGATTTACCTACAATACAAATGGATTCTTTAAGGTTTACACCTGTGAATTCCCTGGCTATTGCTCAGACTGGATCTGCATCCGCTCAAAGGATGACATCACCAAATCAACATCTTCAACAATGGGCTCAAATTAATTGGTTAGGGAATACTATTAACATGAAACAATCCCAACCATGTATGTTGACCGAAAATATATCCAAGTTAATAACAAAACTCGGCCATATGTATAGTGATGACTGGTGATCAAGAAGTAGACACTACCAACCACTGTCTTCAACTGTTTTGGGTCTTTATCCCTAGAAAACAATAACCAGTCATACCTGTAATTTTGGGGGGTGGATCAGAAGTTCACTCATGGCATCACCTCAAATACATAGGGTTCCTTCCCGAGGGTTACCACCAATAATCACTTCCTACAGAATCGTGTGGCAGTGAACCCCCAAAATGATGGGGGTGTTCCATTCGGTTTTCTAATCTAGGTTCCTCAAACACGTACATACAAGACTGCCCAACAGGGACAACAACCAACCAACAAGGATTGGGTTCCTACCTTTCCCCCCTCTGAAGAAGCCCACCGACCCAATGTGGTGGAAAATAGTGTCTAGGCACATACACCCACCTGCATTAATTCCACCAGCCAGTAGACTCGGCTAGATGTTCCCAACCAATCCCACAACCCAAACCCAATGGAGTCTTATGAGTAGGCACATACACCTTCTTACAATATTTTAGCTAGCCATCAGTCTCGTCTGGATACTTTCAATGAAATCCATTAATTAAATATGATGGAAAATAGCCAGTAGTTGAATATACCGTCTTGCATTCATCAAGCCTATCAAGAGTATCATTTGGCATCATCTTTAGAATTCAATCTAAAATTCTTAATGTCAAGAAAGTGATAGACTCAACTCTTTATCCCCAGACATGGGTATTGTAAAAATTCACTGACAGGAATGGGAGTATAGGAGTAGGTACTAACACCTACTCCAGACATAGAATGGATTTATATTACTGTTCCAGTCGTTGAAGTCACCAAAAACATTTTCGCAATAGTTAAAGGGTAGATGAAAATTCCTTCCCTTATTCTTAATTCTTTCCAGAATATCATAATTGCAACTTCAGCAGTACCTGAGGGGAAAAACCTAAGTATGTCCCCATAAGTGGGTTGGCTCATCAACATGTCACCCGAAGAAGATATACATCTCTATTGTAGTCCATGAGAGTCATGGGGAATACTCCCCCCATTTCATATGGATAACCATATTGGCCACATACACTCGACCCAACTGGGGGTAATCGGCCTAACTTGATAGACACTCTAAGGTATTCATTTACACCTTCCCATGATAACCATTTTTCCTAGAAATTTGCTCCAACTGTAGGTAGGAAATCATACATGAAGAAGACCCATCAAACACAGTTGAAATATCAAGATCCAATCTGCAATCTGGCTCCACTCAATGCTAGAGTTATTGAATCTCTTTGACATTTATCTGTCACATCTCAATATACTATTCTCCCATCACCAATTTATGGGATAAGTAAGAGTAATTTTGAAGGTCCTCATTGGAAACTTATTCATGAAGGATTTCTTTATGATAATTTGGTCGATATCGAGAAAATATATCTATATGAGAGTCACAGTAACCCTCCATGTGGCTATAATACCATGGAGAAAAAGGGTCCACACCATGATGTAACCCACCACGGTGGCCATATCCATGATTATTAAATTATCTATAAAAGTTCTCTCCATAGTAGTAATTCAAATTTCTAGAAGAATTCGTTAACGGACAATGCAGTAATGAGAAAGCCCTATTATCTTAAGGAACTTTAAAATACAAATCTAGTAATTTATAATGCTTTATCACTGGTAGGTTAAATACTTTCTCATCCAAAAGATAGCCCAGGGTGTCGATCAATCTATGAACCACCTCTGGGTCACATCTTTTCCAATAAAATAGAGTAATTCTCTACCAATCCTATTGATTCTGATGAAACAGTAGAAAAGCACCAAATTTGGTCCAACCAGGTAGAAGATCCTCTAGAAAAAGGTGAGGAGGATGTGATGAATATAAGAAAAAACAGTGGGAAATGATGTACCAATCATGTTCTGGACATTTTCCATTCCTCATTATAGTATTCCAGAGATGTTGACAGGAGATTTTATTCATGATATCCATCTCAACATATGGAAGAATCTTCATCATCTAAAGGCAGAGGTATTACCTTATGGAGAATATCAAAGTCATGTAAAGGTAATATAAGTGTTGGAATGACAAATTGAATTGGAATATCTTAGTATTTACCAACATCCAAGGGTTGAGAAATAGAAGGGAGCCCTTTAGTGTGTGTGCCTCAGTGCATTAAAGAGGCTACACTAGTTAATTACTGATACCCCATCCGGTTTTTGTATCAGGGGATGGTGTGTCCATGGTGAATTTTGTTTCACTGCACTCTACATCCATAAAATCTAACCAACAGTGGTATCATGCAATGTTATTTCCCCTGACCAACTACAACCAACAGATTTTGTGTATAAATGAATATATGCTCAAGAACATTCCTCGACTAGTTCTTATCAAAGTCAGGCACAAAGTGATCAAGTAGTTGAGTTAATTTTGTATCAAGCATCTAAGAATATCAAGTAGACTTCTCTTCTAGAGGATGTGCATCATCAGATTATGGAAATGTCAGAAATAATCCCAAGGTTGTCTAAAACATGTGATTTGAGTGGGTGAAGGATGATTCACCCAAAAAAAGTTCGGACCAAACTCTGTAAATTAAGAAGAGATGTTAAGTAAATTTCAGCCATAGATGATAAGGATACACCTTAGCTCGCCGAGCTGGGGTCACCTTTTACCCAACCCTTGGATCCAACAAATAGTACCCAAATACTTGGCTAGAAATAACCGGAGTATCCCCAGCCTGCATGGTTGGGGGATTTTCATATTCACGATCTGTTCCTCAATGAAAGTCAGTTTTCTCCCAATTTGGGAAGAATCCACAAAATAAATACATATATGAGTTATCAGAAGATTCCCTTCATGTTACTATTCACCATGAAATTAATGAGGAATCAATCAATCAAAAGAAAAGGTCTCATGGAGGATGTGGAAGAATAATATCTCATAGAAATACTGATAGAAACCCCGAAATGCATTACGCATCGGTAAGTGTCATCAATGTTGTCACTACAGATCCTCCAGAACATAAGTCCAGCTCAGGGGAATCAAAATAAGTTCATTTTCAAGATATGGTACACACCGAAACAAATGAAGCAGGGGTGCATATTATAACCCAAATGATCGACCAGAATCAAGGTGTTCCCTTGAATAATCCACTACCACCTTTTCAAAAGGCACCTACTAAGGAAAAAGATAAAAATCAGATTACATATCACCTTACCTCTGGAGAAGGTCAATCCCTTTTTTTGGAAGAAATATTTGTGCAACAGGAATAAGAAATGAAGGAGTTAAGAATATTCAATTCATAATTACTCCGAGGTAGTCTTCCACCCAGATATTCTCTGTAAGAAAACCCCCAATTGACACTTCTAGTCGGTGCACATCAATCAATAGAATGTGTCCCAATGAGTGAGGAAAATCTAAAATTCACTCCATTGCAAGCACACCCTTACAAGCCTATACCTATGGATTGCCTTGATATATTCTAGTTGTGCCACCACTAGTGGTATTACTGGTCGTTGCACCCATCAATGCCCCAACCATTGCACCTACTCAAGTTTTATATTAGCCCAATGATTCCCGAGAACTTATGACCACCATTGAATCATTAACAGCTTGATTGGAAGCTATGGAAAGATGGCATACAAAAGTACAATAAAAAAGGAGTCTTAACCAGAATGGGTAGATCCAACTCCTCCCCCACCAAATTTTTGTAATCCCACATTTCCAATCTTCAATAGATCAAGAGATATGGATCAACATTTGACACATTTTGTCTCTTGTTGTGACCCTGTGATTAGGACCCCTGAATAATAAGAAAGATTGAAACTCATGTTATTTGTGAAATCACTATAGGGGACATCCTTTGTCTAGTATAAAAGTTTGTAGTCGTGATCATTCACTGGATGTGAAGATATTTTCTAGAGTTTTATTTTCCAGTTTGGCTCAATGTTGTAGAAGACAAAAGTCTTCAATCATACAAATTGCAAACAAAGGGAGAATGAAGGAGTCTCAAATTTCATTGTTCAGATGAATGTACTGACATATTCCTTAAATCTACCTCTCCCTCAAGAATAATTTCTTCCCATTTGTGTAACAAATATTAATGATGAGTTGAGAATACAACTCATCCCTCTGAAATACATATAAGGCTTTCAGGACATTGCTTCAATTTCTCAAAAAGTGGAAAATT
Source organism: Viscum album (assembly GCA_963277665.1). Taxonomy (NCBI): domain Eukaryota; kingdom Viridiplantae; phylum Streptophyta; class Magnoliopsida; order Santalales; family Viscaceae; genus Viscum; species Viscum album. The sequence continues at coordinate 1,107,354,266 of OY728134.1, read as the reverse complement.
CCATTATAGAAATCAAGGAAAAAACCTAAGTAATTCATCAGCTTCAGGAAGGAGAATATGAAAGGTAGAGGATGATACAACTACTCTCAAGAAAGAACCTATACATGATTCTACTTCGAGGCCCTCATCATACCATATGGCTCCACCTTCCGAGTGTCAACAACAACAACCACCTCATCAAGATGATCTAAAAGATCATTGGTTAAAACAATTTGTGGAGTTAAGAAAAAAGTCTATTCTTTCTGGAGTGAAAAAATTCCCGGATTATTCATCTCAACTTTATAGAAAAACTTAGTCCTGTTTCCAATACTTAAGAGGTTGAAAAAGAAAGTATACGAAGGCCTCCCAAACTACTTCCCCTTTCATCAGATGTTGGGATAACCCATCAAGGAGTGTTTTGTTTTCAATGACCTTAAGAAAAAGATGGTGGACTCTAGGAAAGTGATATTTAAAGGTTTATTAGCCAAGGTATCATTTATCTCTTCTAATGATATAGAATAATAAGGTGAATGGTGGGAAGTAAGAAAGAAATAATGCATAGATGTTTGATGATTAGATGGTCAGAAAAACATCATCAGAACTCACACCATTATATGAATACATTTGAATCAATCATATGTGCCTCCTTCTATTTATGTTGCAGCAAAACCATCATCATCAAAGACTCAATACTACAAAGGCTAATCCTCAAAGAAGAAATGTGGTGTAAAGAATAAATAATAGTCCAAAGAAGATGAGTATGTGTCAAGGATTAAGTTTTCCTTCACTTTGGCAGAGTTCATGAAAACTGTTTCCATATCCTGAGAACCGACCCACCAAAAAGCGCAATAAGAATCAACCTATCCAGAGGGATATTCATAAGTGGAAGAACTAATGTTTAGTCTTGTAAACATTATATACTTAATAGATCCCCTCTCAAATGAAAATTATGATTGTGAACCCAATTTCCCCACATACGATTGGGAAATGGAAGGAAAATGTCATCAGGGTTGATGATATAGGGTAAGGTGTGGTTATTCTAGAAGTCACTACTTCAATCACACCCTTTATTGAACCATTTTATGACAGAAACTCATGGGAGATCCCTCCAGCAGGCTCAGCGAGAACAAAGAAACTCCCCTGTACATGAGAAAGTATACCCTAACATAATTACCTTGGAAGATTGGTTAGAATCTATACCACAACCACATCGGAAGGTGTGAAAGAATAGTTGATCTAATATACCAAGAGTAGAAACACTTTAACCTATTACTGCAAAAGTTGGTCCACCTACATCAGGGACATCAGCTCCCAAGGAACCTAAAAAAGAGCATCACCATACATGGAAGCACAAACATCTAAATAAGAAGTATGATGTTTTGAAGAAATTGTCCAATGTTTGGGCCAAATTATCTATCCTAGATGCTAAAAATGTTTCATAAGATCTCTAGGATTCACTAATTGAGGCTCTATCAATCCATTAAGAGTTTGAAACTGAGTTTTCTACTACTGAAGTTTTCCATGTAGAGAATGATCCCATAGAATTTTATGCAGCCATTTCTTTCATGGATCAAGAAGAGGATGATGCTTTCCAAGGAAACATCAGGCCCCTGTCCTTATCTTGAAAGATTAATGACATTGATTTCCGATGATCCCCCATTGATAATGGCTCTTGAGTCAGTCTCATTACCATATGAATGCTTTGTCGGTTGGGCATCGCTGAATCACATTTTCCTCCTTCCACATTGATGTTGCAAAAGTTATGACAAGAAGGAACAAGAAACACTTGGTGAAATTATGCTTAGAAATCAATTTAGAGAACATGTTTCTGATTCATAATTTTTGGTTTTATGTCAGGATACAGCTTTCAATATCTTATTAGGAGGACCATGGTTACATCAACATCTGGATATCCATTCATCATATCATCAATTTTTTAAGTACTGTTTCAATGGTCAAATTGAAACATTTAATTGTGATAAAACCCCATTAAAAACTTGTGAATCTCATTAAATTGATTCATAGTTTTATCACACAAGGGAAAAGTGGTCCATGAAAAATAAAATTACAAGGATCAATGCTCTGAATATTCTGGAATATATTCTAACTAAACCATTCAAATATCTTGGTGCAGGTTATGTACTACCGATCAATCAAATAGAAAGGGTAGAACCAAATCCATAATGAACTCTTTCAATGGCTTTTATAATTTCAATTATTACAATCGAATATGATAGCATAGAAGAAGTCATCATTTCACCAAGAAATAATGAAAACCTGGATGAAAGAAACTTCACTCCATCTACCGAACTTCATCATGTTTCTACTTTATCATTTGAATTTGAATAAGTCATCACACTTATGGGAACGATAAAAATACTAATCCTCAATCCATTATTTTACCTTTAGAACTACAGGAGGACCCTCTATCACCAGTGGAATCTGGAATGTTTTCCTCTTCTTCAGGATGTCCAAATACCGACTCCTCCCACAATACTGAAAATATTGATTCATCATCTATCCTCCAATATATCATTCAATTAACGGTAGAATAATTAACACATGAGAAAGAAGAAGAATATGAATACCTTAGAGATGCCCATCTAGCATTTGAGGAAGGTGCCACCACCACTATGGATGAACTCAGAGAAATAAATCTGGGTATAGAAGAAGATCAACGGTCTACTCTGATTAGTGTGTCCATGACTCCTGAAGAACATGAATTGTACACCTCATTTATAAAGAAACATTAGGATGTGTTTTCGTGGAACTATACAAAAATTAAATTACTTGACCCTGAAGTGGACAACCATCATTTTGATTTTCCAAAAAATCATCGAGGATTCACATAGCCAACAAGAAGAACACACCCAACTCATGCTTCCAAAATTGATTCTGAAATCGAATCTCTTATTAAAGTTGAATTCCTCAGAGAGGTGAAATATCCAAAATAGATGGCTAATATTGTTCCCATAAAAAAGAAGAATGGTAAAATCAGAGTTTGTATTGATTTTACAGATCTCAACAGACATTTCCCCAAAGAAAACTTCCCTGTTGCAATCATTGAGCTCTTAATTGATGCAATAGCTAGATATAAAGCTCTTTCTGTAACACCCCGAACCCTCTATACAGGAGCCGGTGCATTACTTGTTATATTGTAATGGTTAGAAGGAATGAAAATCATGAAGGAACAATCAGTTTAGTAGTCTTGAAGAAACTAGATACATAGATGTAACTCAAATTACATTGTAAAAGGTTACAAAGTACAATACATAACAAAAAACTAAAAAAACTGCATCCATAATAACTTAATAGAAGATCTTCTCTTCATCACCTGTTGAAGGTGGGAAATGAAAGTGGTGAGCTCAAATGCTCAGTAAGGGTTACAAATAGCAAAATCATGAGTACAATAATAAGTGAATCATAATAAATCTGACATAAACAATATGTCATAGTAGTGAAGTAGTGAAGGCCCACATCGTCACTCCTGATGATGTTTTCCCCTTCCAGTTTCAGGCTGTCCAAAGTGTGCAGGAAAAATCCATCAAAGCCAGGGGTGTCTAGAGAAGCTAGGTAGTCGGTGACTTTGTTACCCTCCCGCCAGGTATGCATCACTTTGGTGTTGCTATGAAGAAGATTGTGAAATTTTCTAATCATGTACTCTATTGACCACAGGATGAAACCAATACATTGAATGGCATTGTGAAGGACCAGCGAGTCAGTTTCGATCTTAGAGATGTCGAGACACCTCTGGCTACATGTTGTAAGGCCTGTGAGCATTGCCATGGACACAGCCTGGAGGGACGAACCCGGACCCAGATGGATGGAGAAGGATAGGATGAATGACCCGTGACCATCTCGAATAGCACCCCCACTGCGCATGACCCCCGAGACATAAGATCCATCCGAGTTAAGCTTCAAACCCTTGGCTGGGGGATTCCAGCAAACCCAGTTTCCCAAGGAGGAGGAGCTGCTGGGTAGAGAGGCGGGGGGCCTGGGCGTGAAGCATTGAAAGGACAGGGCCTCCTTCCAGTTTCCTAAGGATATAACCAAGTCAATGAGGATATTTTTGGAATGTTTGATGATGGATCGGTCGGTCGAGACCACTCCCTCGAAAACCCGTTTGTTCCTCGTCTTCCACAAACACCAGTATCCTGCGTGCAGCAGGATAGTACGAGCCATTATCTCATGAACAATAATAATAACTGAGAATGAATAAATATAATTCTTACTAATTTGACATCATGTATCTATCAAATGAAACCATAATACCATAAAGACGATTTAGTTATGTGGGTAGAAACACATCTGATTTTTGGAAACAAACTCGAAGGGTTTATCGCCAACTGTTTTGTCTCATGAGACCTACCAATACATCGAGGAGCTATAGTGGGCCACACCCGCCATTTCATGTCCAAATCATTCCTTATACATTGATTCAATACAAGATAAATATTCCTTTTCAATATCTATATATGGTAGATAATACAGATTCATCGATAATTCCATAGTAAAAATAACTTTCCAAATATACGACGTTTGTAAAATGGTATAAAGTTTAGAAAATAAACATATACATGATATGATATTATGGATATTTAATAGAAATATAATTTCAAATGGAAAGTGAACTCAAATGGGCAGTAGGTACACCACATAGGGATTATTATGTGCACATTACAAAGTTAGTCACCACAAAATGGTAGTTGAGACAAAGTCCTTTACCAAAATGTAATCAGTCGAATCACATGACCAGAACTTATTAACCATCAATGAATTGTTGAATAACATGAATATAAATGGAATAATGTTATTATATATAAAATGGCAGTACACATATACCAAATACAAGAAAGAAAATTGTGAAAAATGAAAATCTCACAGAAATGAAAGTGAGATGAGAAATCACTTACCTTATGCTCGAGTGGGTTCTTCGTTTGTTTTAATGACCCGAATAATAAAATTTAGCTTCATTAATAGATAAATACAGAACGTCCTATACATGTAATTGGTTTATTATAACCCTATTAGGTTCATTTATGGCCCTTTAAAAGGTTCAATTTTTGTGTTTTGGAAGCATTTTCTTCCTTGGTTTTCATAGTTCGTTTACTTGTTTTCATGAATGGAAGTTCATTTGAAATGTGGCTAAACATCCAGAATTTTTAATATATATTTTTACTGAAATTAAGGAGATATAAATTATCTTATAATGATTTTGGGTTATTTAATATGCTGATTATTCATTAGTTAAAACATTAATGATGTTCGTTTAGATCGTTTTAGTGGTTCTTTGATAATAACAACCTCATTTTGTCTTATAAATTAGAACCATGAGTACAAAAGAATTCCAGAACCATGGGTGAGTCATAACACATATATTATAACTTGGTTCAACCATTAAAATGGTTTCATGACCAAATGTGAAATAATTAATGGAAATTGAGATTACATCATCCACGATGTCGGTAATTCAACACATCATGAACATTGTTTTTATTCCATAAATTAGTGGGAGAGGAGAAAAATAATGATGAGGATTTTCCATAAACATGATAAAATACAGAATATACATGATTTTTGGAGATTTCATGCCTCTTGGGTAAGAATATATGAATAAATAAAAAGGAATGAACTCAAAATAAAAGAATAAGTGAGAAATCTCTTACAAAAATTTGGCATCCCAATGGCTATTCGACAGGGTTTTAGAAAACATTAAGAAGAGAGGGGACAAGGTTAACCCATAAAGAAATAAATCATAATATAGAAATAGATAGAGAATAATAAATAAATAAGAACATGGTATAGAAACTTGAAAGTTATACCACATAAAAGAGAACTTGAATGGAAAAAAGAAAGAAATTGAGAATTTTTTTACCTTATAGAGTAACCCTTAGAACTTGAAGGTTGGGATATTGGGGGCTTGAGGAAACCTTGGGAGGACTAATATGGAGGTAAGGAGGCCATAGATTCATTAAGGGAGAATTTTTAATGAATTAAATTAAGGGAAGAGTTGTTATTTATAGGCAAAGTGAGGGATTCTTATAATAATTTTCAAGGGACACCTCATGAGTGGTATTTGCAAAACCATGGGCTTGCCCATGGTATTTACCCATGGTATAAGATACTTGGAACACATCACATATTATTTAACTATACACAAGTCTACTAGATTTATGACATCATTATTACATCATTAATGATGTCATTAACACACCGAAACTAAAAACTGCATTTTCTTCTATTCACTAAAAAATCAATTGTTTTAAAAAAATTCCCAAAATTCACCCTAACCATTGATTGACGTGTAGATTTCAAAAATGAAGCCCATTTTTTTGAAAATAATTTTCTAAATATTTTTAATTTAATTTTTAAATAAAATCATTCTTAATTCAAAAATTAATTATTTAAATACTATAACTGCTTTTATGTCTCATTGAAAAATTAATCAAGATGTAGTTATCTTAAAGAATTTAGAAAATAAAATAATAATACAATTTACTATTCATTAGGGTCATATTACTATTCATAAGGGTGTGTTACTATTCATCAAAAAAACAAGTTGGTTCTATCAGACTCCAAATGACTTACTGGTCCTAACTCTAAATGACTGTTTTTAGAAATTCAAAACATAGAAGTAGAAAATTTGTGTTTATTGGCTAGGTTTTAACTATCTCCTAAAAAACCTAGTGTTGTTTCAAAGGAACACAATGATGAATAGAATGTAACACAGTGATGAATTGAGAAACATACCATAAAATATTTGGGGTACTACATTATTCCCTCCTTCAGAAATTTCATCCTCAAAATTTTATGTATAAAGTCCATCAAAAAGATGTGGGTGGTTATTCTTCATGAAATCCTCGGGTTCCCATGTTGTTTCCTCTATATTTTGGTTTCTCCAAAGAACCTTTACCAGACGAGTTGACCGATTTCTCAATACCTGCTCCCTTGTGTCAAGAATCCTGATAGGATTTTCACAGTATGACAAATCAGGTTCCAGTTCAATTTCTTCATATGTGACTACATGCATTGGGTCTGGCATGAATTTATTTAACAATGACATGTGGAACACATTATGAACTCTGGAGAGATTTTGTAACACCCTGAGATTTTATGAAAAATATTCTTTTTAATTTCATTGATTTCTTGTATTATACGCTACTCTAAAAGGATCTTGCACTACACGCGTCCCTGACTTGGCTTACATTACACGCAATCACGACCATCCACGATAGCGTATGTTGTACGCAAAACCGAGTTTCACTAAACAACGATATGTTATATAAACTAGCCATTATGAAAATTAATACCCACTTTTTGAAATTTTATTTTTCAAAATGGACTTTATTTTTGGATTTAGAATATCGAAATTAGCCTATGGTGAATATTTGGTATTTTTCTGAAAACTTTCAATTTTTGATGAATAGTGAAAACACTGGGTTACTATTTAAAAACCTACTTTTTATTTAAATAATTATTTATTTTGTTTAAATTTATTTTAGGTCAAAATAGATACATAATACCTATATATGTTCAATTTAATTCATTGGAGTCATTTTATAATAATTTTAGACATATGAAAATTTTATTGAACTTTTGACCGTCTTTTACCCACCTCCTAGGAGAATTTGAAAATTTACATAAAACTTAATTTTACCACTTCTGTGAGTGGAATTTTGAAAATCCGAGAGACACCATTAATATCAAGGAGTAAAATGTGGTTCAATAAGATAAAAATATTTTTTTGTGAATCGTAACTTTTTACTTTTATTTACCACGGTTAAAAGTAAATAGGGTAATTAAGGGTAAAAATGATATTATTATTACCCTAACACATGTCCTAATTCTATTGGATAAGTGTAATTCGACCAAAAACAACCCTAGGGATAAAATATTACCCTTTAGGTTCACTTGGATTAGATTAGGACATTTATTATTATTGTATTTAAAAAAAGAGTTAAAATAGTTAAAATTAATGTTTAATAACTAAAAAATTTTTAATATAGGGTTATACATAAGATAAATTCGACTAAAAATATTCATTAGAAATATAAAAATATTTCATACCTAATGGTATTTTATTTATAATTTTTATACATTAAATAAGTTAATTTATTTATGACACAATGATGATGTAGTAATTACCTTATTATGGAAATATTAACATAATTGATTTTATAAATACCCAAATAAATGTAATTTGAGACTTTTTATGAATTCAACTAATTTTATAGGTTAATATTACATGTTGTTATTGACTTAATTTATGTTTTTCAAACTAATCATGTTGTTATTATTTTTACAAAAATCAAGTACCAAATAGTGTCAAAATTGACATAAAATAGTTTTTAAAACAAATATTATATTATTAATTGTTATTTTATTCTTCAAAATATAAGGTTCGTAAAAATGATGTATATAAGGATATATATATTAATAATGAACCACTTGGAGTTCATTTGGCTTGTTATAGTATGTTTATTAACCATATAGTGTAAGAAAACAAAAAGACACGGTAAAAGTTAAATTATTTAACTTAGAGTTAAATCTAAATGATAAGGATAAAATAGTAACCTAAACTTTCATAAAACCTATTTGTTGAGAGTATTTCGACCCATCCCCACCTTAGCTTTTAAATAAATCAATTTGGAGCTATTAAAAACCGAATGCAACTTTATTATAAAATAATATTTTAAGTTTTTCCTAAGGTACCCCTCTCCTCCCTTATAAAAAGGGCACCCCTTCCCTCTTCTCTTCAGACCATTTTGAGCCTTTCGGCCAACCCCTGAAAATTATTATTCTAAACCTCTCTATTTATATCATAGAGATTCTGGTCTTCTAAACAGACCAACTCTAGTGCCCTAAGAAGAAGTTTAAAGGAGGTGCGTCGAGGAAGAGGTAATCTCTTCTATCGAATCTTTCAAGTTTCCTTCTTCTTCTACTTCCTCTTATTTATTTGTTTCTTTATAAAGTAATAACATCAGTATTAATTATATACTAATATGTTATTATAAATATGAAACAACTCCATTTCACCTTCTACCCATCCTACGGAAAATGAAATCACCACGCGTGCGTACGTACGGAATACCGTCTCTACGCTGTGGTGTAATCTGTTTTTCCACCACCACCTTACTTGGGATGGGTATAATGGTGTAAAGAATAACTATATATGATTATTATAACATCATACTGATTCTATTATATTATATCATCCACTCCAATTCCATTCAATAAATATGGGAATGATATCATTGCTCGTGTGTACGTACGAATTACTGTCTCCACGACGCAATGAGATTCATTTTCCATGTTAACAATTCAGGAATGATTATAAAGTATATATAATAAGTAATCATGAAATATATGACATAATAATTCTACTATATTTATGTATGTATATATATATGTATGTATGTCATCTACTTAATTCCATTCAAGTCAATAAGGAATGAAAAACAACATTCATGAGTACGTACGGCCTACCGTCTCCATGAACGGTGTATTTAATTTCATTCATCTATATATTATATATATATATACTGAATATATATGATATATAAATAATTATTTACATTCTGTAAGTAAGTAAATCATGATATAAGTAATAATAATATCAAGAACAACAAATCGAAACACGTACGATAAATGAAACGATTTTACCCAAAACACTCCTTTAACATGGAATTTATAAAAGAAAAGGTATTATAAAGTCATAATTGAACCATATATGATATCATAACAATGACTATGATTCTGTAATAAGTCAATGAAATTATTTAAATCATTATACAGGAGGCCCGGATACATACGAAGCATATCGGACATAAGGTAAGGAATAATTTTTCAAATCTCATTTTTATCTTAGATTTCTTATACCTAAGTATTTAATGGGGTTATATTTTTCATCCATGCCCATAAAATGTTTTTCATAAAGTGTTTAACATTTTTCCATGTATGTTTAATGTCATGTTTACTCTGCATTGACTTTTAATTTGTGTTTTGGAAGGAATCTTTCTTTTGTTTACCCTGTGAGGAACTTTTTGACTTTTCCGACAAAACTACGAGGAGAATGTTGTTTTAACTTATACAGAATAAATGGATTTTTACAGTTTCATATCGCCTTATTTTCAGGAATCTTACTCTACAATATTTCATTTAAATTTTTAATAAAATCCTTTTCTTTTAAAATTGTGTGGCATTTTTTGAAAATAAAATGATTTTTAAAAAGAAAGGATATTTTCCTCAAGAATTATTTTCAAGTGTTTTATCAAAACCATTTTCCATCTAAGATGAAATTATTTCATATGTCTATGTTTCATGTATAATATCTCTATGATTTACATGGTTTCACTTTTATTATGATGAAATTATATCCATTTGTTTTATATGGATTATGTTATGATGGGATGATGTTTATGAAACCCATTTTTATTCATTGGGTTATGATGAATGATTTATGCTTATGTTGTGGCACAAGTAATATTGATTTCATTATGAGATGGGTGGGACCTATATCTCCCTCCAATTCATTGGGTAAAGATTTATATCTCATGAGATATACATGGTTGGAACGGTAAGTTAATCTGGTTCAGTGATACAGGACTGGAACGAGGAGTGAACTCGATTCAGAAAGGGACTTTGTCCACTAAGATGGTCTTGGCAGCAATGCCTTGGATACTATGGGAATAATATCATGTGCTTAATGTTTTTCCACAATTAAATGTTTTATTACCATGATATTTTATCATGATGAATGTTTCTTTATGATCTATGCCTTACGTACTGCCATGTTTTATGTCATTGCTCAAGATTTTGATATTTAAATTTTATGTTCATGTTTTGAAGTTCAAATGTATATGGTTTGTTTTATTTTCTACATGCTTACACTTACTGAGAATTTGAGATCACCCTTTATATGTTTTTTCCCGAGGATATATGAAAGGTTTTAGGTAATAAAATAAAGGAATATCTTTATGGGAGATGTTGAAGATCTTTCACCACGATTAGAATATTATGTTCCGAGTTTACAAAGACACTAAACTATTACGGTCCTTCGGTGTTTTTTTTATGTATTAAGTATTCCGTAAAAGTAATGTAATGTCCATGTACATCAAGATTTGGGTCTCTACAGTTGGTGTCAGAGGATAGGTTTAGTTAACCTTTGGAAACTAGGATGCGAAAACTTTAGTGAGATCCCTAGAGATATTTCTAAGGTATGTCTATGGATGTCTCTAAGGTTAAGTATAAGTATAGTTTATAGTTCTAGAATTAAGGTAATGATATTAGAATTAAACCTTATATGTTAGATATCGAAGTTACTCCCCCTTTATTATGTTGTTCTCCCTAGCATAATTTTTTCCTCTCACATTATTCTTTTTGGGTTTTAGATGATGGATGGAACACGAAGGAACCGTGTTGATCAATGTAATGGTTGATGCAATGATTTTCCTCCTGAACAAACCAACGCTATGGGAGATGGAGTGAAAAATCTTATTGCTATACTTACACAAGCTATGAATATTTCTGGACTTCCAAATGAGCAGATAAGGGAATAATATTCTATTGAGTCCTTCATGAGGCAACGTCCACCTTCTTTCAGTGGGTCTTCTGATCCACTTGTTACTGAAAAATGGATCTGTACCATTGAAAAGATACTTTCAATACTTCGCTGTTCGGAACATGAAAAAGTCATTCTGGCTATTTACCGTTTAGAAGGAGAATCAGATCAATGGTGGACTCTAATTAAGAATACGAGGCCTCAAGATGAAATTGAATCCATGGAATAGGATGAGTTCAAGAACTTATTTTTCAATAAGTAATTCCCTCTTATTCTTTGAACAAAGATGGAAAATGATTTCCTTGAGCTTAAGCAAATGGATGATGAATCTGTTGGTATATACGAAGCGAATTTTACAAGGCTTGCAAGGTATGCATCTGGCTTTATCATCCAACCTGAAAGTAAAGTTGATCGATTCTTCAATGGCTTAAAACCAATTCTTCGAATGACATTAGCTATAAGAGACTTCAGTAGCTATGAAGAAATTGTGCATTGTGCTATCAAGGTAGAAATGGAAGTTGGTGTTACATATCCATCTCATGGTTTTGACAAGAAACTAAAGATGGAGTTCAAGGAGAAATCTCATAATAATGGTGAAAATAAGATAAATGTTTATTTATGCTCAAAGTGTGGAAATATTCATGGTGGAGATTATCTTAAGGGGACTAGAAAATGTTTTGAGTGTGTAAAATAAGGTCATCGAGAAGGTGAGTGTCTAATTAATGGAAAAGGGTTTCTAATGATGTGAATAAAGAAAAGACTATAGAGAACGCACCACCAACACTTCAATGCTTAAAGTGCAAGGAAATGGGGAATTATGTTAATCAATGCCCTAATCCAAGGGTTAATGATGATCAACGTGAGCATCCACTTAAGGCAAAGGACAATGGGAAGTCACATGCGATCACTATTATCAATGTTGAGTATGACAATGATGTGGTGGAATGATTATGTGTTTATGTAAAGGGATTCCAAAATAATGTTTTGGAATCTCATTTATAGTATTGTGGAACATTGCAATATCTATGTAATGGTTTATTGTGGTTTTCGATAATTATATGGTACCGGTAACCATGAAAAGTGATTCAAATATTTTGGAAAGCAGATGATATGTGCATAATAAAGAAATAAGGAGAAAATTAAATGTTTGATAGAATTCATGAGCTCATGACTGATATAAGGACAAAGTTATATCATGGTTTGAGTATATAGAATTTTTGGATTTTGGTATATAGAAATAGTTAACTTTTTACAGCATTCATGTTTTCACTAAGGTTCAATGGGTATTCATTTTTCAAGATAATACATGATTAAGGTATTCACATTATTGGAATGTGACCAAAAAGATATATGAGGGATAAATGATGGTATTCACGTGCTTGTTATATGACCTTTTTAGTAATCATTTTCTTTATACAATGAGTTTTGAAAGAAGTATTTTGGATAAGCCTAAAGACTGGAAGGGATTATGTTGAACATAAGTTAGTATTGTTTAAGGATAGAAATTTTTTCGATATTATTGATAGAATGTTATAATAGTGTAGTTTAAGAAAAGGGATAACCTACAGAACGGGCGACAACCCGTCACGTTGGACAAGGTTGCGGGAATCGAACCCACAACCGAAGTGCGACATGCCTTTATCGCCTACCACTGGCCTACAGAAGTCCCTGGTTAGTAGAAACTAGTTTTATTTTATTAAGAGGTATGATAGATGAAGTATAATTCCATTTTTGGAACCATATACGATTAATCTCACCATAATATAAACTTATGTATATAAATTTTACTAATCCTGTGTTTGAGACAGATGGAATGACCTATCATTCTATCGCATGATCTACTAACACTTCGCAAAAGACAAATTCAACTTTATTTCTTGAAGAGATTAAGTGGAAATTGTTCAAGGCACGAGCAACGGTAAGATTATACCAAAATCAAGTAAGTATTTCTTTTAATTCAAAAATTCTTCAACTTTAGGAAAATGATCTTGAAAACCAAAAATGTTGTCCTAGTGTCCTCATATCCGATGAATCAGATGGTATATTATCTCATCACAAATTTATGGCTTTGTGATTGTTGGATTTTTTATAGCCATGTCCTCTACCACTCTTCATTAGAACATGATGGTTAGATTTCTCTTCCATATCTATATTTTCACCTATGTTCTCCTATGTGGAAACCCAGTGATTAGTTAATTTGGGTAACGGTTATGTTTTATAAATTAGTTTTTAAAGATAAGTTTTGGTATTCCTTTTTAAAATGTGGGTTTCTATTGAAACTTTCGAGTAGTAAACCATTTATAACCCCGACGAATTTCGAGGGAGAAATTCATTTTAAGGGGGGTAGAATGTAACACCGTGAGATGTTATGAAAAATATTATTTTTAATTTCATTGATGTCTTGTGTTTTACACTACACCAAAAGGAGCTTGAACTACACGTATCCATGACTTGGCTTACATTACACACAATCACGACCTTCCACGATAGCGTTTGTTGTACGCAATATCAAGTTTCACTAAACAACGATATGTTATATAAACTAGCCGTTATGAATATTAATACCCACTTTTTGAAATTTTATATTTCAAAATGGACTTCATTTTTGGATTCAGAATATCGAAATTAGATTAGGGTGAATTTTTGGTATTTTTCTGAAAACTTTCAATTTTTGATGAATAGTGAAAACACTAGGTTACTATTTAAAAACCGACTTTTTATTTAAATAATTATTTATTTTATTTAAATTTATTTTAGTTCAAAATATATAAATAATACCAATATAAGTTCAATGTAATTCATTGGAGTCATTTTATAATAATTTTAGACATATGAAAATTTTATTGAACTTTTCACCGTCTTTTACCCACCTCTTAGGAGAATTTGAAAATTTACATAAAACTAAATGTTACCACATCTATGAGTGGAATTTTGAAAATTCGATAGACATGGTTAATATCAAGGAGTAAAATGTGGTTCAATAAGATAAAAATAATTTTTGGTGAATAGTATCTTTTTACTTTTATTTAACATAGTTAAAAGTAAATAGGGTAATTAAGGGTAAAAATGATATTATTATTACGCTAACACATGTCCTAATTCTATTGGATAAGTGTAATTCGAGCAAAAAACCTTAGGGATAAAATATTACCTTTTAGGTCCACTTGGATTAGATTAGGACATTTATTATTATTTTATTTAAGAAAAGAGTTAAAATAGTTAAAATCAAAGTATAATAACTAAAAATTTTTTAATATAGGGTAATACATAAGATAAATTCAAATATAAATATTCATTATAAATATAAAAATATTTTACACCTAATGGTATTTTATTTATAATTTTTATACATTAAATAAGTTAATTTATTTATGACACAATGATGATGCAGTAATTACCTTATTAAGGAAATATTAACATAATTGATATTATAAATACCCAAATAAATATAATTTGAGACTTTTTATGAATTACACTAAATTTATAGGTTAATATGACATGTTAGTATTGATTTAATTAACTTTTTTTGAACTAATAATGCTGTTATTATTTTCACAAAAATCAAGTACCAAATAGTGTCAAAATTGACATAAAATAGTTTTTAAAACAAATATTATATTATTAATTGTTATTTTAATCATAAAAATCTAGGTTTGGAAAAATGACCTATATAAAGATATATATATTAATAATCAACCACTTGGGGTTCGTTTGGCTTGTTATAGTATGTTTATTAACCATATAGTGTAAGAAAACAAAAAGACACGTTAAAAGTTAAATTATTTAACTTAGAGTTAAATCTAAATGATAAGGATAAAATAGTAACCTAAACTTGTCTAAAACATATTGGTTGAGAGTATTTCGACCCATAACCACCTTATCTTTAAAATAAATCAATTTTGAGCTATTAAAAACCGAATATGACTTTATTATAAATCAATATTTTAAATTTTTCCTAAGGTACCCCTATCCTCCCTTATAAAAAGGGCACCCCTTCCCTCTTCTCTTCACACTCTTTTAAGCCTGGAATCTCAGCCAACACCTAAAAATTACTCTTATCAACCTCTCTAGTTATATCATAGAGGTTCTGGTCTTCTCAAAATACCAACTCTAGTTCCCTAAGAAGAAGTTTAAAGGAGGTGCGTCGAGGAAGAGGTAATCTCTTCTACCGACTCTTTCAAGTTTCTTTCTTCTTATACTTCCTCTTATTTAGTTGTTTCATTATAGAGTAATAACATAAGTATTAATTATATACTGATATGTTATTATAAATATGAAACAATCCCATTTCACCTTCTATCCATCCTACGGAAAATGAAATCACCGCGCGTGTGTATGTACGAAATACCGTCTCCACGTCGTAGTGTAATCTGTTTTTCCACCACCACCTTACTTGGAAGGGTATAATGGTGTAAATAACAACTGTATATGATTATTATAACATCATACTAATTCTATGATATTATATCATCCACTCCAATTCCATTCAATAAATATGGGAATGATATCATCGCTCGTACGTACGTACGGATTACCGTTTCCACGACGCGATGAGATTCATTTTCCATGTTAACAATTCAAGAATGATTATAAAGTATATATAATAATTAATCATGAAATATATGAAATAATAATTCTACTGTATTTATGTATATATATATGTATGTCATCTACTTAATTTCATTCAAGTCAATAAGGAAAGGAAAACAACGTTCTTGCGTACGTATGACCTACCATCTCCATGAAAGGTGTATTTCATTTCATTCATCTATCTATATATATATGTATATACTGAATATATATGATATATAAATCATGATTTACATTACTGAAGTAGGTAAATCATGTAATAATAATATCAAGAATAACAAATCAAAACACGTACGATAAATGAAACGATTTTACCAAAACGCTGCTTTAACATGGAATTTATAAAAGAACAGGTATTATAAATTCGTAATTGAACCATATATGATACCATAACAATGAATATGATTCTTTAATAAGTCAATGACATTATTTAAATCATTATATAGGAGGTCCGGATACATACGAAGCATATCAGACATTAGGTAAGGGATAATTTTCCAAATCTCATTTTTATCCGAGATTGCTTATACCTAAGTATTTACTAGGTTTATATTTTTCATCCATGACCATAAAATGTTTTTCATAATGTGTTTAATATTATTACATGTATGTTTAATGTCATGTTTACCCCACATTTACTTTTACTTTGTGTTATGGAAGGAATCTTTC
Source organism: Viscum album (assembly GCA_963277665.1). Classification (NCBI taxonomy): domain Eukaryota; kingdom Viridiplantae; phylum Streptophyta; class Magnoliopsida; order Santalales; family Viscaceae; genus Viscum; species Viscum album. The sequence goes on along the minus strand of OY728134.1, from coordinate 1,107,337,468 downwards.
TTTTGTTTACCATATGAGGAACTTTTTGAATTTTCCGAAAAAAGTATGAGGACAATGTTATTTTAACTTATACGACATAAATGTATTTTTATGGTTTCATATCGCCTTATTTTTAGGAATCTTACTCTACAATAGTTCATCGTTATTTTCAACAAAATCCTTTTCTTTTAAAATTGTGTGGCATTTTGTGAAAAGAAAATGATTTTTAAAGGATATTTTCCTCAAGAATTCTTTTCAAGTGTTTTATCAAAACCATTTTCCATCGAAGATGACATTATTTCATATGTGTATGTTTCAAGTATAATATCTTTATGATTTACATGTTTTCACTTTTCTTATGATGAAATTATATCCATCTGTTTTTTATGTATTATGTTATGATGGGATGATGTTTATGAAACCCATTTTTATACTTTGGGTTATGATGAATGATTTATGCTTATGTTGTGGAACAAGTAAGAATGATTTAATTATGAGATGGGTGGGAACTATATCTCCCTCAAATGAATTGGGTAAAGATTTATATCTCATGAGATAGACATGGCCGGAATGGTAAGTTAATCCAGTTCAGTGATACAGGACTGGAATGAGGATTGAACTCGATTCTGAAAGGGACTTTGTCCACTAAGATGGTCTTGGAAGCAATGCCTTGGATAATATGGAAATAATATCATGTTCTTAATGTTTTTCCACAATTACATGTTTTATTATAATGCTATTTTATCATGGTGAATGTTTTTTTATGATCTATGTCGTACGTACTACCATGTTTTATGTCATCGCTCAAGATTTTGATGTTTAAATGTTATGTTCATGTTTTGAAGTTCAAATGTATATGGTTTGGTTTATTTTATCCATGCTTACACTTACTGAGCATTTGATCTCACCCTTTATATGTTTTCTTTTCCCCAGGATATAAAGAAAGGTTTTAGGTAAGAAAAAAAGGGAAGATATTTATGGGAGATGTTGAAGATCTTTCACCACGATTAGAAGATTATGTTCTGAGTTTCCAAAGACACTAAACTATTACTATCCTTTGGTGTTTGTTTTTGTTATGTATTAATTATTCCGCTAAAGTAATGTAATGTCCATGTACGTCAAGATTTGGGTCTCTACAGATTTGGAGGCATCGTTAGATGGTAAGCTACAACTATGATCCTTTCCGAAATTTCAAATGGTCCGATATACTTGGGGATCAATTTCCCTTTCTAACCAAACCTTAAGACACCCTTCCATGGAGATTCTTTCAGAAAGACATGATCTCCCACTTGGAATTCCAAATAATTCCTCTAGTTGTCAGCATAACTCTTCTGCCTTCTTTGGGATGCTTTAATATGAGCTTGGATTGTCTTCACCTTTGCTGTAGTCTCTTCAATAAGTTCTGGGCCTATAAGTTTCCTCTCACCAACTTCGTCCCAATAAGTTGGTGTTCGACATTTATTTCCATATAATGCTTCATATAGAGCCATTTGAATACTAGAATGGAAACTATTGTTGTAAGAAAATTCCACCAAAGGCAAGTATTGATCCCACATACCTTGGAAGTCAAGAGAGCATGACCTCATCATGTATTCTAGAGTTTGAATAGTCCTTTCAGATTGTCCGTCGGTTTGGGGGTGATATGCAGTACTCATACAAAGCTCAGTATTCAAATCCTTTTAGAGACTTTTCCATAATTTTGATGTAAATCAGGGATCTCTATCGAACACAATTGATAGAGGTTCACCATGAAGTCTTACAACTTCATTAATATACAATCTTTCTAGGCACTCAAGTGGTAAATCCTCTCGTATAGAAAGGAAATGTTCTGATTTTGTGAGCCGATCAACAATTACCCATATTGCATCATTCATTCTAGGTGTCCTCGGTAGTCCGGTGATAAAATCCATCATAATGTTATCCCACTTCTACGTAGGAATAGGTAGAGGGTTCATCACTCCTTTGGAATGTTGTCTCTTTGCCTTCACTTGTTGAAAAACTAGACACCTTGACACATATTTAGCAATTTCCCACTTCATATTATCCCACCAGAAATATTCCTTCAGATCTCTGTACATCTTGGTGCTACCCGGGTGTACAGAGAAATTTGAGCTATGTGCATCATCTAATTGTTCTCCTGTTAGCTTAGGTACTGATGGAACACATAACCTCTTCCCAAATTTCAGAACTCCTTATTCATACACGAAGTCAGCCAGTCTCCCATCCTTAACAACATTAATTTTCTTGTACAGATTCTCATCATCAGATTGGGATATTTTTATCTTCTCTAATACAGATGGTTTAGCAATAATTTTAAAGAGAAAAGATGTTTCCCCTTCCTTAACAATTTACATATCCATCTTTAGTAGATCCAATAATTTAGGATCTCTCTCAATCCTCATTTGAGTCATAAATTCATGATCCTTCCTACTTAATGCATCTGCCACCTTATTTGCCTTTCATGGATGGTAGTGTATTTTTAGTAACTCGTGCCATCTACTCAGCCTCATGTTGAGTTCTTTTTGTGTGAAAATGTATTTCAAACTCTTGTGGTCTGTATAAATCTCACATCTCTCTCCATAGAGATTATACCTCCATATTTTCATAGAAAAGATTATGGATGCTAACTCAAGATCATGAGTTGGATAATTCTGCTCATGGGACTTCAACTGTCTTGATGCATAAGAAATAACTTTATCATTTCGCATAAGGACACAAACCAACCCATTCTTCGATGCATCGTTGTATATCACAAATCCATCACTTCCAGATGTAAGAGTCAAAATTGGAGCATTTACCAATCTTATTTTCAACTATTCAAAGCATTATGTACAATATTTTGTCCACAGAAACTTTACTCCTTTATGTGTGATCTTGGTTAGCGGGTTAGCCATTCGGGCGAAATTCTGAACGAACCACCGATAGTAACCTGTTAAGCCAATAAAACTGTGTACCTCAGTTATGTTTGTTGGCATGGGCCAATATTGGATTGCCTTTGTCTTCACAGTATCAACCCAGATTCCATCCTTAGAGACAATATGGCCTAGAAAAGAAACTGATTGAAGCCAGAATTCACACTTTCTAAACTTCCCATATAATTCATTTCTTCTAAGAGTTTTCATAATAATCCACAAGTGATTCGCATGGTCTTCATAGCTTTTTGAGTATACCGGGATATCATCGATGAACACCACAACAAAGTTATCAAGATTTTTTTTGAAAACTATATTCATTAAATCCATGAAAATTGAGGGTGCATTATTCAGTCCAAAATGCATCACTGTAAACTCATAATGCCCATACCTTGTTCGAAATTCTGTCTTAAGAATATATTTCTTCCTCACATGCAGCTGATGATATCCAGACCGAAGGTCGATCTTCGAAAAGTACTAAGCTCCATAAAGTTGATCAAATAAATCATTAATCCGAGGAATAGGATACTTATTCTTTATTTTAATAGAATTTATTTCCTTGTAATCAATGCATAGCCTCATGGATCCATCTTTCTTCTTGAAAAATAGGACAACAGCTCCCCATGGAGAAACACTAGGTCGAATAAATCCTTTATCACTCAATTCCTCTAGTTGTTTCTTCAGTTCCAATAACTCCATAGTGGCCATTCTATAAGGGGTATTTGATATGGGCCTTGAACCAGGAATTAAGTCAATAGAAGATTCAATTTCCCTCTCTAGAGGATGTCCAGGTAAATCCCCTGGAAAGACATCAACATATTCTTCCACAACAGGTACATATTCTATTCAAACATTCTTTTACTCACCCATAGTTATTTCATTGTCTTAATCTACAAGAATTGAGTTAAATAGAGACACTGGGGGTGGATCTAGATATGAATCAGGTGGTCACATTTCTGCTCTAAAGATAAGGTACTTCTTATCATCATCGAAAATTGTAACCTCCTTCTTCTTACAAAAAAATTTCGTATCATGTTCCGAAAGCCAATCCATACTGAGGATTATATCAAATTCATTCATGGGTATGACAATGAGATCAGAAGATAAAGAACATTTATATGCCCTAATGGGAACTGATTGACAAAACTTTTTTGCAATGATACTTCCCTTAGGAGTTTTGACTGACAACTCCCTTGTTAAATCAAATTGGAAATATCTAATTTTCATAGAAAACTAAGAAGATATGAGACAATGCGATGATCCTGAATCAGATAAAGTGTTGGCCAAGTATGAGAATACAATTAAATTACCTGCCACCACATCATTAGGAACTTCAACTTCTGTGGTTGTAATCGCATAGGCTCTCCCTTATTCTCTAGGATTTTTCTACGGCATGTTTCCTTGGTGCTTAGGGCACTCATTTGAATAGTGTCCCATCTCTCTACAATTATAGCATTGAATATCATTGAATTGCTTCTTACCCTTACATTCATCAGATCGATGACCATTTTCTTTGCATTTATGGCAGACTCTCATGCCTTTCAATAATTTCATGAGATGATTCTTTCCACAGTTCTCGCATAATGGGAAACTATTCATTCCCTTGGTCTCCTTTGGTTCTTCTCCTTTTCCTTTGTTATCAGAGTACCGCTTCTTATCTTGGTTTCCTTTGAAAAGATTTTATCTAGAAAATTCCTTCTCTGTTTTGATAGCACTTGATACAATTCCATCACATGATGAAAATGTTGGAGAAGCCAGTTCCCTCTGAAGACATGGCTTAAGACCTTCAAAGAAATTATCAATATTCTCTGCCGAGTCACATACGTAATCTATGGAATACCTGGATATCCTTGTAAAGGTAGCCTCAGACTCTGCAACACTATCTTCTTCCCTTTGTTTTAAGCTAAGGAATTTCTTCTTCATTTCAGTTTGTTGCTCATGAGGGAAATATTTTTCAAAAAATATTTCCTTAAAATTACTCCATTCCATATCTATTATTTCTTCTTCCTCCATTTTGAATCAGGGACCACCATTGATCAACATCTCCCTTGATAAAATATAATACTAGTACTACCTTTTCATTTTCATTGCATCTTAACGCCATGAATATATTTTCAAGGGACTTGATCCATTGCTCATCAGCCACTGGATTAGTAGTCTCGCTGAAAGATGGGGGATTCTGCTACATGAAACGATCCAAAACAGGTGTGGAATGGTTATTTGTTACAACTTGAGTAAGTTGTCCCAATATGGTCATGATCTAATCTGCTCCAATGTTGATTGTGTTGACTTGTTCAGTAGGGTTATCCCTACCTTTCCCATGATTATTGATTCCCCTTCTTCCATTAGACACCATTTCTAAATAATGGCACACAATAGATTAGGGTATGAATCATAATGTATAATCTTAACTTAACAAAATACTTTTCATAGTTTAAGATCCTACGCATGGCTAATCCCATAATCATAAAAATGGTTTCTTTGAGGAAAAATTTACATTAAACTCCTTTATAATGTCTTGTAAAGAAAATATGAATTATCCTAAGCATATCTCCCAGGATTTTTATGACCAAGAGTGCAGCAAGGCTCGTTGTCGTGTACCGGGATACCCCAGGTCAAGCCCAAAACTCCTTGTTGGAGCTTTTACTCCTAAATACCTCTATGCCAGAGCCACCTTTACCTGCTCGTATCCAGAAAAGGACGTATTGCTTAATAAGATCCACATAATATATTCCTTACCAAAATACCAAGACATTATTGTTTGTTTATCCTCAAATACTACCTTAGGTCTTTATTCCCTACTATACATTTCCCACTCTAGTTTCCATGTGTTCTACTAAACTTCCTATGATACCAATTGTAACACCCCGGCCCCTCTAGACAGAAGCTGATGCATTAATTGTTATATTGGAATGGTAAGAAGAAATGAAAATCCCGAAGGAATAATCATTTTAGTAGTCTTGAAGAAACTAGATACATATACGTAACTCAAATTACATTGGAAATGGTTACAAAGTACAATACATAACAAAAACTAAAAAAAATGCATCCACAAGAACTCAATAGAAGATCTTCTCTTCATCACCTGTTGAAGGTAGACAATGAAAGGGGTGAGCTCAAATGCTCAGTAAGGGTTATAAATAGTGTAATCATGAGTACAATAATAATTGAATCATTATTAATCTAACATAAACAATATGGCATAGTAAATAAATGACAAACTAATGCCATTAATAAACTGAGAATGAAACTGCATCCATAGATTTTGTCATAGTGAAAACCTCATGGATAATAATAATAACTGATAATGAATAAAGCGAATGATTATTAATTGGACATCATGTATCTGGCAAATGAAACCATAATACCATAAAAACGTTTTAGTTCTGTGGGTAGAAACCTGTTTGATTTTTGGAAACAAACTCGAAGGGTTTGTCGCAAACTATTTTGTCTAATGAGACCTACCGATGCATCGAGGGGCTATAGGAGGCCCCAACCGCCACTTCATGTCCAAATAATTATTTATAAATTGATTCAATACAAGTGTAATATGCCTTTTCAATATCCGTATATAGTAGTTAATACGGATTCATCGATAATTCCATAGTCAAAATAAATTTCCAAATATACACCGTATGTAAAATGGTATAAAGTTTAGACAATAAACATATCCATGATATGAGATTATGGATATTTAATAGAAATATAATTTAAAATGTAAAGTTAACTCAAATGGGCAGTAGGTACACCACATAGGGATTATTATGTGCACATTATAAAGTTAGCCACAACAAAATGGAAGTTGAGACAAAGTCCTTTACCAAAATGTAATTGGTTGAATCACATGACCAGAACTTATTAACCATAAATTAATTTTTGAATAAGATGAATATAAAAAGAATCAATATTATATATAAAATGGTAGTACACATATACCACATACAAGAAAAAAATGGAGAACAATGAAAATCTCACAGAAATGAAAGTGAGATGAGAAACCCCTTACCTTATGCTCGAGTGTGTTCTTCATTTGTTTTAATGACCTGAATAATAAAATTTAGCTTCATTAATTTATAAAAACAGAACCTATTATACATTTAATTGGTTTAGTATAACCCTATTAGGTTCATTCATGAACCTTTAAGAGTTCAATTTTCTTGTTTTGGAAGCATTTTCTTCCTTGGTTTTCATGGTTCGTTTACTTGTTTTCATGAATGGAAGTTCATTTGAAATGTGGATAAACATAAATAATTGTTAATATATATTTTTAATGACATTAAAGAGACATAAATTATCTTATGATTATTTTGGGTTATTTACTATGATGACGATCATTAGTTAAAACATTAATGATGTTCGTTTAGATCGTTTTGGTGGTTCTTTGATAATAACAACCACATTTTGTCTTATAAATTAGAACCATGAGTAAAAAAGAATTATAGAACCATGGGTGAGTCATAAAACATATATTATAACATGTTTCAGCCATATAAATGGTTTCATTACCAGACTTGAAATAATTAATGGAAATTGAGATTACATCATCCATGATGTCGGTAATTCGACACATCACAGACAATGTTTGTATTCCTTAAATAAGTGGGAGAGGAGAAAAATAATGTTGAGGATTATCCATAAAAATTATAAAATCCATAATATACATGATTTATGGAGATTTAATGCCTCTTGGGTAAGAATATATGAAGAAAGAATAAGGAAGGAACTCAAAATAAAAAGAATAAGTGAGAAATCTCTTACAAAAATTCTGCAGCCCAACGGCTATGCGACAGGGTTTTAGAAAACATTAAGAAGAGAGGGTATAAGGGTCACCCATACAGAAATGAATCATAATATAGAAATATATCAAGAATAATAAATATATAATAAAATGGTATGGAAACTTGAAAGTTATACCACATAAAAGAGATATTGAATGGAAAAAAGAAAGAAATTGAGAATTTTCTTACCTTGTAGAGTAACCCTTATAACTTGAATGTTGGGACCTTGGGGGATTGAGGAAACCTTTAGAGGACTAATATGGAGGTTATGAGGCCAGATCTTAGTTGAGGGGGAATTTGGAATGAATTCAATGAAGGGAATAGTTGTTATTTATAGGAAAAGTGAGGGATTATTTTAATAATTTTCAAGGGACACCTCATGAGTGGTATTTGCAAAACCATGGGCTTTCCCATGGTATTTGCCCATGGTATAAGTCACTTGGAACACCTCACATATTATTTATCTATACAAAAGTCTACCAGATTTATTACATCATTATTACATCATTAATTATTCCATTAACACACTGAAACTAAAAACTGTATTTTTTACTATTCTCTGAAAAATCAACTGTTTTAGAAAAATTCCAAAAATCCACCCTAACCATTTATCAAAGTGTAGATTTAAAAAATGAAGTCCATTTTTTGAAAATAATTTTTTAAATATTTTTAATTTAATTTTTAAATAAAATAATACTTAATTAAAAAATTAATTATTTAAAAACTATAACTGATTTTATGTCTCATTGAAAAATTAATCAAGATGTCATTATCTTAAAGCCTTAAGAAAATAAAAAAATAATACAATTTACTATTCATTAGGGTCATATTACTATTCATATTACTATTCATAAGGGTATGTTACTATTCATCAAAAAACATGTTGGTTCTATCAGACTCCAAATGACTTACGGGTCCTAACTCTAAATGACCGTTTTTTGAAATTCAAAACATAGAAGTGGAAAATTTATGTTTAATGGCTAGGTTTTAACTATCTCTTAAATAACCTAGTGTTGTTTTAAAGGAACACAGTGATGAATAGAATGTAACACAGTGATGAATAGAGAAATATACCATAAAATATTTGGGGTACTACACTTTCCATCATGGATTACTACTATCGGTATAATAAAATCCCTATGGACCTAGAATATGCAGATTCTGTAGCCTTTATATCGCCTCATGGTGTGTTTTTCTATCGAGTAATTCCCTTTGGTTTGAAGAATTATGGTGAAATGTATCAACGTGCCCTGCATCATATCTTTAAACCCTTCTTGGGAAAATTTATTTACGGTTATGTTGATGATTTAGTGGTTAAATCGAAACAACATTTTGATCACTTGGATTATCTGGAGACCATATTTAGAAAACTTCAACAACATAATTTGAAGATTAACCCCATAAAATGTGCTTTTGGAGTTACCTCAGGAAAATTCCTCAGCTTCATTGTACACCATCATGGAATCGAAGTTGATCCTAATAAGAAAAAAGTTATCCTTGGAATTTCACCTCATCAAAATTTAAAATAATTAAGAGGAATTCAAGGACACTTGTCTTATATTTGACGCTTCATCACTAATTTGGCAGAGAAGTGTTTAGCCTTCACCAAATTAATGAAGAAGGGAATCACTTATCAATGGACCAAATAATTCCAATATGAATTTGATACCATCAATAAATATATTTGTACTTAATCAGTATTAATGACACATGTTGATGGAAAGATAGTAATTCTCTATGTAACATCTTTATAGAGATCATTGGGTTCCTTCCTCGCACAAAAGAATGATGCTGGGAATGAAAAAAATCTATATTATCTCTATCAAAAAATGATCGACATAGAGACTTGATATTCAAGTATCAAGAAAAGCATACTGGATTTAGTACTTGAAGTTCCAAAGATGAGGAACTACCTACAACATCATGGGGTCCACTTGATATCTCACAATAACCCACTCAAATTTATCCTCTATAATCCAATGCCAAAATGACGTTTATCACAGTGGGTAGTTATTTTGAAACAGTTCGATATCCAGTTTGTGCCTCAGAAAGTGGTAAAAGGCCAATCCTTAGAAGACTTCCTTGATAAACACCCATCTACAAGAAGAGAAAACTTTGAATAATGAACTTCTCGATGATGAAATATTCTACATTCAAGAAATTACCCAATTATAGGAGATGTACTTTGATAGTGCATCCAAAAGTCCTATGGGGAAGTGAATGGAAGACCCTAAACTCTACAAAGTTGGTTTAGGAATTGTGCTTATCTCCCTAGAAAAATCAGTGTTACAACATTACTTCCTATTATCAGAAGGTGGTACCAAAAAAGTGTATGAATATCAATATCTCAATGGATTCCTATAATTGGCACTCCAGGTACAATTGAACCACCTTAAAGTGAATGGGGAATCAGAATTGGAAATCAAATAGATCAATAGGGAATATTCTATCAAAAAAGAAGAATTAATCCCTTTCTATGATTATTTCATAGGGTTAATGGATAAATTTTCCTCAAAGCCAACATTGTCACATGTACCGCGATCAAAAAATGCCCAAGATGATGCATTCTCTAATGCAAACAGATACCTGGAAGATCCAAATCGGGATGAGACAATCATTAATATTTCCCATCATCATGTGGTATCACCTTTCATTCAAATCAGGATAGAGGAAACAAATTAAATTAGCCAATTTCCAAACCATATGGTTATACCATGGTATAGATGCAAACCATCATGGAATATCTTTAAAATGAAGTAATTCCACCTAATAGAGCCTGGAAAGATCATGTATGACAATGAGTGGTCAATTTTAATCTTTATGATAGCTCAGATCACCAAAAGATCCTCTATAAACGAGGCTTCAATGGGATCATCTTCAGATGAATTTATGGGGAAAAACTGTAGTTGTCATGAAATAAGTACATGGAGGAGCCTATGGTGCCCACCTGCATGGGCATAGGCCTTCTGATCAAATATGTCAGCTTGGATTCTTATGGCCTTTAGTGATGCGGGATTTTCTAGATTTCACAATGAAGTGTCGCCCCTACCCAATACATGCTAACTTCTTTCATCGAACCCTAGAGTTTCTACGTACAGCTAAATACACTTTTCCATTTTCTACATGGGGAATGGATGTAGTGCGCCTTATCCCCTAGCTACAACTAAGAAGTTCATGTACATCCTTACTGCTACCAATTTCTTCTCCAAATGGGTGGAGGCGATACATCTTAATGATGTATGTGGCAAAATCATTTTTATCTTTTTCAAATCTAATATAATTAACATATTTGGTGTAACTCATACCATATTGATGGAAAATGGAAGAAATTTTTGTTCTTATTTGGTAAGGAAGCTATATCAGGAGTACAATATCATATCCAACAATTCATCTTGCTATCATGCAGCGGCCAATGGACAGATAGAGGCTTTCAAAAAGACCCTATAAAATGTACTTAAAATATGGTGTATAAAGATACAATTTCTTGTCTTGATAAACTTTTACATACCTTATGGGATTATCGGACTACTACCAATACTACCACACGATCAACATCATACTCATTGGTATATAGAATAGAAGTAGTCTTGTCCATTGAAGTTCAATTGCCTTCACTTAGAGTTACTATTTGTGATCAGTTATCTATAGATGAGCAATATCAGAAGCGATGGGATGATTTGGAAAAAATTAGATGAAAATAGATTTCTAACCTTCCATTGCCTAGAAGTATATCAAAACTAAATAGCATGAGCTTTCAACAAGAAAATGCACCTATGTTCTTTCATTTAAGGAGAATTGGTATAGGTCCTCATAACTCCAATGATACCAGGAAGGAAGCCTCCAAAGATTGATCCAATGCAGGAAGGACCTTACTATGTACATAAGGTCTTCTCTAATGGAGGTTATTCCTTAATTTCAATAGATGGAGAACTCATTACAACTCCAACCAGTGAATGGTTCCTAAATAAGTACCTTGTATAATACTAAAAACTTTGTCCTATTTGTATTTTGATAAACTAAATAACATCCATTTTTCCCTACTGTATGACATTAAACTATGTATCATCTTTGTCCTTGTCGGATGATGTTAAAATGTACAACTCCCTTTTTCCTCATTCCATGAAATTAAACTGTACGATTAGAATCTCCTTCATTTGATGTTAAGAAATATCCCAAGGTACCAAAAATTGACATTCCTTGTGGTACTTTCCAAATGAGTATCTTCCATATATAATCATTTAATCATATCATTTTCAAAACTCTAATAACATTTAACCCCCTTTCTCCCTATGTTTGAATTAGATCTTCATAGGGACCCCATTTCAAGAACTATGTATGGATTCATTCTCATTCAAATGAGAAATGTTGAGATGCCCGGACCTCAAATCTTGGGCCCATCCATGATAAAAAGTTACCTCATTATTTGTGTGTATTAGACAAATATACACAGGGAATACCAATTTCATTAACTATGTATGGCTTGTTTCTCGTTCTAATGAGATACGTAGAGATGCCCATAATCCTCAATTTTAGACTGAGCCACAACAATAAGGAAATTTATTTCCCCATTTTCTCTATGTTAACTAAACCTATGTAGATCACTCTTACGAAATATATAGTTTGATTCTCATACCATCCTGTGTCATGACAATAACCATTATTCCAGAATGTATTAAAATCCCTTGTTTCTCAAATCAAACTCAATTGGTGTAGGGATAAATCTTTTAAAGAACTATGTGTGGCGGGATTATTTCCCCTAGAAAGATACATAATGACACCTAGGTCATATCCCCTGGTCCATCCTCAATTTTTCTTTCACATCATATGGCTTGAAACCTTTCCATAAGACATTAAATTGTATGGTTCTTCAAGAACTATGTATGGATTGGTTCTCATTTTAATGAGATACATAGTGATGCAAAGATCTCCAATATTGGGCCCAACCATGAAAAAAATAAATCCCCTTATTCCATATGTGAATGAGTCTGATCTATATAGGGAATATCATCTCTAAAACTACATGTGGATTTATTCTTGCACTGAAAAGATACGTAGTGATTCCCATATCCAATATCCTAGTTCAGCATCAATTCAAACCCACCTTCCTCACTTCAAAACATAGTTGGTTTGAGGAAACTTTCTAGAACTACATGTGGCTTGATTCACATTTTATTTGCGATATGTAGTGACACACTGATCTCCCATATTGGGTCCAACTACAATTTCATAAAATAAAACCATCTTTCTTTTTACCTCTGCACAAATCAAATTGAATAGGTACCTATTCCATGATTTGTAAGTTGATTATAATTTCAATTAAATTCATAATGATTCCTAGATTTAATATTTTAAATATAACCATCAACATCTAATGTATAAAAATATACCCTCTTTCACCATTTCAAAACGTGATGATATATGCCACGAACCATTCCACGGGACCCGTGTCGTGACTACCCCAAGCCTGTCTTCCATAGGCCAGGGGCTGGTGACTAGCACCGAAAGACGCATTCCCTAAAACTGGGAAGGAATTGCCCTTATATATTGTAAACACAAGAAACCAAGCACACAACAAGATATGAACATGAGTAAACTGAATAGTAAACAGAGTGAGTACAGTAAGTAAAAGGGGACAGAATACAAGCCCAATTAGAAAGTACAAGAAAACCAAAAATTACAAGTAAACTGAAACAGATCCTGTGAACACCTTCCAATGATCCTACCTGAAAGGTAGGTACATCTCTCTAATGGTCATCTCTGCGTTATGCCTCATCTAAGGTCCACCTCTAAGCTACCTCCAGTCCTGGTACCCACATCATCAGTCAGCGTTGTCCATCGTCTGCACCAAACACAACAAGGTGTGGGCATAGCCCATGCAGGGGTGAGTATAACGATACTCAGTAGGGACCCCAAGACCCTCAAGGTCTCACAAAATCCACAAATGATAAGCTAAAAATCATATAATCAACTGAGAACCCTACTTAGGTATATTCCCATACATATACCAAAGTTATCAAGTAAACTCATCTCAATCATGAGGAAACACAGAGTCCAACTTAGAAGCCCAAGCTCAACTATTCCGTAAAGGAAGAATTACCACGAAGGTAAGTACCACACAGGTATGCCACACAGAAGAATACCACCAAGGTATTACCATAAAGGAAAGTACCACATAGGTACGGACACAGCTCACACCAGGTATACCTTAGGTACAATAGTAAAGATGATTAGATATAACTACTAAATCATGTTAATCTATTAAGAGAAGACCAATGAAGGATCCTAAATCATCATCAGACCCACAGAGGATCGTAGTACATCATTAGACCCACACAAGATCCTAGTAACTCTTCAGACCCACACTGGATCCTAGTACATCGTCATACCCACACAAGATCCCAGTGCATCGTCAGTACGTCGTCAGACACACACAAGATCCTAGTACATCGTCAGTACGTCGTCAGACCCAGACATGATCCTAGTAAATCGTTAGTACGTCTTCAGACCCACATAGGATCATAGTACATCATCAGGACATTGTTAGACCCACACATGATCCTTGTACGTCGTCAAACCCAGACAGGATTCTAGTACATCATCAGTACGTCGTCAGACCCACACAAGACCCTAGTACATCGTCAGTACGATGTCAGACCCACACAGGATCCTAGTACATCATCAGTACGTCATTAAACCCACACAAGATCCTAGTACATCATCAGTACGTCTTCAAACCCACACAGGATCCTACTACATCGCCAGTATGTTTTCAGAACCACACATGATCCTAGTACATCGTTCGTACGTCGTCAGACCCACATAGGATCCTAGTACATGTCCAGTACGTCCTCATAGCCACACATGATCCTAGTGCATCGTTAGTACATCGTCAGACCTACATACGATCCTAGTACATTGTCAGTACATCATCAGATCCACAAAGGATCCTAATACATCATCACAGCCAGCTACAGGGTACTCGCACTAAGCTTTCTTGTCTCTCAAAGAGTCTACTCATAAAGCTACCGGTCGATACTACAACTACCATGAAATACCACAAATAAGTATCTCAAATGTCTGCCATGTCATAGGGGTCTCAACGCAATAGACAATGCATCAATCGGACGCTCTGTCTGTAAGTTAGTAGGCTTTTAGTCCCAAGGGCCCGGTTGAATTCGTGCTCGATCCAACCCGGCTGTACCCCATATTTATCCAAATCTAGAGTTGGGTATACCAAAATTTCTATTTCACATAAAGGTTTCTGGCGCCGTAGACAGTTCATCAAACGGACAATTGATGCCAATGTTATGGCCAAAAGAGCGTAAATGGGTCGAAGCTGGTCCGGGTCCGGTCCGACCTGGTCGGACCACCCAGGGTCGGGTTGCCTAGTCCTCAAGGTCCAGCCTGGCCCATGCTGGGTGGCCTAGCCTAGCTATAGGGTGGTCATGTTGCGGCGCGGGGACCGCGGGGTGGCGCGGGGGCCGCGGGGCGGCGCGGGGGCTGCAGTACGGCGCGGGGGCCGAGGGGCGGCGTGGGGGTCGCGGGGCGGCGCGGGGGCCGCAGGGAGGCGTGGGGGCCGTGGTGCGGGGTGGGGGCCAAGGGGCGGTGCACAGGCCGTGGGGCGGCACATGGGGCACGGGGTGGCGCAGAGGCTGGGGTGCAGTGGTCCGCCACAACAGGCAGGATGGCCATCCGTCCTCCCCACGCGGCGTGGTCGCACGTCGTGCCTTCGCTGGCGGTTGTCCGTCCTCCCTTCATTGTTGCATCACAAGCCACGATTCTCTTCTGCCAGGCGGCGTTGTTGCGCCGACGCCTTCGTCGCGGTCAGTTGTGGTGCCGACTGTCATTCTCGTGCCCCACCAGTGTTGGTTTCCATCATCCTCCACCGTGAAGAACATAATAATTAATCATAAGAATTGTAGTGAGGTCGAGCCATATTTTTTTTGGCCCACACTCTCTGAGTTAGAGCGGTGGAAAGAGGCTATATCTTCATCTTGATTTATGAATAATTTTCAAGAAGAGGTAAGGGGGAAAATTTCAAACAACCACCCTACCTTGAAGGTTCATTGATGTTGATGTGAGAAAGAATTCGAATATGTCGACGTATGTCACGCCCTCCGCACGGCTTCGATCTCGGGCTCATTCTTCGGTTCGTCGGATAATCGCTCTTCGATGGAGGTTTTTCTTCTTTGGATATAAGTTCTATAAGATCTCCCCTTATCCTTCACCAACTAGATCCTCTCAAAGTAATGTGGTGCGAATATAATTTAAATTGGGTAGATTAATTATGTTGGCATATTGTCATAATTAATTGGCTCAATTAATTAACTCAATTAAAAGAAGTGTGTTGGACTAATTAAAGTTAGAGGGAGTCCATGAGTTAACTCTTCATTAATGAGGGAGCTCAAGGGGTTTCTCCCATTAAAAGAGTTCGGGTGGTCCCCAACACTAGAAATTCAAAATGGGGGGTTTTAGGCTCAGTGGTCCCCACCTTTATTACATCCACATGGGAGGTTTCAACAAATAAAAATGTTAAACATTTTTATTTTATTTTATTCTTTTAAGAAAAAAAATTAACTTTCACCCTTAACCAACTGTCGTCGAGGTGAAAGTCTCCTTAAGAGAATACTGGTGTTGTGATCTCAATGGTGTCCTCATATTTCAATTTCGAGCACAGGTACAAAAGTTACAAAAACCCACTCACACATTTACTGAACGTACCCAAAATAAAGTTCAGAAATTCATTCTGGGCACAGTTGGCCTTAGAATAATGTGCCATCAATTTTCACAGACTCGTAAAATTCCCATATAATGAAAAAAAATTACATGGAATTTCCAGGTCTTTAAATTCTCCCCACCTCAGGGCTTTGCGTCCTCGAAAGCCACAAAACAAATCTAGGAAAACAAGGGGGGAACTAAGCATGTATCTGAGCCTCCCACTCCCATATGCTCTCTTGGAGGTTCTCGTGCTTTCATTGAATGCGCACTGGAGGTATCGACCGCCCATGAAGGAACTGCTCCTATTGACCCTCAATCTCTACGGGAACCTCTGTAAACTTCACCCCATCATCGAAGTCCAGCTCGCCGTGGTCATTGATGTGAGAAGTGTCATGAACATATCTCCTCAGCTGGAAAACATGGAAGACGTCGTGCACCCGGTGCAACTGAGGGGGAAGTGCTAGTCGCTAAGTCACCTCGCCAACTCTACTGAGGACCTGAAAGGGTCCGATGAACCTTGAAGATAACTTGCCGCCCTGGCCAAATCTCTGCAAACCTTGTCGGGGTGAGACCCAGAGAAAGACGCAATCACCATCCTCAAACTTCAGAGGTCTCCGTCTCCTATCGGAATAAGACTTATACCTTATTTTTGTAGTCTTCATTCTTTCCTAGATGGTCTGCACTTTCTATGTGGTAGCTCGTACCATCTCTAGTACCACGAGTGCTGACTCCCCTATGTCATTCCAGCAGAAAGGTGATCTGCATGGTCGTCCATACAGCACCTCAAAAGGTGTCATCCCAATGGTGGAGTGATAGCCGTTTTTGTATGCAAACTCTACCAAGGGTAAGTGATCCTCCCAGTTGGGACCAAAGAGGAGGATGCAAGCACACAACATTTCCTTGAGGGTCTGAATGGTACGCTCAGTCTAGCCATCCGTCTGAGGATGGAAGGAGGTTCTCAAATAAAGTTGTGTCCTAAAAGCCTTATAAAACCCCTTCTTTAGCTAGGAAGTGAAATGTGTGTCACGATCAGAGACAATTGTAGAAGGTACTCCATGTATCCGTACAATCTTCTGTATATAGAGGCCTCCCATGCTCTCTACTGAACCCTGCTCTCTGATCGGTAGGAAGTGGGCCGACTTGGTGAGTCGGTCAATGATCACCCAGATAGAATCATGACCCCTAGAATTAAGTGGAAGTCCTATCATGAATTCCATGTATATCCCATCCCACTTCCACTCTAGGACCTCTAAAGGCTGAACCAAGCTTGCTGGTACCTGATGCTCCACCTTCACTTGCTAACAAGTGAGGCACCGAGAGACAAACTCTGCTAATACTTTCTCCATTCCCAGCCACCAGTGATGTCGTTGGAGATCCTGGTACATCTTCTCAACTCTTGGATGTACCACTAGAGGGGATGTGTATAAATCCCTCAACACTTTCTCCTGAAGCGACACTGGTACCATTGTACGTCCTCTAAAGAGAATGAAGTTCTCCCCACCTTCAGAAAATCCATCAGGTGCATGTCCTATGGATATCTGAGCACGTCGATCCTCACAGTCTGTGTCCCCACACTACACCTCCCTGACTCACTGAATAAGTGGATGTGTGACTATAAGAGACTGAAGAAAACCTGATCCATCCCAATCCACAAAGGATATCTGCAAAGGGGACAACTCCTCCGTTGCCTCACCTAACAGTTGTATACCAGATCTTTTGTTGAGTGCATCTTCTACAACATTCTCCTTCCCAGAATTATAGACTATCTTGAATTCATAGTCCTGGAAGAACTCAAGACAATGTCAATGTCTCAGGTTCAGGTCCTTCTGAGAGAAGATATACCTGATACTCTTGTGATCAGAGTACCCTGTAAAATGCTCGCCCATCAAGTAATGTCACCACATCTTCAAGGAAAAGACCACTACTGCTAACTCTAGGTCATGGGTAGCATAGTTCTGCACATGTTATCTCAGCTGTTGAGAACCATATGTGATCACTTCTCACTCCTTCATCAGGACACATCCAAGCCCATTCCCTAATGAATCTCAGTAGACTACATACCCTGCGCCCTCCTCCAGTAGCCTCAAGATGGGGGCACTAGTCAACCTCTGCCTCAACTCCTGAAAACTCCTCTGGCATCTCTCTGACCAAACGAAGGGTTTCCACTTCTTATCCAATGCTGATAGAGGTTATGAAACTCTAGAAAAATCTGGAAAAAATCTCCGGTAGTATCCAGCCAAACCCAGGAAACTTCGTACCTCCATCACACTCCTGGGTGGATCCCAAGAAAATACAGCCTCAATCTTCACTGGATCCATCTCAAATCCAACCTCCAAGTTTACATGTACAAGAAAGTTAACCTCTTGGATCCAGAATTGACACTTAGAGATCTTACCATAAAGCTAGTTCTCTCAGAGTGTGCCCAAAACTATCTTCAAATGATAGGCATGCTCCTCCTCAGTAGCTGAGTAGATCAGAATTTCATCAATGAAGACCACCACAAAGCGATCCAGGTATGGATAAAAGATCATGTTCATGAGTCCCATAAACACTATTAGAGTGTTGGTTACACTGAATGGAATACCCATGAACTTGTAATGGTTGTACAGACAACTGAAGTCCGTCTTCTACACATCCTCTTCTAGCACTCTAAACTGGTGATAGCCTGATCTGAGGTCTATCTTCGAGAACCACTGTGCTTCCTTCAGCTAATCAAATAGGTCATCAATGCTCAGGAGTGGGTACTTGTTCTTCACAATAACCTGGTTCAGGCACCGATAGTCGACACAATGTCTCAAGCTCCCATCCACCTTCTTGGAAAAAACAATCAAGGCTGCCCAAGGAGAAACACTGGGCTGAATGAACCCTTTCCCTTGTAACTCCTCCAGCTATACCTGCAGCTCACGAAGCTCCGAAGGAGCCATCCGATACGCTGGTTTAGATATCGGTGCCATCCTGGGGTACAAGTCAATATAAATTTTGACCTATCTATGAGGAGTTAGACCCATAACATCGTCAGGGAAGACATTTGCGTACTGGTCCACCACTACAGGATAGCTCGGACACTCCACATCCACCACTCCGAGGGTAAGGCTAGCCAACTGATAAGTGATCGGCTTCACTGTCCTCTAAGTAAGTCCATCTTGTGCTGCAAATACTCCCTTCTCACCGGTGAAGGTAAACATGGTACCATCCATGCGGATACACCACACTTTGCGCCTAATACAGTCAATATAATCATGGATTGTAGATAACTAGTCCATACCCAAGATGACATCGTAAGGCCTCAATGTCGCTACTAAGAGATCCCAGCCGAAGATCTCAACTCTTAGAGTAAGATAACACTACTGGAACCAGTGCGTAATCATCGAATCCTCTCCCATAGGAGTCTCTAGCCATAAGTATTGAGCCAATGGCTCTATCAGAATCTTCAAGATCCGAATGAGGGCAGTCGAAATAAAAGAATTATTGACACCTATGTCTATAAGTACTATAGATAAGGTGGAGTAGACACAGATCGTACCTAGCATCATCTCTAGAGCTCTGTGATCTTGGCCTAAACTGCATGGAGCAGAGCTCACCCCTATCCACTTTCTCCCTCTTGTTGGGGTGGACCTCCTGGTGGTGGTGACGGTAACATCTCAAATCATCTCCCACCTCTAATTTCATGACCAGCTCCTCTGTCATGTATGTCTGATCCCTACAGACTTCCTTGATCGAACCTTTGTCTCTTCCTGGGCGGTCCCTTGACCATCCTATGATCATCCGTACAGTGGGTCGGGTAGTCACGAGCCATGTGACCCTGACCGCCGCATGTGAAACATTGCATATTCCTCACATGACTGGCTCTGTATCTGGTACCCTGCACAACCGATCCTGAGTCATTTGGTCATCCACCAATAGGTTTGGTCCTCTTGGACCTCTATGACATCTGTTTGCTATCAGATACAGAAGTCTCTGCTACGTGACGTCTGGTGGTGGGTCTCGTGACTGGTGACTGCTCATCAAGAAAACTCTCCACTAAGAGGGCTCGCTCTAACACCCCCTACATTGGGATGCTGAGAGAAATCATCGAAGCCCTGATCTCCCACCAGAGCCCTTACTTGAAGGTCTAGGACCTGGAGAATGGGTCCCGCACCATATAAATGGAGTAGCATGAGAGGTCAGTGAACCTCGATGAGTACTGAGCCACAGTCATGCACCCTGTTGCAGATGAAGAAGATCCTGTACGCGCACTGCGCGAAGGGTCGCTGGGACAAAATCTGCCTGAAATGGGATCTCAAAGTCTACCATAGGAGTGTCACCTCATCATTAACCTAGAGCATCAAGCTTCACTATCTTCCTATAGCTTCCTATAGAAGACTGGCAGCAAGGATCACCATGTGATCAGCTGGTTTCCCCACCAATTGGAAGACTCTCACCATGGCCTCCAGCCAATACTCAGCCACCTGTGGGTCTGTCTCTCCCCTGAACCTGGGTGGCCTCTGGCACTGGAACTCATGAAATGCGCTCAAGAGGAGTTCACCCTCTACTGTTAGGGCTGGTGTAATCGATGACCCAACAAGTAATGGTACCGATGGTTCCTCCGCTAGTGCCTATACTGGAAGAGTGCCTTACACTGAGGCATCATCACTCGGTGGGCTATCAGTGCATACTATATCTGAAACCCTAGCTGGCTGTCTGCATGGAGGCATCCTGAAAAGAAACAGGTGTACCACGGTCAATAAGTTATACCTGGTGAGCTGACTTAAAGAGTTCACAAAGAAGACTCTTGAAAACACTCATGCAATCAGTGTTTTCATGCACTATGTTGGAAATTAGAAGTCAGAGTCCTCATGTTTGGATACGTCGGCCGCCGCACCGACACTTGTTTCCTTAAAATAATAACCACACTCACTACACTTAATATTATCTCCTTTAAAAAGATCATAGTCCAACGTTCTACTGTATAACCGACTCCTCTGATACTAATTTTTCACAACCCATCCCCCGGGGCCCGTGTCGTGACCACCCCAATCCTGCCTTCCATAGGCCAGGGGCTGGCGACTAGCACCGAAAGGCGTATTCCCAAAAACCAGGAATTCATTGCCTTTATATCTTGTAAACACATGCAACCAATCACACAACAAGATACAAACACGAGTAAACTGAATAGTAAATAGAGTGAGTACAGTAAGTAAAAGGGGCCAGAATACAATCCCAACTGGAAATTACAAGAAAACCTAAAAGTACAAGTAAAATGAAATATCTCCCGTGAACACCCACCAAGGATCCTACCTAAGAGTAGGTACAACTCTCGAATGGTCGTCTCTATGGTATGCCTCATCTAAGGTCCACCTCTGAGCTACCTTCAGTCCTGGTACCCTCATCCTCATTCAGCGTTGTCCGTCGTCTACACCAAACACAACAAGGTGCTGGCATAGCCCGTACAGGGGTGAGTATAATGATACTCAATAGGGAACCCAAGACCCTCAAGGTCCCAAAAAATCTACAAAGGATAAACCACAATGCATATAATCAACTGAAAACCATACTTAGGTATATGCCCATACCTAAAACAAAGTTTTCAAGTAAACCCATCTCAATCATGAGGAAAGACATAGTCCAACTCAAAAACCCAAGCTCAACTATTCTACGAAGGAAGGAGTACCACGAAGGTAAGAATCACATAGGTACACCACACAAATGAATAGAACCAAGGTATTACCACAAAGCATAGTACCTCACAGGTATGGACTCAGCTCACACTAGGTATATCTTAGGTACAGTAGTAAAGATGATTAGTTATAACTAAGGAATCATCTTACTATATTATAAGGTAGACCCACGAAGGATCCTAAATCATCATCAGACCCACAGAGGATCATAGTACATCGTCAGAACCACACAGGATCCTAGTACCTCGTCAGACCCACATAGGATTCTAGTACATCATCATACCCCCACAGGATCCTTGTATATCATCAGTACGTCGTCAGACCCACACATGATCCTAGTACATTGTCAGTACGTCGTCAGACCCACACAAGATCCTAGTACATCGTCAGTACGTCTTAAGACCCACACAGGATCCTAGTACATTGTTAGTACATCTTCAGACCCACACAGTATCCTAGTACATCGTCAGTACATCGTCAGACCCACACAGGATCCTAGTATATCCTCAGTACGTCGTCAGACCCACACATGATCCTAGTACAGAGTTAGTATATCGTCAAACCCACACAGGATTCTAGTACATCGTCAGTACATCGTCAGACCCACACAGGATCCTAGTACATCTTTAGTACGTCTTCACACCCACATAGGATCCTAGTACATCGCCAGTACGTCATCAGACCCACACATGATCCTGGTACATCGTCAGTACGTCGTCATACCCACACAAGATCCTTGTACATCGTTAGTACTTCTTCAGACGCACACCGAATCCTAGTACATCGTCAGTACGTTTTCATACCCACATAGTATCCTTGTACATCATCATTATGTCATCATACCCACACAGGATCCTAGTACATCGTCACAGCCAGCTACAGGGTACCCGCACTAAGCTTGCTCGTATCTCAGAGACTCTGATACTCAAGCTACTGGTCGATACTCCAACTGCCAGGAAGTCCCACAATGAAGTATCTTAAAGATCTTCCATGTCATAGGGGTCTCAACACAACAGACGATGCATCAATCGGATGCCTGGTCTGTAAGTTATTAGACTTTTAGCCCCGATGGCCCGGTTGGATTTGTGCTCAATCCAAACTGACCATACCCCAACTTTTTCCAAATCTCAATTAGGGCGGACCAAAAGGTCTGTCTTTCTCCAAGGTTTTCGGTTCTTAAGACGGTTCGTCAAATGGACACTCAGTGCCAAAGTTATGGCTAAAAGAGCACAAATGGGTCGAAGCTGATTCAGGTCTGGTCTGACCCGGTCCCTTGGGTCCGGCCCGGCCCGCGCTGGGTGGGACAGCTTGGCAGCGGGGTGGATGCGGTGTGACGTGGGGGCCGTGGGGAGGCGCGGGGGCCGTGGGACGGTGCGGGGGCCGCGGGGCGGCGTGGGCGCCACGGGGCGGTGCGGGGGCCGCATGGCAGCGTGGGGTCCGCAGGGGCTGCAGGGCGGCACAAGGGCCTCGGTGCGGTGGTCTACCTCGGCTGGCCAGATGGAAATTCATCCTCCCCACGTGGTGCGGTCACGTGCTATGCCTTTGACGATGGTTGGCTCTGTTGACCGTCCTCCCTTTGTCGCTACGGCACAAGCCACTGTTCTCTTCTGTTGGGCGGTGTGGTTGCACCGATGTCTTCATCACAGCCAGCCATGGTGTCGGCCGCCGTTCTCATGCCCCACTGGTGTTGGTTGTCATCCCCCTCCATCATGAAGAACACCACAATTAATCACACAAATTGCAGAGAGATCAGGCCATGTTTGTTTGGCATGCACTCTCCGCATTAGAGCGGCAGCAAGCGGCTATAATTTCTTCTTGATTTTCGAAGAATTATCAAGAATAAGTATGGGAAAAATTTTCAAACAACCACCCTGCCTTGAATGTTCATTGATGTCGATGAGAGAAATAATTCGAAGATGTCGACATTCCTTGTGCCCGCCACATGCCTCCGATCCTGGGATCGTTTATCGGTTCATCAGATAATCGCTCTTAGATGGAGGTTGTTCTTCATTGGAGAGAAGTTCTCCAAGCTCTTCCCTTCTCCTTCTCCAACCAAATCCTCTCAAAGGAAAGAGGTTCCAATATAATTTAAATTGGGTAGATTAATTATGTTGGCACGTTGGCATAATTAATTGGCTCAATTAATTGACTCAATTAAAAGAAATGTGTAGGCATAATTAAAGTTGGAGGGAGTCCATGGGTTAACTCTTCATTAATGAAGGAGCTTAAGGGGTTTCTCCTATTAAGAGGGTTTGGGTGGTCCCCACCACTAGAAATTCAAAATTGGGGGTTTTAGGCTCGATGTTCCTCACCTCCATAACATCCACATGGGAGGTTTCAACCAATAAAAATGTTAAAAAAATTATTTTATTTTATTCTTTCACAAAAAACACAAAAACTAACTTTCACCCTCGACCAACTGTCATCGAGGTGAAAGTCTCCTTAAGTGAATACCAATGCTGCAAGTTCAATGGTGTCCTCAGATTTCAATTCTGAGTACCGGTTCAAAATTTACAAAAACTCACTCGCATGTTTACTAAACGTACCCAAAATAATGTTCTAAAATTCATTCCGGGCACACCAGGCCTCAGAATCAAGCACCGTCAATTTTCACAGACTCGTAAAATTCCCATATAATGAAAAACAAGTTACATGGAATTTATAGGTCTTTACGATATGGAAAATAATTTCTAGAACTATGTGTGGTTTGATTCCTTACCCTATCAAGATACGTAGTGATGCCCTGATCTTATATCTTGGATCAACCGCCATAATTTATCATCCCATTATACTTTTCTTATTATACCTATGTGTTATAGAAGATACCTTTTTTCACTCCTTGTTTCTCACACTGAGCATAGATCACGTGGGCCTAGGAAGTGGGTAAAGAGATTATCATCATAAATAAGGTATCTCAATTCCTATTTTGGATTATCAAGGGTCCTAGCTATATGACCTTAACATACACAACAGACATCCTCACCGCATGAAAATAAATTGTATGGACTTACAAGAACTACGTGTGGCTTGATTTTCATGTATATGAGAAACACAATGACGTCCATATTGTCAATTCTGAGCCCAACTACGTCATAATATAAAAAAAACCTCTACTATCTCATTTATGAGTCAAATCTAAAGGAGGAGATTCAAGTGATCTTCATATAAAATCCCCTAATGTCCTCACTGCATGGCTTTAAACTACACATCATATTTTCATGTCTGTACGACATTAAAATTTCAATGTACCTAAAGAACTTTTTACAACTTGATTATCATCCCATTGAGATACGTAGTGAAGATTCGGTTGTAACCCTAGTCCCAACAATGAGATAAAAAAATTATCCCTCTCCTGCATACAATTTAAAATATATACAGGAGATCTTATGTTGGGTCCTCTCCTTAGAGACCCCACCAAGGAAACAAGAAATTTCCCCATTTTAAATGAGTCAAATCTATATAAGGGACTCCAAACATATGGCCAATATCATTCTAAATAATTCCTTTATACACTGGATATTACCACTTTCACATTTCAAACACCTAATATTGAATACTTTCAGACCATCATAATTTTACTTTGGTTTCTAGTGATAGAATGTCTAATACATGAGATCTCTGTTTCCTGACTATGTAGTACATTCCCTTAGGTGGCCTTGAATAGAATTATCCTGCATAACAGGAATATCAATCAAAGGATGCCACTGTTTTACTATGTATCACATGCCCCAGTCAACCCTACATAATATAGCCCCCATACCGGGTTTGTCAAATAGTGGTAACTTAATTATTAGGAAAAGAATCTTATGTACCTTTAAACTTTAATAACAGTATGCAGGAACCCATAATTTAAATTGTTCACCATTCATATACTTGTCCCATATCCTTTCACTTGACCTGAAAGATTCCAAGACTATGGTTTACACATTTCCACTCCATATGTTCAAATAATCTTGAAATAACATTGGATCATTTGACCTCATATCATCCATTTTTTCCATAATATTATGGTCGTAGTGGTATGAACTAGAACTATAGACACCATACTTCCTACGTTTGGGTTAGAACTTCATAGAAATCTCATTCATATAATTATTTGGAAATTTTGATTGGATATACTCTTTCTGTATTCAGATACTTTTCTCCAAAAAACAAACTCTATACATGGGAAAATACGAATCTCCATTAACTTTCATCGACTTTTAGCAATAAATTTTCAAATTATTGAGATCTCTTTCACCTAACTATGCAGTATATGAACAAGTATACTTGTATAAAATTCACCTACATAACAGGACTACTAGTTGAAGGATCCCATTGTTCGGCTATTCATCACATGTTTCAGTTGGCCCTGCATAATACGGCCCCCCTAATAGGTTTTTAAAGTAATTATAACTTTGTTATTAGAAGATACCTCCTCTAATGATATTAAACCTTTTCCTAGGTCATTATTAAGATCTATAATTTCCCAAATTGCAGTTTATAATTCTCCCTTTCCATATCTGAATATGGTATCATGTTTCCAGAAAAATTACCCAGAAATTGCAGATTCATAAATCATTGACCATGACTAAAGACTATAAATTAAAACCCCCTAATGACATTGTTCCATGACATTGAACTACAAAACACAATATCTGAAGGCCCCCCTTTTGAAAATTTTTAACTATTCTTCTCATAGAAAATTTGTGTAAGTGTGGTTTCCCCATTCATTACTTATGTCGGAAAAAATTCTCTTTATTATCAGAAACCATTCCTTAGAAAAACCACCCATTTTAGTCTTGAGACATCATAATATTATCCCCCTTTTTCTATCAGCAATAGAATGTTAGAATTATTTAGTTCACCTTTACCTAACTGTGAATTATGTGACCCTAGTGGGCTTGAATAAAATTTGCCTACATAATGGGTTTTTTAGTAAAAGGATTTCATTATTTGGCTATGCAGCACATGACACAATTGGCCCTACATAATACAACCCATATAACATGTTTCATCAAGCTGCATTAACTTTTTTCTTAGAAGATACCTCCTATATTATTATACATAAAATTTTATATTCGGTGACCATAAAAATCATGACTCGAGATTCCCCATGGAAGCATCTAAAGAATATTGGAGCATTCTAATCCATTAAGCCTTGTTTGGGATCTAATATCAAAATTTATGGTCAAGGTTATTTGACCATAAACACTAGAATTACTATTTTTATATTCATGATGTTAAACATCCAACAACAAGAGACATATTACTCACCAGGCCGAAAAACCACAAAGGGAATTCTGGGCAAAAGTCAAGTTTTAGCTCTCTAGACCTGTACTCTGTATGATCTAGAAAATATTAAGAAAATTAAAATATATAAGGCACAAATCTTGTTAGTTTGGAAACCCAAAAAGGGAAACCTAATAAAATCTAAATCATACTCACTAAGTCTCATACATAAAAAGCTTAGGAAAAAATCAGGGTAATGACACAAAAAAGATATAATGTTTGTAGGGTTGTCCATATAGCTTTAGAAAAAATAAAAATATTCTCACTTCGCATATTGGATTAGGTAAAAATTAGAGTACACCCATCCCTATTATTGTAATTATGATTATATGAAATAAAGAGTTAATGTTATGAGAATATCCTTTGATAATGAAATTGCAAAGAGAAAGCCTAATGTTATACATATATGCGATTGGAGAAAAAATTATTTTCATTAATATAGTAAAATAATACGAACATCCACAGAGTGAAGTTTCTCTATCATGTATTACAATAATCTCTCAGCATGAATCTTCATCTGTAGAATAGCTTCATAAGCTTTATCTGCCACTTACTAAAGCTCAGTCAGTTGAGGAGCTTCAGCCTCCTCAGCATGATGAAGCTCTTCTTTTGAAGTTGAAATGGTATTCATCCCTCCAACTAGGTTTCTCATAATGTTTGGTTCAATTTCCTAAGCTTTTTGTAAAAAAATCCATTTGTTGTTGAAGATGTAACATTTCATTCGTTGACTCCTTAATTTGTTGGCCAACTTCTATCAAATTTTTTATATGGTTGGCCTCTAACTCATCTACTGATTCCTAAAAACTCTCAACATTAATGAGTATTTTTTTTTCTTTTCAAGATCATTACAAATCTTTTGTTCTTGCTGCAGTGGGTGAATGTTCTCTTTTATTTCATTATAAGATGGGTGATAATTAAATCCACCAAATCCCAATATGCGAAACAGTGATGGGTGTTTTCCAAAATTGGAGGGAATCTCATCCAAATTCTTCTCAACAATTATCTTCCATGTATGTTTCCATGTATTATTATGAGCCTTTATAGGAGAAAATTTCATTTCTAAATATGGATATGAGTCACTACCATGAGGCATAATTTACTCTAGAATAAAATCTCTTAGAGAGGTGACGTTATCTACTTATTTCAGAACAATAGATGCTTCACCTTTTATTGATGTTTTATCCAATGTAGAGGTTTCACCTTTAGATCTAGCTATGTGACTTATTTCCCTACTTTATGAACAAGAATAAATTTTAGTATTAAAGGAATAGGTGCATGATTTGAACATTCGATAACATTTACCGAATAAAAAGTTGGATTCTTGATTAGATTCCTCCATTACTTTCTTATATTTAGTAGTTTGAGGAAATGTTTCCTGGGGGTATTCTCATGAGTTTTCCTAGTTTCCATAATCAAAGTCCCTAGAGAATATCCCAACCTAGGATTCTTAGTTGATGTTTTTTCAGCCTCAACCAAAGTAGGATAAAGTGGAATGCCATATTCTTGAAGGGTCATCACAATATTTTCTGCAGACAAAGCTATATAAGTTGAACTTTGATGTGAAGTACCATGTAAAAGAAGAAAAATTATTCATAGAAAAATCAAGAATGAGAACTTACTTCCTTTAAACTCCTCATTGAAGTCCCAAAATCCTTGATGGAACCTAGAATATCAATGGTTGGATTAAGAGTGACTATCATTTCAGTGCATATGGATTTAAATCTAATATCACTATCACAATTTAAGGTAACTAGAAATAATTGGTCTAGAGATCCACTAACATTATACTATATATGATTTCCAACTGATGTAATTTCATTATCCCTTTCTATGTTAGGGTTAACACCAACACCTACCTCAGGTCACTTAGGATCCTCACTCCTTCCTTCTGGAGAAACAATAAATCAACATTAACTACCACATGATCCTTTGATATAAGAAATGGATATGAGTTTTATAAAGAGAATAATATTAAAAAAATCATTTGATACTAAAAAAATGCATCTGATATTACCTTAAATCATCTCTCTCTATATACATAAGAGTAGATACAACTACACCTTTTGGCATCTCATCTGTAAAAATAATAGATTCATCAGCATGAATATGTACTTCTCCTAGAGTTTCCTTATCTATTATTGAAGAATTAGTTTCTAATCCCTTAAAATAGAAGAGCGATGCAGACCATGAAAATGGATTTATAAAGTCAAAAAGTGTGCCAAGTAGATTATAGTCACAAATGAAAGTGTAGATTCTCACTTTGGCATACTTGTAGGAGGAACTTCAGTGATTTCTTGTGTTTATTTTCATAATTTTATGGAGAAATTGTACAACTCCTATTAGAAGGGGGGCCTGAGGTAATGGTTGAGGATTTTTGATAGACATTACCTCCATCATGATTTAAAATCCTGATGAGGGTCTTGGAGACATGGGATTTTCATCTAATGTGTTAAGAAGAGAACCTGTAGTTCCATACCTTGGTGACCCAATAACATTTCCTGACACTCCTTCTCTGAAATCCAGCTACAAAATGAAATCTCATTTGAGTTAGTTTTGATGGATAAAGTATTGGAATAGAGAAAGAAGAAAATTATATATTTTTAACATTAACATAAATGTCCCATTTATCCTAAGGGAGAATAATTACCCATTCATGTATTCCCTGATCCATCATATCAGATACTCATTTGGATGGTGGGATTTTTTATTAGTTTCATATAAAAAAGCTTCCAACTCTGTGATATAATCTTGCACTTCAGCTAAATTATTGTTTGGATGAATATTTGGATGTGCTCTAATATCACCTAAATCTAGAAATCAAATTCCGGCTTGAAAAAATGTCTATGCATCCTTGAGTTCACAATTTAGGTCTAACCAGTATTGGATTGATGAAGGTCGCACATAACTCGACATTGATGTGGTTGGTGGTGGATTCAGCACCCTCAGGTTGGGAGGTTTCTTCAAGATTCCCTTTCTCTTTTGAAGAATCCACTAATGGGATAACATCCTCTTTTTGATTACGTTTACTTGATCACCTTTACACTAAAGATTGTATTTACTTATCCCTGGTATTCTTGGTATATTTTATGAGAAAGCATTTTGAATGCTTTGAATCCACTGAAACATCTACATTTTCTCTGGTTATGGATTTTTTTCAATTAGAACAGGTAAAATTTGTTGTAACCTATACCTGATATACACCTCTTATTAAATCCCTATGAGGGTATGAAGAAACCCATGCTTTAGAATATCCAGCCTCTTTTCAAATTGATGCATTTTATGGAGGTAGCATAGTCGATAATTTTAATTCTTCCAAATCCATAAAAATCCATAATTTTCTGTCTACTAGTTGGTGTTTCTTGTGTTTAATATATGTGGGAGGAAAGGTACTTGATTTCTGAAAGAATCTAAATTTATGATAAATACTATAAGAGACATAATTCTCACAGATTATTTCATTATAAATCATGTTTGATAATACAATATATTTGAATTCTATCATATAAGACCTAAGATCATAATTATTTTCCTTAAAATCATCAATAAATGTTCTGATTGGTAGATTAACAAAAAGAAATAAGCTGAACTCCCCTGATGTATTTTTTGTCCTCAGTGCCTCATCAGACCTCTTGTTCAAAGGTTCAATCCCAGAAAATTTCTACAAAAATGGATTAAACTAGCTATCGGTGAGTATGACTGAATTCAGCCTCGAATACAAACAAAAATGTGTTGTAATCTATCCCCAAAACACCTGGAATGGTCATAAAAATATTAATAGAGCCTTACCATTGTATAAATGCAACATAGAATGGTATATGTTTTCCAATACAGGGTTAGATAGGCCGATTTATTTTCCATCTTCCAATTTTTTTGTACTAACAAAAGTCTCTGACCTTACACCACCACTCAACTCATGAACTGGGAGAAAATAAATTCTTATCCACTTAGATAGAAATCCATCTAATCATACACTTTCATAAATATTCATTTTAACCATATAGCCCCTATTATTGTAATCACATTTATTTAATGTGGTCCAATACATGCCTAAAGAACCCTAGTTGTGTACATATGGGCAATTAGTAGGTTGTTTGCAAGTGGGACCTTTCTCTTTCAACAATTCTATAAAATTTCCCCTCCATACATTAGTATGAATGTAGGAAATAGGAGGAGTATACTTATTTTCATTTTTGTAATTTATTTTATATTTTTAATAGCTCATGATCTAATGGTGTAATCCTCTCAGCATTATCCCATGTTGTCCTTGGGGGAATGAATTCATCATGCATCTCCCTAATGATGGGAACTGCAGATATTTGATAGATATCCCAGAACCTAATATCAACATCACAGTGCGTCATGTGGGAAAAAAAATTTATGTTATCCAACAACTTAGTAGTTTTTGAATGACGTCATTTTTATAGAAATAATTTTGTCTTATTCAGATAGCTTCATAAATATGAAAATCCATTTGTTCTTTCTTAAACTCAGTATAAGTCTAGTGGACCCAAAATGCCCACATACATTCAGGCATCACTCCTCCTCTAGAGTGAATATCTCAGTCTTCCTTCCAACTATTTGATTGATATATTTTTGATGCACGAAAGGTTGAGTCATAACAATGTGTCCATGGCTCTATAACATGATTCTTCATATTGGGAGTATAACCACTATGATGTATAAATTATAACATAGTGTAATTCTCTTCATTAACAAGGACACCCTTTGAAGTAATATTAATACGATGATAATTGGTGTGTTCAATAAAATAGGTCTTTGGGAATAGTTTATTATAAGTTGAAATATGGGTATCCTATAGGAGTCCATGCTAGTACAAAGGCATATAATTGATATGAGGATATTCATGTTGTTATTGAATCAATATTTTCAATAATTTGGGAAGGGTGATTTCGAAAACATCATATTAATATGATCTAACAGCTTTTATCATTTTAGTTTGAAAAAAATTAGCCTCTTTTGTTGATGTCACCAATCGATCCATTTCCATCAAGAGAATAATTAAATTTCCCTCATTAAATTGGAATATTGAATCAAGAAAATTCATGTTTTAACTAAAAGTGATTCAAGAATTTTGAAAAGGATAATTTTCATATAGCTCCTTCGATGAGGTACCCCATGTAGGTCCTTAGAGAAGGTACCCATCATATGTACCTTGATGAGCTCCTTTTGCACAGATCCTTCGACAAATTATTCCAGGCAAATCTGTTTGATTGGGAATTTTTTACCTTGGAAAATTTTCGAAGGACCTTCATGGGAGAGCTATACAATTAGGATTGATGAATGGTCTATGAAACACGACCAAAAATCTTCAAAAGCTAATGAAAATGGGTGAGGAAAATGAAAATGTTTTGGGGGTATTTATAGGCATTGGATACCCTATACTTCACACTTGCACTAGGTCCCCTATGATGATGAGCTACACTGAAGATCTCCGTAGAGTAGCTACGTGGAAGACCTGCACAATCCATAATTACATCTCCACAATATTTTCCACATGATATCACTTCAGAACTAGACCCTATTTTTTAGTAAGATTGAATCTTGATGGGGGGGATTCTATTGACACTCTCAATTTGATAAATTAAAGGTAAAAGATTATGAAGGGTGCTTTAAAATACCTTAATGTGTTGAATAATTTCAAGGGAAATTAAATAAAAAAAGACCAACACATTATAGTTACAACACAACTATTTCCTATATAGCCTTCAAGTCATAGTACATACATGGGAGAGCTACTCCATGGAGTTATGCTAGAGACCTAAGTGTTCCAACAATTTCCATACCCATATGCGGGAGAGTTGTGATAAGGACCTACGCATCATACCTATGTGGAAAAACTCCATCTGACTATCCCCTCCTCCATGTCTATAAATAGGACCCTTGGGATCCCCATTTGGAGAGATAAAAAATTAAAATAATCTCTAGAGCTCCCATTGTGCATCTATTATATCCGGGTCCCCCCAAATTATCTCAGGTACCCCTCCAGAACACTAGAGAATAGGAAACTAAGAGGGATAAGCAATATTGAGGTCCTTTCAGAATTTAAAATACAAAACATGTAACACCCCTGCGATTTTATGAGATATATTTTTTAATTTCTTGGATGTATTTTGATGTATACTACACCAAGATTAGCTTGTTCTATGCACAACACCGTATTAGTTTTAAGTATACACAACACTATTCTTGGCATGTGTTATACATAATTTCAAGTTCTTTTGACAGAATTTATTTCACGCAACAATGAGTATAGATTTTTTTCAATGTATAAAAGAAATATGTTTGGATTATGTTATACGCAACACCAAAGTAATCATGCACTAAATGTAACACTGACTTTCCTTTCATTACACATAAGATAGACCTTCCTCGATAGCTTACGTTGTACAAAATACTATGTTTCACTAAACAATGATATATTATTAAAATATTATTATTTAATGAAATATAAACTAGTTTTTATGAATATTAGTAACCAAAATTTTATTTTTATATAATATTAAGATTCATCTTATGTATTTTCTATAATATGATATAAGAATAAATTCATTTATTTGGATAAAAAAGTATTTTTCAAAAAAATCAGTTTTGCTGCCTTTTGATGGAACACCCATTTCAAATATTGTTTTTTACACTTTTATATATTATATTTAAAAAAATAAATGTATTATTTGAAAGCAGAACATAAAAATTTATTTCAGCTGAATTTTTGGTACTATTCTGACAAAATTCATATTTTAATGAATAGTAAAAAATACTGCATTTTAATTCCAAATTGAAAATTTATAAAATTTATTTATATAGTTAGATTATATTTTTAATTGGTTTTAAAGTGTAATTGGATTTTTTTTTATCATTTAATCCGATTTTGGTCATCTAATTAATTTCACATTTAAATTAGATATAAACACATGTCGATATTTTAATAGTTTTTACTTCTTAAAAACCCGCGTTTTTTTGACAACGGGAATTAATTTTAAATGACTTTCTGCCAATTCTGTGTTTTGAATATAGAAAAATGGATTCCATATTTGGAATCATAAGGTCCAAATTATGTAAATGTTTCCCTTTTATTTTTTGATAATTATAATAGTTACTAGGGTAATTTTTATTTACCAAAGTTAAAGGAAAATAGTGTAAATTAGTGTAACAAATTAAATTTGAAAAGGAAAATAAAATTGTCCTAAAAAGTGAAAAAATACTATTGTATGAATAAAATTCTACCATTAACATCTTTGGTTCAAAACATAGTTATTTAATGGCCAATTGACAATGAAAATGACATAGATATTAATAAAACAAATGAAAATGACAAAATTTCAAACTCACATTTCATATAAGTATAATAATTTTAATATAGGGATAACCAGGTGATATCATCAAAACTAAATATTACATTTACAGATAAAATAATTAAATACATCATGGTAATTTAATTTTAATTTTTAGGAAATAAGTAATTACCTTAAAGTCGTATAATTTAATGATGTAAAAATTAATTAATTGATGAGAAATCAATAAAACAATTTTTATTAAAATTCCAATAACCATAAAAATGTCCCAAAAACCCGAAAAAATATTACTGGTAGAGTATATATTGACCATAATCATCTAAGTGTCAAGATAGTGACCATTTGGATCCTAATAGAATAGATTATTCTATTTATACTATTTTATTTAAGGTAATGTTAAAGTTGACACATTCAAACATTAATAAGTATCCCATTTTTAATGTTTTATTTTATAGAAGATAAATTATAGTAAATATTTAATGATAAAATATATTAGATTTATGTTCATAATAGTATTTTATTTTTAATTTTTAATCAAAAAAATATTTATATTAAATAGTTACAGAAAAATCATTATGGTAATTATTTTGTTAATGGATTTGTCAAATAAATGTTATTAACAGTATTAAAATAAATATATTTTGGGATAATTAATATGTCCAATTAATTTTATAGATAACCTTGAACTCATAATAATATTATAAAATATTTGTTTCTAAGTTAACTTTTTTATCTTTATTTTTTTAAAAATCCATAAATTGAATAGTGTCAAAATTGTCACTATTGATTGTTTATCAAAATAGTGTTTTATTAAATTATTTAAAAATCATTAAACATTTTTAAAAATATATAATAATTATTATATGGTCAAAAATGTTTTATATTTTTTATTTACGATCTAATTGACATCAAATAAGTAAATATTTTACCCTTTTAATATTGAAATATTTGTTACCCTAGTTAAAATGAAATCGAATAACTAAGTGTTAAATTGAAAAGATAAGGTTTTAATAGACATAGAAACTTGTATAAAATTTATTGGTTGATAATATTACAACCCTTTATCATCTAATAATCTAAATTGGGACATTTTGGAAGTTTTTTAGTGGGTTTTTATTTTATTATAAATTAATATTTTTGAGATTTCCAAAAGTGCTCCTCGCCTTAATTATAAAAGGGATTATCCTCCCTCATTTCTCAAAAACTAATTAAGCCTAAAATTTCGTCCATAACCATCCAATTTCTCTTATAAACTTCCCTATTTACATTTTATAGGTTATGTTATTCTCAAAAGACCAACTTTAGTTCCATTAAGAGAAGATCTAAAGAGAGAACATCAAAGAAGAGGTAATTTCCTCTACCGATTCTTTCACATTTCTTTATACGTATAATTCTAATTCATGAGTTTTTTAATTATAGAATAATAACTCTAGTAGAAATTATACATAGATATTTTATTATAATTATGAAATAACCATATTCAACTTTCTATCCATCCCAAGAAAGACAGAATCACCACGCTTGCGTACATACGGCTTAATGTCTCCACGTCATAGTGTAATCTATTTTTCACCACCACCTTACTTTTATTGGTATAAAAATGGATGTAATAACTATATATTATTATTATAAAATTATATTTATTCTGAAATATAGTACACCAGGAAAATCAATATCATTTAAATAA
Source organism: Viscum album (assembly GCA_963277665.1). Taxonomy (NCBI): domain Eukaryota; kingdom Viridiplantae; phylum Streptophyta; class Magnoliopsida; order Santalales; family Viscaceae; genus Viscum; species Viscum album. Next base: position 1,107,301,153 of record OY728134.1, on the reverse strand, counting down.
TTATGGGAATGTTTTCATCGTTCATGCGTACGTATAACCTATTATCTCCACAATGCTATGTGATTCGTTCTAAATGATAACCCATCAAGAATGATTATATAAATGTAAATAATGAATAAATATTGTATTTTTTATTTTAATTTAATTTTATAATGGAAAAATATGACCAAATAAGGAGAATTAAAACTTATTCTACAAAACATGCATACGATTATAAAGTAGTTAAAACCCGAAAAACGCGTTACAATGAATTGTCACAAAAAATGAAGGAAAATATGACAATATATGATGACCTTGATTTTTAATATTTAAATAACATTATCTAAATCATTTTAAATGAGTTTCAGACACATAGATAGAAAATTAGACCTAAGGTAAGGGATAATTTTGCAATCTCATTTTTATCAGAGGTTGTTTATACGTAAGTATTTACTGGGTGTATATTTTTCATCCATGTACATGTTTTCTAAAAATGTTTTCATAACATTTTAAATATTATTATATGTATTTTTAAAGTAATTTTTACCCATTTTTTACTTTTACTACATGTTATAAAAGGAATGTTTCTTTCATTTTCCAATTGAGGTACTTTTTGACATTTCTGGAAAGAGTACGTGATGAATGTTTTTTAACTTATATGACATGAATGGATTTTTACATCTTATTAAAACCTTATTTCCATGAATATTATTCTAAACGATTTCAATTTTATTTTCAACTTAATTATTTTCTTTTAAAATTTCATGGAATTTTGAGAAAAGAAAATGTTTTTAAAGAAGAAAGGATATTTTCCTCAAGAATTAAGTTCAAGTATTTTCCTAAAATTCATTTTCATTTAAGATGATGCTCCTTAAATACGATTATGTTTCTATCCCAATTATTACTATGATTTTATTGTGTTAATTATTGAGTGATGTTTTATATGTATTATGTTATGATGGAATGGTGTTTAAGAAACCCATTTTATTTCTTGGGTTATGCTATGGTGAATGATTTATGTTTTTGTGGAACATGTAAGAATGATTTCATTATGAGATTGGTGAGACCTATATCTCATTCCAATGCATTGGGTAAAGATTTATATCTCATAAGATATAAATGAGTAGAATATAAAGTAAATTTAATTTTGTAATATAGGGTTATAACGACAAGTAAATTCAGTTCAATAATACATGGATTGAACGACAAGTAAACCTGGTTCAGTAATGGACTCTGTCTACTGTGATGTTCATAGAAGCAATACCTTGGCTACTATGAGAAATAATATTATGTGCTTAATTTTTTTCCATAATTTCATGTTTTATTCCAATGCTATTTTATTATGGTAAATTTTCCTTTATGATCCATGCCTTAAGAACTGCCATGATTTCTATCAGGACTCATGATTTTGATATTTAAAGTTTATGTTCATATTTTTACACTATTATGTTTATGGTTTGTTTTATGTTCTCCATGTTTAACTTTACTGAGCATTTGATCTCACCCTTTTCATGTTTTCTTTTACCCAGGATATAAATAATGGTTTTAGGTAGGAAAAAAAGAGAAGATATTTATGGGATATGTTGATGATATTTCACCATGTTAGAAGATTATGTTCCAAGTTTCCAGAGGCACTAAACTCATGTGGTCTTGTGTGTCAGTTTGTGTCATTTATTAAGTATTCCAAAAAATAAATGTAATATATATGTACATCAATAATGGGTCATTATAAAACATCTGATTAATTACCCTTAGTTTATAATGAAGAAGCCACCTACATAAGGCCAATATTGTAAGGAAATACATGTGTGACAATCATCCAAAGATACCAAGGGAAACCCAAGTGCTTAGGCTAAGGCCCCACTCAAGTGTTTTTTCCCTAGTAATCCTTCCAATCTTGCATAGGATCACCCCCCTATGTTAAGTATTTTTCAGTTCATTCCTAGGACCTATGCGACATACCTTTACGACATAGTTATGCGGTAGAGCTACAATGTAGAGATACATGGTAGATCTACATGGTAGAGATATGTCAACCATCTTTCAATCCCTCTTATAAGCCTTTCATGGAAGGGACTCTCCTTTATTGGATCCATTTTATAAAAGGGACCATGTTAAAATCTCCACGAAGACTAGCTTACTTACCAAACCTTAAGGAACGACACCTCATCGTGTCTCCTATTTGGATTTGTATCTCTATGGTTAGAGGTTTCCAAAATTATATTATTAGGGAGCTAGGGTTCTTACAATGTTTGTGGAGTTGTATCTCCATAGTCATGAGGACACTTCTCCCAAGAACAGTGTTTGGGAGTGTTAATTCCTGGTAGGGAAGGATAAGGGTTACACCCACTTTTCCTTTAAAAAAAATAAAAGTCTCCCTCCCCTACCAGGACCAATTTTAGGGTGCAATTATAGAATAATCCCATAGCCTTTCGGGCCATACCTAATGACCATCACCTTTCATTCCAAACTCATAGGTTCACTTATATGTGCCCTCGTCCACCATCACTATCATAGTCACAAACTCTTCCACTAGCGGAGGAGGAAAAGTATGTATAGATTTGTGAAATATTTCATATCTTCTTGTTTATCACACTAAGCAAGACTCATGTGGGCTCAAATATTTTTTATGATAATAATATTTTCCAAAGCACCTCATTTAATGAACTATGAGAAATCTGATTCCATCAAAACAAGGATACATAGGAATCCTTCTTAAGGCCTCAGTTCCATATCATCTCATCCATAAATGGGCATCCTCCTTATGATTCAGCCCCAAATAAAACCCTTAAGTCACTATGTCATTATTTTTAGGAGTAAGTTTGAACTCATTTCTCTTAAAGGACCACACTCTCTTATAATACATCTTTAACCATGTGGGCTTTGATTCTCATCCAAATGGGATACATAGGAAGCCTCCCTAAGGTTTAAACCCAATAATCCAAATCCACCCTCTCCTTTCATGGTCATATTTCCAACGGTGTCTAATTCAACTTGGAAACCCATACTTCTTCCAGGTTACTTGGGTTTCATTATTATAAGTATCACACCAAAATTTAATTAGGCATCTTCTGCCTATATGTCTTTACCACATGACATTAAACTGTATGGATTGGTCCTTATCACATAACCATAAAAGGTATGATGTAAGTGTCACCGAAATACGTGGGTTCTGATTCATTTCACAAGGATACGTAGGTATCCCAACTATGGGAATTATCCCAACATCAAAATAACTCACGTCTCCCTAGATAACAATAAAACTCTAATGCGCCCCACTTAGTGGCTTTAAAACCGGCATAATCATAATAATGTCCAAAGAATATCTATGTAGTATACCAAAATATACCATTGATAGAGAACATAAGATACATGAAGATATATCTATTGATGAAGAACCTCAGATACATACAAATTATTCTCAAATTCTATACATTTTAATTATTGATTTCCAAATAACAATGGAAACTCGTTTCATACTTGGTGAATTAATAAGGATTATTGAACAAATATTAAATGTATAAGAGAGTCCCATAGTAGGAAATAATTCCCCCAAAAATGGTGAAATTTTCCCAAAATACCATCCTCTTGAAAAATGTTTATTCTCAATAATCATCGGCCTAATGACTTGAAGAATGCCTTCCATTGGAAAGTAGGTCCCTATGGATATAGAACCATTGGGTGTTTATGGTTCCATAAATAAATCCAATGGAAACTTCTCGTGAATAACAACTCCTATAAAATTCCCATTTTTGAGGGAAACAAAGATACATAAGATACAACCATGGTAAGTACATAGACCTCATAAAATGAAAGAGTTGCGAACATAAAATGTATCTCATGGAATTTAAAAGTGAGATGAAAGTCCCCTTACCTTGTGTCTTGACTCTCTTTGTACTCATAGAAGATTATTATATAATAAATTTAAGTTTATTATAAAAATTTTAAAGAATCATTTTCTTATATCTATTACCATATATGGTTTGATTATGACTTATATTACCCTCTTGTTAATGATCCTATATTAAAGTTTCACTTTGGGTAATATTCTCTTTGTTCTTCGCATTTGTCTTAATTTGTTATTTTGTTAGTTGTTATACTTATATTTTGATTACAGAATTTAAATAATGATATAAATATCATTTATATCTATTATATGTATATTATAATAATTTATATAATAAAGGAGTAAAAAATTGAATACAACGTTCATGGTGATAATAAGTTGTACGTACTCATGAACGTTGTTTCAATTTTTTTTATTTTCATATTGAATGAAAGTATGTAAATTACATATGTATTTATATATATAAAATTATTCTAGTATAATTATTCATTATATAAAATTACTAAACCAATCCTTAATACGTTCCATGTATTTTGTGAACAAATGACATCACTTTGAGGGGGCTGTAGTCCACACATCCTCAAACAAGATTATCATATTAACATCAAATGGAAAGAAAAGAGATGTGTGTTGTAAAAGGAATAAATAAGTTTAAAGAATTAATAAATATAATATATTACATTTATAATATAGTTTCCATAATAATTTACACCATTATAGGTGGTAAATGAAAAATAGAAAATCATCATTTTGTGAGGTAGAAAATTCTCCAAACACAGAAACATTATGCTTGATATCCATTAAATGGACGTGTTTGTAAATGTTGGTCAAACCTTTAGTATAAAAACATAATAGTATATTTATGATACTTTTTCTTCACAAAATAATTTAATAATGATTTTAGAGGGGTGAATAAGTAAAATCAAGGAAAGGAGCTTGAGATAAGACGTTGCCTCTTAATCGGGTAACACATATTGTTTTGTGCCAAAAGGCTTACTTGATAGGGTTTATTCCCAAATGGAGGCTTCAAGGTATAAGGTAATATTTTTGGGAAGTTAATTGGGTAGTGATTGGTCGAACATAATGGATTTTATAGGAGTGAGGAAGGGGTAGAGGTGGTGGCCTTTTATAGTGGAGGAAGAGTGGCACTCTTGTAAATGTTTCAAAAGATAATTCCACCCACGTTTTTCAAGTTGAAAGTGGATAAAATAATGTAAAAGGGTAGATCCAATTGATGGTAGTGTCTAAATATGTCCATAAAAGGTTATTTTGACAAGTTTCTAGGTCCTTTAGTCTCTTAATGTTAAGGTTTAATCCCTAATTAAGCATAATTTGGCCTTAATTGGTGTGATTGATTTTAATCACTTTCACTAATATTTTTGTTTCAAAACAAAGATGAAATTATTAGATATTATATATTATTTTGATTCAAAATATGAAATCAATATTTCCAAAATCTAATAGTATATGTGGAAGAAATTAATTTGAAATTAATCTCGTTGTCGGGACGACACTGAGGGTTTTTAAAGTAAAAAAATGATCAAAAGTTTTCTAAGTTTTTAAATCCAATTTAAATGTGAAATTAGTTCCAATTACCTAAAATGGATTAATTGTAAAATATATTATATAAATAAACTATTAAACCATTTAAAATATAATTTAACCTTATAAATAAATTAGATGAAAATAGAGTTTTGATATAAAATCCAGTATTTTTTAATATTCATTAAAAGATGAAACCTTTCATAAAAATACCAAAAAAATATCCTAACCTATTTTTTATTTTTTTATTCAAAATATTATGTTTATTTTGACATATTAAATCTATAAATTTTTGAAAAATTTTATTTAAAATGGGTTCTTCATTAAAAGGTGGTAAAACTACCATTATAAAAATATGTTTTTATGCATAAAATTGAGTTTGTTCTTATCTTATGTTTATCAAATCTATTGGATGAATATAACAAATATTTTATTTAATATATGAAATATTTATTAAATTAATATCACTTACCAGTTGTAATTAATTTAATTTACTAGGTTAAAATAGCTTTGTACTATAACAATATTTTCCTTTATATTCAATCATTTTTCATATTCATTTCTAATTAACTAGTAACCTATGAATTCTTCATGTATTTGTGTAAACAAAATATTTTAAAAATTTATTTAATACTATTAATATACATAAACTTAAAGAAAATTTTATTTCTCATTATAATAATATTTTTAATAATATATCATAGTTAGGTAACACTCAGTCTTGCATTCAACGCAAGACATCAAAGAAGGTTAATCTTACATGTAATGTATTCTAGCCTTATTTTCCCATGTAAAGTATTCCAATTTGGGGTTGCATGTAACATATGAAAAGTTAGTTCTATGTTAAAGAAATTTTTGACTCAGTGAAAATATATTTTCAGTGTTGTCTGAAATGTAAAATATCAAAAGATTCAATTAATTTGAAAAAAAATTCACAGAAATCTCAAGGTGTTACATTCTACCACCATTAAAATGAATTTCTCCCTTTAAATTAGTTTAGGTAATAAAAGGTTTAATACTTGAAAGTTTCAATCATATAAACCCACATCATAAAAATAGATAATAAAACATCCCTTAAAATAGACATTTGTAACCATAACGGTTACCCAAAGTAACATATAACTGGGTTTCCACATGGGAGAACATAGGTTGGGAGTGAATATTTGACATGAAGGAAAAGTGTAAATATTTATAGGGTTTTATTGATGTCATAAATCACAAAAAAGTGAATGGTTATAGGATATTTGAGGGCCTAAAAGTCATAAATCTATGATGATTCTAGATTTCATTGGTTTAATAGAATTTAAGGTAATGGGACAATATTTCTTAATCACCTTCAGAACATTTAGAAATTATTTAATTCTTGGGTTGGTCTTTCAAGAATTTCTAATACATCTATTACATCAAGGAATGAATGTACTTAAACTATCATTGATAAATAAATAACTATAATACACTTTTAACAGATCTTAAGGTCCATAAAAGAATGAGAAGTCTAACTATTAGTCTCTTAAAATCAACACTCATTAATATTAAAGATAAAAAGTTACACTACTGGTTCATCATAAATATTTTTCAAAAATAATAATTATACATTAACCAGGGAATATTGTAGTCTAGTGGTAGGTTTGAAACCCTTATCATCCTTTGTTCATGGGTTTAAGACCCACGACCATGCCGGACATGATTGGTTTTCACCCAACATACATGATTTCCTTTTCAAAAAACAATGCTAATATAATTCCCAAAATATAAGAAAAATAAATCCTTGAAATAAGGTCAATGACTAAATATCCTTTTAACCAAGTTTTCTAATACAATCTTAGTGCACAAATACTTCCTATGAAGCTTAACATAAAATATTCACAAATCTTTAACCTTATATCCCCTCTCAAAGATGTAAGTCCAAAACCATTGAAAGAGAGTCATGAAATCAGCTTTACATTGATTCCCATATGTATCACAATGTACCTCTTAGTTTTCACATTCAAAACATGTGAATACCCTCATTATATATTCTCTTGAAACATGGTAAAAACCTTAATTACCATAAATAGTTTTGGAAAAAATGCATTCTTCCTTATTCCAAAGTATATTAGATTTATTCCTTAAATCCAAAAATGATTTAAACTACATCAATGATAGCATAAACCACCTATAAACAAGCCCTTAATTATTTACAAGATAATAAATACAATAGAACTTACGTATTCATATCCAATGTATCATTATCCATAAAACATTATCTTAACATAAAGAACACATGAAGGGTTACCCTACCTTAGTAAAAATATCACCTTATCATTAAATGACTTCACCAATCCAACATAAACTCATAAATACTAAGCAAAAATATAAGTAGAACACTCCTTGTATATATCATTATTCATAACTTTTTAATACAAAAACATAAAAACATGGATTATTTTACTTCATTCGTATTCCATTAATAAGGCTACCTCATCCCATTACACAATAATTATTTCCCATCACATTTCATATATAGTCTCTTCATCATCAATAATGTAACCATTACTTGCACCACCTTGCTGATTTTCTTCAAGAACTTTCCTCTTGGGACATTGAGTTTTATAATGACCATTTATTCCACACTTAAAAAACATAACCTTCAATGATGAATTAGGGAGGCTGATATTATCATCCATTTCATTAACCAAACTCTTTATTTTCCCTTTTATTCACTTTCTTTGTTTCCCTCTTTTCCATAGTCAAAAGCATCTTCTTGTTCCTCTAAGAAATTCACTTTTTTGATTCTTTACACATTCTTGAGATAAAGAAAACCGAATCCTCTTTCCTCCATGGTCTCTATTACCTAAGATCTTGACAAACTCATTCTTTCTCTTCCTTGGTGAATCTGAGAGTTTGTAAAGGTAAATGTTGTTAATCATGTTCCATGAAAATTGGTTAGTCATGATCACGACATCTTTCACTTAAGTGATCATCCCACTTGACTGCTCATTAGTGAATCATCCATCACATTCAACATTAATCCATTTCTATCTAGTTCCCTCTACTGACTAAAACCAGAAGCATAGTGTGATCATTACTTAACATAGTAGGAACCCCATAGTCAAGAAAATAATTACTTATCATATGTATAAATCATGACACATTCCTTAATATGTGACACCCTAGGTTCATCTATGGTTATTCATAAATAAATTATATTTAAATACTTACTAATGGTTTATGAGTAGTTTGTGAATTCCAAAAGAATATCCCATGAGAGTGTCAAACTAGGTGTGTAGCAAGGCCTGTTGTCATGTACCAGATTAACCCAAGTCAAGAACAGAATATCTTTTCAGATTTGTTACCCCTAGGTACATCTGTGATAGATCCACATCCACTTATAGTATCTATACATGGATGTAATTATAGGGAATAAATCACTCTACCCTTTACCAAAATTCTAGGAAATTTTCTTAAATGTTAAATCATTCTTATACTTATCATTAGAAAAATACCTAGGCATATCTATAGAAATATACATAGGGATCTCACTATAGTTTTCTCATCCTTGTTTCCAAAGGTTAACTAAACTTTTCCATGGATACAAAATATAAAGACCCTCAATTTACCATCATTAATAGTATATCACTTTTGCAGAATATATAAACATCATACAAACAGACTTAAGAAGACCATAATAGTCTAGTGCCTTTGGAAACATGGAAACATAAACACGGCTACATAAATGAGCTACATTATCTCCTAATAGGTTCTTCTTGACTAGAACCCTTCTTAGACACATCAAAAATCATGCATATCTTCAAAACATGGGTAAGAAAACATAAAATGTGGTGAGATAAAATTATCATTAAAGGTAAAAGGGATACATGTAGGAATAATGAGGAGAATAAGGGTGTGGGAATATGACCATGAAGATAGAAGATCATACCCTACATATCAAAGACCATAACTGAGATCATGTCATGAATATTGGCAGTTCATAAGAAATGAATCATTTTGAAATAATGAGAAAAATTTGAAAAAGCATAACAAATGAATAAAACCATGAATTGTGGAAAAAACATAAGTATATAATATTATTTATATAGTTTCCAAGGAATCACTTCCAAGGATATATTATTGGAAAGTGTCCTTTATGGAATTTAGTAACCCCTATTCTACCCATGTATTACTGAACCAAGTGACCCTCATTCCATCTATGTATTATTGAACTGAGTATCCCTTATTCTAGTCCTATATTACTGAACTAAGTAACCCTCATTCCTACCATGTTTTACTAAACTAAGTAATCCTCATTACAACCTTGTATTACTGAACTGAGTAACCCCTGTTCAATCCATGTTTTACTAAACTGAGTAACACTCATTCCAGCCTAGTATTACTAAACTAAGTAACCCTTATTCCATACCAGTATTACTGAACAGAGTAACCCTCATTCCCTCCCTATTTATCTCATGATATAAAAGTCCTTACCTAATTCATTGGAGGGAGATATAGGTCCCACCCGTCTCATAATGAAATCATACATACATATTCCACAAGATCATAAATAAACATATCATAACCCATGAATTGAAATGGGTATCATAAACATGTAAATGTATCATAACATGTCGAAATATATAGGCTTCATAATCATTTCATGATATAAATAACCCATGAAAGAGAAAAATATTACACATACACATAACCCATGAAGTAGGAAAGGGTTTCATCAAGACCATGACATCAGAATAACCCATTTATAGAAAGGATATGAATGGAACATTTAGATCATTTCATATAAAAAATGTGTAACATCAATATATTTCATCTTAGATTGAAAATAATTTTGAAATACCTTTTAAAAACTTTTCTTAAAAAATAACCTTTCTTTTTGGAAAATTCTTTTTAATAACCAAAACCATTTGAAAATAAATTTCTTATAAAATCCCTTGAATAATTATAAAAAAGATGTGATATCATTTTAAAAGACTTTTTTGTTGAAATATTATAAAATAATATTCAAAACATTTTAAAATCCTTTTTCTTTTAAAACACTTTTAAAAATTTTAATGAAATCTTGAAAATGTTTTGAAAACTATTTCTTTGAAATTACTTTGAAAAATTGTAAATAAGGCTTGAAAACATTTTAAAAACAATTTTCCATCAAAAAACTATAAAAGTAGTTTGAAACTATTTCGAAAACAATTTTCCTTGAAAATTAATTTTAAGAAAAATTTTATTAAATATTAACCTTATAAAAATTCAAAGGAATCTTCAAAGGGATGATAGTGGGTATATTCTTACTTGTCGTATGAGGTAAAAATAATATTCCTTTTACAAAGTAAAATGGTTAGTAATATTCCTTGTTTGGAAAGTGATAAGAATATTACTCTAAAGAGATTGGTAAAATAAAAAAAGGTTAATAATGTCATTTTGATATTATATTATAATGTTATAATATTCTTGTAAACCATTTTTAGAAAACATAGATTTCCGACCGAAGAGACGGTAAAGTCGGGCTTTCTGAAAGACACTTTCATAACCATATAATGTACCAAATGGTTAAATATAGAACCAATACATGGGTATATAATGAAAAAATAGAGGATAAATAAACTCATGCATGTTCTTTAGATATGGATCATAAAATTTGATCAATGTAGGCATAAACATTAACAATCTTGAAAAGTGGTGAGATTTCCCCAATATACTCGTATAACATAATAACATGGGATCATACTCTCCATGTAATGAAATTAAATTAAATTAATCATATAATATCATTAAAATAATTATATTCCTGATATATCATGTAAAATGTAATTATATACACCTTGAAGAAGAGTTTTGGTGAATAATAGAAACATGAGTCTCAGAGAAGGAAAATTGAGACAAAACTATTTTACTGATTTGGTAACTCTTGAAAATTAAGACCATGAAATAAGGATCATAAAATTGAAATGTGAATACCTATAAATTTAAATATAATATACATAGGATACACTCATGGTAATTTCATACACCACACAAAAGGAAAGAGTGGTTAACATAACATGTATCTTACATAAATTAAAAGTGACATGAAATTCCACCTACCTTGGGTCTTGAATCTCTTTGTACTTGTACAAGATTAATTTATAATAAATATAAGTTTATTATAAATATTTTATATAATAATATTCTTATTTATATTACTATACATTGTTTTATTATGGCCATATATTACCGTCTTCCTAACGACCATATGTTAAATTTTCACTTCAGTAATATTTTCTTTGTTCTTCGCACGTGTATTAATTTGTTATTGCGTTGGTCGTTATGATTATATCATGATTATAGAATTTAAATAATGATATAAATATAATTTATATCTATTATATCTATATTATAATAATTTATATCAAAATTGAGTACAAAATGGAATACACCGTTCATGGAGATGGTAAGTCTTACGTACGCATGTACGTTGTTTATTTTTTTATTGTTGTATTGAAATAATGTATGTAAATGAAATATGTATATATATATATATAATTATTAAAGTATAATTATTCATCATATAAGTTCATTAAACCCATCCTTAATACATTTCATGCCGTGTGTGAATGAATCACATCGCTTTGAGGGGGTGGTAGTCCACACTTCCTCAAACGAGATTATCATATTAACATCAAATTGAAAGTAAAGAGATGCATGTTGTAAAAGGAATAAAAAAGATTTAAGACATAATAAATATAATATATTTCATATATATTATATCTTCCATCATAATGTCCTCCATGATAGGTTGTAAATGAAAAATGAAAAATCATTGTTTTGTGAGGTAGTAATTCTCCAAACACAGAAAAATTATGTTTGATATCCATTAGATGGAGGTGTGTGTAATTTTAGGTAGAAAAATTCTTATTAAAAAATATTAGTATAATTAGGATACTATTTTTTCACACAATAATTTAATAATGAGATTTAAGGGGGTGAAGAAGGAAAATAAGGGAAAAGAGCTTGAGAGAAGACATTACCTCTTAATCAGGTAACTCCTTTTTGTTTGTGCCAAAATGATTCCTTGAAAGGGTTTCTGCCCAAAGGGAGGATTGAAAGTCAAAGGTAGGATTTTTTGGAAGTGTATTGGGATGTTTTTTTTCAAACTTAATTGCTTTTAGAGTTGTGAGGAATGGTTAGAGGTGGTGGCCTTTTATAGTGGAGGAGGAGTGGCACTCTTGTAAATATTTGAAGAGAGAATTCCACCAAGACATTTTATGTTACATGTGGATCCAATAATGGACAACAATCTATCAAATTGATTATAGGGTATAAATATGTCTATCCAATGGTTGTTAGAAAACTTTCTAGGTCGTTTGGGCCATTAATGTTAAGGTTTATCCCCTAATTAAGCATAATTTGGCCATCAACGCTGTTATTAATTTTAATTAATTTCACTAAAATTTTTGGACAAAAACAAATTAACATTATTAGAAATTAAAATTTAAGATTGTTTCAAATATCGGTCCATATTACCAAATTATAATCACATAAATTAAAGATATTAAATTAAAATTAATCCTGTTGTCGGGACGACACTGCTGGTTCTTAATGTACAAAAATGATCAAAAGTTTACTAATTTTTTATATCCAATTTCAATGTGAAATTAGTTACAATAAAATAAATTGCATTAATTGGAAAAAAAATTTCTATATAAAATATTAACCCATTTTAATATATAATTTATCCTTATAAATAAATTAGATGAAAAAGTAGTTTTGAAATAAAATCTAGTTTTTTTGAACTATTCATTAAATGATGAAACCTTTCATTAAAATAAAAAAAACAATTAATAAACTAATTTATATGTTTTTATTCCAAATATAAAGTTTATTTTTACATATTAATTATATAAATGTTCCAAAAAATTATTTAAAATGGGTTCTCCATTAAAATGTGTTAAAACTACCTTTATAAAAAAAAGGTTTTTATTCCTAAAATTGGGTTTGTTTTTATATTATGTATATAAAATATATTGGATGAATATAAAAAATATTTCATTTAAGTATATGAAATATTTATTAGTTTATATTACTTGGTAACAACATCTTTGGGACTATAACAATATTTTCCCTCAGATTCAATCAGCTTTCATATTCATTTCTAATTAACTAGTAACCTATGAATTCATCTTGTATTTGTGTAAACCATATATTTTCATAATTTATTTAACAATATTTATATCCATCAACTTAACGACTAGGTTATTTTTCATTTTAATAATATTTTTAATAATATTTCATTGTTAGGTAACACTCGATCTTGCATGCTATGCAAGCCATCGAGGAAGGTCAATATTGCATATAATGTACACTAAAATTGGTGTCCTGTAAAATGTGCACCAATTTGGGATAGTGTATAACATATTCCAAGTTAGATATATGTGAAAGAAATGTTTGACCTGGTGAAAATATTTTTTTAGTGTTGCATAAAGTGAAAAGTATCAAAATATTAAAGTAATTTGAATAAACTTTCACCGAAATCTCATGGTGTTACAGTACTATTACCATGAGCACAAAGAAATAGGAAAACATTAAATCCCTAGAGTGAGATGATTTTAGGATATTGTTTCTCAATAGGTAATTTCCTCATATACATCATATGAAAGTGGAGAAGGAATTCCTTGAGCTAAATAAAATGATGGGGAAGATTTTATTACTTGTGTTGAAAAGTTTACAAGACATGTGAGGTATTCTTCTAGTAATATCATTCAACCTAAATGTATGGTTTTTTAAATTCTTAATTGGATTGAAATCAAGTCTTCAAATGGTGTTATCCATAAGAGAATTCAGTAGCTATGACAAAGTCATTCGATGTGCTATCAAGGTGGAAATGGGGATTAGAGTTACCCATGAATCTCATAGTTTTCATAATAAAAGAAAGATAGAATACAAATGAAATTATAAAAACCAAGGAGAGAAGAAGATGAGTTTTCCATTATAATCAATGTTTAGAAGGGAATTTAGGGGTATTTATATTAAGGGAATTGGTAATTCTTTTCAGTGTGGAAATGAAGGTCATTGGAAAATCGAATACCAAATTGATGAGAAGAAGAAGTTCACTAATGATAGTCAAAAAACACCATAGACTGCATCAACCACACTAAAATGTTTCAAATGAAAGTTGTAAAGGAATTATTCTAACTAGCTATGAAATTTAAAGGTTAATCATGATGATCGGCATCAGTAACCTCTTCATCCCATAGACAAAGCTAAATCTCATAAAATCAGTATTAGTGAATTATAGTACGATAACAAAGTGGTGAAATGTTCACTTACCCTACACTCTAGAACTACTGATTTCCTATTTTATTATGGATGTACCCAATATTTTATTTGAAAATAATTTTCTAAGAGTTTCATTGTACCACCATGGTGATTAGATGTTGAATTAACAGTGAAAACTCTTAATTTTCGATGATCACATCACAAGTCTATGACTCTTCTCTGATTGAAGTTTATTGGAATGTACTTCCTAAAATTATTTTTATTCTACCTTTATTAAAATTGATATTATCTTAGGAATTCATTAAATTTCATTATATAAATACAATATCAACTATCATTGAAGGGAATTCACGTTTTATTTCTTAATACATCCTATGATATTTTATTGGTGTTATAAAAAATATGAACTTCCAATAGAAACTGCATCAATTATATAGATTTTGATTCTTATTCAGAAGGGGTATTTATCTCAAATGGTTTGGTAGAAACTCAAAATTAATAATACTCCTACTGTATGAGATCTTGTTTATGTATTTCTAGATGAAAATTATATCCTTCCTCTGAATCGTTAGTATGATTTTTAAATATATATCATACCTAATGATATGCCTATTTCAAATACTCCATATATAATGGACCCAACTATGTTACAAGAATTGGAGAAGCAACTCCAGTAGAATCTTAACAAGGGGATAATTTGGCCAAGTGTTTCACCTTGAATTGCACATGTTCTTTTTATTAGAAATATATATGGATCAGTGTGACTATACATTGATTACCAATAACTAAAAAATAACATAATAAATAATATGTATCCATTTATCCCATATTAAGTATTTTTTTGATTAATTACATAGAGTATGATATTTTTCCTTGATCGTTCTTCGATATGGATACAATCTATTGACTTTAAAAAGTAAATACATTCCTAAGAAAACCTTTTGTACAAGGTACAAAAACTATGAATTTAGAGTGATTCCATTTGGGTCTTATATATTCATTGTGGAAGGAAGATTAGGAATATCATTTGAGTGTTGTTCTGAATACCCTAAAGAAGGAGAATTTGTATGAAAAATTAACCCAGTGTGAAATTTGGTTATAAAAAGATTCATTTTTTGGTTATATTATCTCAAGATTTGGAATATAGGTTGAACCATAAAAGGAAAAATTTATTGAATGTTTCTTAATACCAACCACTATGATTAAGATCCATATTTTTTCTAGTTTGTATGGATATTGCCGATGATTTATAGAATATTCTCATGGATGTATAATATACTCACCATGTTAACATGGAAAAGAGCCATGTTCTTTAGACAGATGAATGTGAGAAATATTTTATGGAATTTAATAGATGGTTAGTTAGTGAAAATGTTCTTAAACTACCTAGTATTGGATATGGTTTTTTGATCTATAGTGATGCATCTATAAAGGTAATAAGATGTTTACTCTTGTAGAATGATATGTTGATTGCTTATGCCTCACACCAATGGAAGCTAAATTTGAAAAAGTACCCAACTCTTGATTTTGAGTTACATGTGGTAATTTTTTCATTACAAATATGGAGGAAATATCTTTATAGAGAAAGGTGTGATAAATATACTAATCATAAAATATTAAATAGTATATTCACTATGAAAGAAACAAATATTCACCAGTGAATATTGTCGTATTTGATTGAAGATTATGACTACTAAATACATTACCACCCTAGGAAAGAAAAACTGGTGGAATATGCACTATGTTTAAAGGATAATGTTAGTTTATCTATGATAAGGATTATAAAAGATACAATATTTATTGATTTTCAAAGGAGGAATCATGAAATTTTTAAGTAAGGGGGGAAATATTATATTTCTCAAATGAGTGCTCAACTATAAATCCATGTAATGATTAAAGAGGAATATAAGGTATATGTATTTCTAAAAAAAGTAGGTAATAAATCTTCTTAAGTTCAACATTGATTATGATGGAATGATAAGATTCAAGAACCATGTATGTTCCCCATCAAAACCATGTTTTAAAAAAGAACTATAAGATGAATATCCTAGTTCATCATTCCCTATTGATCATGGAAGTAAAAACATATATATATATATATATCTAAATGATTATTTCTTGTTGGATAACATGAAAACATATATTTTAGAGTATGTATCTATATATTTGAAACATAATCAAGTTAATGATGAGATACATAAGTGTAAGGGGATGTAACAACCATTAACAATATGAGAATGGAAATGGAAAAAAATCATCATTAAGTTTTTCATCGAACACCCCAAAACATCAAAATTTCATAATTTTATTTGTGTTGTAGTCATTCACCTTACAAAGTCAACAAACCTCATTTCATGTAGAGAATATTTTTTCCTCAACTTGATTTCCATAATATTAATTAATTGGTAAGGTTACATGTAGTTTCACATTCTATTATGTTTGATTGGGATTTGAGGTTCACTATGATTTTCTAGAGAAGTCATTAGTAGGATCTGGATACAGAGTATAGTTTTAGTACAAAATATCATCCTTAGAAATATGTTCAGTCTAAGAGAACCATTAAAACCCTATATGATATGTTGATATCTTATTCTATAGATATCAAAGTTAGTTGAGGTCAATTACTTCTTATTGTCAAGTTTTTTTACAATGATAACTTACACTCGAGAATTGATATAGATCCTTATGAGTCCCTATATGGAAAGAAATATATAAATAAAATATTATAGGCTAAATTTGGAGTAATAAAGCTAATAGGACTTGAGCTAGATAATGAAATGGAAAAATAAAGTTGTACTCATTCAGTAGCACATCACAATAGCTTAAAGTCATCATAAGAGTTATGCTGACAATCATCAGTGAGATATGGAGTTAAATGTTGGTGATAAGGTATTAATATGAATTTCACTATGGAATAAGGTTATAAAATTTAGAAATAAGGGATATTTTATCCCCAGGTTTATTATCCCCTTCTAGATTCTTGATTATGTAGGGATAATATCTTATTGATTGGTGCATCAACTAAACCTCTCTTAGGTTCATGATGTGTTTCGTGTCTCTCTCTAAGAAGAACATAATTCATCCTTCATATGTACTTAAATCCAAGGTCATACCACTAGAGCATGAACCCTATTAAGAAGAACAACAGGTAGAAATCTCATATTATAGAGATAATGTTATACGAAACATGACCACTAGCCAAGTTAAAGTTCCCTAGATGATCCAGAAATTAAAAAAAGATATATGGGAACCGGAGGATGTGATGAAACAGATATATACTCATTTTTATCAAATTAATGGAATTTTAGTGGTAAAATTAATCTTATGGGGTGGGGGATAATGTAACGACCCATGATTTTATAATATATTTATTTTTAAAGAAATTTAATTTCTTCAATAACTTATGATACATGCCACCCTGAGTCTAAATGAATTGTAATATAGTATACCATTATAACCTAGATTCTAAATTAATTAGTGTGAATTGGAAAAACTAAAATATTAAAAATTTATGGTTTACACATGTGTAAAATAAATTCATTAGTTTTCAATTGGTCATAAATAAATGTAAAATAGTTTGAAGGTAAAGGAGTTGTTTATCTAAAAAACTATTCTTATGTGTGAAATGTGTTTTATATTAATAAAAAAATTAATCACTATAGGGGAATGATTTTAATGAAATGTATATATTATATATTCAATTAAATTTTTTAACTTTCATTTAATTTTTTTCTTGACATGAGATAAGAATGAATCCAGTTTTATGCTTAAAAATTGATTTTTATAAAATAATGTTTTATTCATGTTTTTCATGCTGATAAAAAACATATTTTTATTGGATATTTTTTTAATAATAAATTTAATAATTTCATCGCATTATTTTAAATATTTCTTCGGTAATATTCTGGATTAGATCATTCGCTTTCAAATTTGATAAAAATACTACTTTTAACCTTTTAAAGTTCAATGTAGTATTTCAGCCATAAATATATTTATTGGATTATTTAAGCTTAAAGTTTTGTCAAAGTGTTCCAAAATCAATGAGATAAAAGTTTTATTTAGTATATCTGACTTGGATTGTGAAATTTATTGGAATAAATGGTACATAAATTCAAAGATGGACTAGACTCGATATATTAGAAACCACTTTACTATTTGGGCTATATATTCAACACTCATAAATGAATTTTTTTCAAATTTTAAAATTAGTAAAAAGAACCAAATACACACATATAATACTTCTAGAAGGATATTTGGTTCATGTGTGTTTGAGGTCAAAAAGTCAGTGAAATTTATATTAAAATATTTAGCTGAATTTCCCATTCAGACTTGAAAAGTCTCGAAACCCTTACCTCCCATGCATTATATAAATGTGTATGTTTCTCATTTGGAGTGTTTTTTATGTGAATTATTAGGTTTAAGGAATAAGATAACTGGTTACATTCTAATTATACAATCATTATAATAGGGGTATCTCTTGAAGTAAGGATCCCTTCATCAAAGCCTTCTTATTGTTGTTGTTCACATTGTAATGTTTCCAATTTTATAATAAAATCACCATTTCACTTCTATTTAGTTTGTTTTATTAAACATTATTATTATATAATCACTCTATTTGGTGAGGAAATTTAGAGTATAAATGTTATTGGGTTATAACCTTTCTAAACTTTTACACATGAAAAACATTTCTGCGATGACTACACCACCCATGGAAGAGTAGTATTTCTTAGTAATTTATCTAATTCATATGTTATTAACTATATTTTTGAATATGTGAGCTACTATAATATTGTTAATTTTACCTATTTATTTAGTTTTAACTTAAAATAAAATAGCAAATAAATTTAACGATTTTCACAAAACATTGAGGTTGAGTAATGTTTGAATTGTGAGAGCATGATCTTAATCAGAAAAACAAACCGCACAGAATCAATTAATATAGTACTAATAAAATATTAAAACACAATTAAAACTCATTTATAGAATGTATATATGGATTAATTTACCACTAACCGTAATCTATCCTTATAATTACAATCAAATTTGGGTGTTATGGATTCATGTTTTAAAGTCAGACTAGGGTTTAATTAATATCATCTTTCTGGTTACGTTAATTTTCATAGGGATTAGGGGTTAAGAAATTAGGAGGACATAATTAAGTTGATTTTAATTTTAAAGATAATTATTAGTAATTAAGTAAATTTTTAAAATTATATATATTATTCCTTTTGAAATTTATTTTCTAAAAAAACATATTCTTATTTTGTTTTATAAATCTCATGTCAAAAGCAAAGACAAAAACAAAATAAAATATTCTTCCATAAAAATTATACTTGTTTTATAAAAATTAAAAAACTCTATAGGATTATTAATAGTTTATTAATTTTTTAATCAAAATAATATTAATATGTTTTTTAGTTATTTCCTCATTTGAGAGACAACCTTGTTCACCCACATTGTTGCACCTAAGGACCCAAAAACCACACATCATTTGAGAGCACCCACGATAGTGCCTTTAAAACTAGCACTATTTTTTAGGAATATAAATATTTCAACTAATTAGAGGTAGCTTTTATAATTATTGTTTCATTTTCTTCTTATCTTATTTCTTCCACTTTTCCCCCATCTCAATTTTTTTTCCTTCTATTTTTTGGACCATCAACCAAAACACTTATCTTTATATTATGGCCCCATATTCCTTAATTATTTTTTATTTAAATTATTACATGAACTAATCCCAAGGAAATCATAGGTCCTGAACATGAGATTAAATGTATCCCTATGTCTTGAATCAGGCAATCTGAGTCTACAGTAAGTTTCATCATTCACGAAGTTAGAGAATTATTCCATTCTGAAAACATTAAAACTGAAAACACATCTAAATAAAAAATTAAACTAGAAACAATGGATGAAAATAACAACAACAAAGTTAATAAAACCATTAAATAATTAGATGCACCATACATTAACTATTAACCAATTTGTATTACGTACCCAGACCGTGAATTAGAAATTGAAATAAAATATGGATCAATATACCTTCTTCCAAAATTTTATGGTCTCTCTGGCGAGGATTCCAAAAAACATCTAAAATAATATAATGTGGTTTTATCAACACTTAAACCAAGAAATTTCTCTAAAGATTAAATAATTCTAAGAGAATTATCATTCTCTCTTAATGGAACTATAAAATATTGGATGTATTGTATACAACCTAAAGACGTAACATGTTGGAAAAATTTGAAAAGACCTCTATTGAATTGATTTTTTCTAGCATCAAGGACCACTTTCATTACAAAGAGATCTCAAGGATTAAGATATCCCAAGGAGAGTCAATATAAGAGTACATGGAGTGATTCAAGAAGTTTTTTTTTCAATTTTATCTCATCACCAAATCAGTGAGGAACTCTCCATCCAATACTTCTATGAAGGCCTCATGCCTATGGAGAGGAGTATGGTGGATGTTGTGGTTGGAGAGGAATTGGTAAAAAAACACCATTAGATACACATGTATTGATAAACATGAGGGCACAAAACTCCCAATAATTTGGAATTTGCGGTATGTCACTTCTTAGAGGAGTACACTGGCAAAGTCCTTCTTCTCTTGAAAATCATTTAATTGATAAATTGTTGGTTAAATTGACTTATATGGTGAGATAGAGTGATTTGGATCCAAATAAATCCTATCCCACACCTGTAAGGACATATGGAATTTTCACTGAAATAGACCACCCAACCAACTATTGGGTAATGTGGTTCGGAGTTTGATGGTTTTCTAGGTGGTACTAGAGTCGGTTTTATTTTTTTATGATAACTAATATTTTTTTAATTATTTGATGATGTCATCATTTAGAGCCTTAAACCTCTAAAATACTTTCTATGGACTTTCATTCCTTGTTGCCTCTAATAGTTGGATCTAGAGCGGTGGTAACTAAGAGCCTTTGAGATGTGTGGTTTAGCGGCCATTAGTTCCATAGGCATGACATTAGTTAGTATTATATTGGGAATATGGTTACTGGTTTGATAGTTTTTCTTCCTCATTTTCTTAGTGTTTCTTCCCTGAAGTCATCAGTAAAGGTTTGTGGTGGTGTTCTATGAGAGGTTGGTCTTTTTAACGCTCATTATATGTATATGTCAATTTTTGTATCTGGTTACGGTGAAGATCATTTATTGTTGGTTTTGATTGCTCTGATAATCTTCTATGGTGGTGATGGGGGGTGATGATGTCAATGACGATGTTTATTTACCATGGTGATGATGGCATATTGAAGCGACGTGACTCTGACTAACATGGGTGACTATTTGATCGATGCCTCCTTGGGTTTAGTGTTTGTATTTGGATTTCAAATTTCATTTAAGGATAACGTAACTTTGGATTCACTACTAGAATTTTTGGCTTTCGAGGCAGGGGACTTATAGCGGCCGCCATTTGGAGGTCGCTAATACTATCAACAGCAGCCACCAAATGGCGGATGCTGCACTTTAATATCAAAAAAACCTAATTTTCACCTCCCCCCATTATCCCCTCCCCGACCCCGTGACCCACCCCTCCCCGACCCCACGACCCCGACCCTCTGTGACCCCGACCCCTCGACTCGGAGACTCCGATCCCTAGTGATCCCGACCCCTGAAGACCCCTCTCCGACCCCCGACGACCCCTCCCCAACCCCTGGTGACCACTCACTGACCCCCGATGACCCCGGTGACCCCGAACCCCGGCGACCCCGACCCCCGACCCCTGAACTCTCGGCGACCCCATCAACCCCCGACGACCCTAACCCTTGGTGACCCCCACCCCCTTGCCTCCTTGCTGCACCACCTTCAACCCCGGTGACCCCACTGTCTTGCCTCTGCGCTACGACCCCCATGACCCCGACACCCCCACGACCCGGCAGCCCCCACTCCCTGCCTCCGCGCTACACCTTTGGACAGTCTCGCCGCCATCGTCCCCTACCGGCCCCATTGCATCCCTCCGGAAAGTCCTCCTGCCTCCGTTGGACCCTCCCGGTCCATTCTTCCCCACCATGTAGAACCCTTCCATGCTTCTTCCAATGGTTCTGCTCCTTTAGAGTCCGGCCGTCGAACCCATGTCGTCAAGTCATTGTGCCGTCATGGATCCTCAATCGAGTCACACCTCATTACCTGCGGTCGAGTCCTCCATATGTAATCTTTTTTATCCTTCAAATTTTGTTTTTTAATTTTAATGATATGTGTTTTTTTAGAATTTAAATCAGATATTTCACTTTTGATTTCTATTAAATACAGATATGGATAGGAGCTGGATTGATATGCAAGATAGATTTTCAGCTGAATATTATGAGGGGATTAAGCGATTTATGGATTTCACCAACATATTTACAAGAGATATGATTAATTGTCTATACAGAAAATGTGAAAATAGATATCTCTTCAAACAAGATAGTGTTAGATATTTTTTTTTTGAATGGGTTTTTGAAAAACTATAAGACATGGAGACGTCATGGAGAAGATTCGGTTTCATTTGATCACTCATAAAGTATTCATATGAATATTGATTCAATAATAGTTGATCCGATGAACATAATGCTCAATGATATGATGCGTCAGTTTCAATATGAAGAAAGTAATGTCGTAAATGACGAGATTGGATTGAGTAATCCTCGTTCTTCAACAGATGGAGAAGCATTGAAATTCTTTGAAATTCTTGACGATGCGCGTACTGAATTATATCCTGGATGCATTATCTTTAGTAAACTGTCGTTCATCGTTGAATTGTTACAATTGAAGGCCGTGAAACGGTGGTCATACACCTCATTTGACATGTTGTTTGTATTATTGAAGAAGGTACTCCCTGCTGAAGCAAATATTTCGGATTCATTCTATCAAGCTAGCAAGTTGACTGATGATCTTGGTTTTACATATGATACAATTGATGTGTGTCACAATAATTTTATGTTGATTAGAAAATAGAATGCGCAATTAAATATTTGTACTATTTTCTATACATCCAGGTGGAAAACCAATGAGATTAACCAAGGTAGTCAGATTCTTCCTGGGAGAGTCTTGAATCAAGGGAAACAAGTTTCTGCTAAATAGATGAATTATTTCCCACTGAAACCGAGACTGAAGAGATTCTTCTTGTCCACTAAAATTGCTAAATTGATGACTTTTAATTCAAAGAGAAAGAAAGAGGTTGATAAATTAACTCACCCTATAGATTATTTGGCATGGAAAGAGTTTGATCAAAGACACCCAGACTTTTCCCGAGATGATCGTAATATTCGACTGGGTTTGGCAGCAGATGATTTTAACCCATTTAGGTCCATGGTTGGTGCGACACATAGTAAATATCCAGTAGTTTTGGTTCCATACAACATTCTCCCATGGGTATGTATGAAGCAACCTTTTTTGTTACTGTCAATTCTAATTGATGGACTGAGAGAACCTGGTGATAAAATTGATGTTTATATGCAACCTTTGATTGATGATCTGCAAGAATTTTGGGCCGATGGTGTAATGACTTTTGACTCAGAATCTAATGAAATGTTTAGACTTCGGGACACTTTGTTATGGACAATTAATGATTTCCCAGCGTATGCTAACTTATCAGGTTGGAGTAAAAAATGATAATTTTCTTGACCTTATTGTAATAAGACTAGTAAATCTATATGGCTTAAGCACTGTAGAAAGTGGGCATATCTTGGTCACAGAATATTTCTTCCTCCATTGCATGAGTTTAGAAAAGACCGTGTATCATTTTATGGGAATAGAGAGTATGACCCATCACTACAAATATTGTCTAGGGTTGAAATTTGTGCACAAATTGATCAAGAAAACATCCGTACAATGTATTATTTTCAATATTTATTGGGTCCTGCATTTCCTTTTATCCCTACTGAAAATATACAATGAAGTCATAATTGGAAGAAACAAAGTATTTTTTTTGAATTGCCTTATTGGAAATATAATATTTTAAGACATAATTTGGATGTAATTCACAGTGAAAAAAATGCATGTGATAATATTGTGTGCACCATTTTAGGCGTCAAGGGGAAATCAAAGGACAGTGATAATGCTCGACGTGATTTTCAAGAAATGGGATTGGGAAAACCTTTACATTTACAGCTGGGTGAAGGTAATCAGTCATACACGCCTGATGCACAGTACACAATGAGTAAAAAAGAGAAACAAATGTTTCTATCAATTTTTAAGACCGTTAAGGTGCTAGATGGTTATTTATCTAATATTTAGAAGCGTGTGAATATGACGAGCATGACATTACAGGGTTTGAAAAGTCATGATAATCATATTCTGCTTCAACAGTTAATTCCTATAGCAATTCGTGATTTCTTACCTTCCCAGTTTGTTGAGCCGTTGATTGGAGTTTTTAATTTTTTCAGATAGCTCTGTTCTAGGAATCATCACATGAGTGATCTGAAAAAGCTACAGGATAAGATTGTACTTGCACTATCTCACCTACAAAAACTCTTTCCATCATCTTTTTTTGATGTCATGGTTCACTTGACCGTGCATTTAACTGGTGAAGTCATTGTCGGCGGTACCGTGCAATTCAGGTGGATGTATCCAATAGAGAGATACTTAAATACATTGAAACGTTATGTGTGAAGATCATCCGGAAGACTCAATTTTCAAGGGATATTTAATGGATGAGTGTACTAATTTTTTTGCTTCATATATTGATGAGGTTGAAACAAAAATAGATAAACTGTCCCAGAATTACGAGGGTCCAATTGGAGAAGAAATAACATTTGATATGCGGAACGACGAGTGGGTTCAAGATCATCGATATGTGTTGTTCAACACTCCATAAGTTATGCCATTTATACAGTAAGTTTCATATTTTATGTGTATTTTGTTTCTATATTTATTTTATTGATTACCTTATATTGTGTTGTGATTTAGGATGCATATCGCTGAGTTGAAGCGTGAAAGGCCCCGTGCAACTGACTATCAAATCCAAAAACATCATTTCAACACATTTCATGAGTGGTTCAAGACTCATGTACATATAATTGATTTAATATTTTTATAGTGCAACTTAGTTTTATTTTCACAATCCTTTATCCATTAAACTATATATGTGAAATTTGAAGATTCAAAAGTTGCGTGATTTAACCCAGCATATGATTGAAGAACTCAACCAACTAGATGATGGTCCATTTATTACAGCTCGTCGTTACAAGTATTTGGATACTAACAGATTCTGATTTCATATTAGCGATGTTGACATGAATCGAGCCACACAAAATAGTGTTGTTGGTTGTTCTTTTGTTGGTCCGGGTTATTATTATGGATTATTGAGAGATATTATTGAGGTTATTTATGGTCGTGGATTAAAACACATATTGTTAAGGTGTGATTGGGTCGATCCAGTTTGTGGAATGAAAGTTGATAAATTCTAATTTACATTAGTAAACTTTGACAATATGCTATATAAAGATGACCGAGTTAGCAATGAGCCCTTTATACTGACATCACAGGCAGAAAGAGTTTACTTTTTCGGCATTGATTTTGATTATAATGTTGTGGTGAAATGTCTAGAAGAAGGTTTTTTATGATTGACCAAGAGGAACCTGAAGTTGTCGCATTTCCTGATCAAACACTTGACCAAACAACATTAGTTGTACAAGATGAATATATACAATGGGCCAGAGAGACAATTGAAGGAGATACGATAGACTTGCATGATTAGTGAAAATTGTAATTATATCCCCAGTTATTATTTGTAAAAATATTTATGATTTATATATGTATAAAAATTTCTTGATTTAACTATAATTTATTTTAATGTAGGTATGTCACAGGGTGGTCACAATGGTTCACCTGATGTTGTCGGTATGTATGTTTTCATTTTTCTAAATTAATTGATTGTAATTTTCTGTGTATATTTCCCTAACTATTTCTAATCATTAATTTATATTGTAATTGAATTATGAATTTATGTTTATCAGGATCTAGTGATTCGTCTAGTAGACACAGGGGTCCTTGTAGAGGGGTTCGATCCTAGAACTCTGGAGCCTGATTGGATGTGTTATATGATGACATATTTCATCCAGTTGGAGATGGTGCTACCACATTGAGTCATCAGTTTGGGCATATGATACGATAATCACACAGATTATCTCTTATGACTCATGAATAGAATTCTTTCCCCCAGGATATGATGGATAGATTATGGAGGGAGGTTCAGGTAAATTCAATGTTTAATTTTTAATGATATTGTTATTATTATTGTCCCATCTACTGACAATTTTTTTAATAGGATAATTTGAAATCTTGTCCAGATGAGTTTTGGGCTGTATGTATGTCCAAATGCCCAAAATTATGGAAGGATTACAAGTCAAGGGTGAAGATAGATCATTGGACACCATTTTCAGGTGTGCCAGACAATATATAGCGAGTCCCTCCAAGCATTCTTCCTGCGCAGTGGTAGGATTTGGTTGCGTTTTGGTCGATTGAGGAAGCGATGGTAAGATTTATTACTTTTAATCTATAAATGACTAATTTTTCAAATGTCTATTAAGTGAATATGTTTAATGTAGACCGAGTCTGCTTGTCATTCATATAATCAGGCGATGCAGGGCACGCCTTCCAGACTTGGCACTCGACATGTGTCACAACTCAGACATGATGTAAGTTTAGAATTCACTATTTCATTTATATTTTAAAAATATTGTATTATAACATAGTGAACAACTTTATTATAGTTACACCAACGCGGCAAGCCAATTGATCGGATGTCTATATGGATGAGGACTCGTAGGGCGGGTGATCCCAATGTTGCCACTGTTATAGTAAGAAAATTATTTACTAATAAATGTATTTTTATTTTATATAAATTATTCATATTTGTTCATTGATTCATTATATGCTACAGGCTTAGTTTGATGCTTAGTTAGTAGATTTTCCAGAGAATCAGCGTCGTATTACTGTGCATAGAGATGAAATATTTCACCGTGTCGTGGGGTGTGATGGTCATGGTTATTCTTTGAATTATGGTGGTGGTGTCCCATGACGTGCAGTTGTTAGAGCAGATGTGATGGGTGCATGCAGAGAGTCAGGGATGCGCACATAGGCTGAGATATATGCTTCCATGTAGGATATGCAGTGCAATTTTGATGCACAGTTTCAACAATTACGTGTAGAGTATGAGGAGAGGTTGTAACATATGTCATCACGTATCGATGAAATGACGATGCAACAAGTGGCACAAGAGGTAAACAATAAAACAAACCATACTACGATTGAATTTTATTGATATGTTTAAGATACATAATATTGATATATATTGTAGGATCTGAATACAACTGGTGGAAATCATAGTGATATTGGTGATCCAGATGAGAATGAACCCCATGCATGAGGTCATTTCATTTGTGTTGATGAATTCTCTAGAAGTTTTTATATCCTTGATGAATATAATTTTCCTTTTTTACCTAGATTAGTTTGTTTTATTATTTGTGGATGACATCTTCGTGCACTCCAAGACTGATGATGATCATACCCAATATCTTGACATCATACAGATTACACTTATAATGCATCAACTATACGCCAAGCTATATATATGTCATTTTTGTATTGATTAGGTATAGTTATTAGGTCAAATAATCTCAAAGGAAGGTGTGTCAGTGGATGGAGAGAAACTTCAGGCATTTTTTCTTGGAGGAAGCCCAAGAACTATTTTGATATCTTTAGGTTTCTAGGGTGAGTTGATTGTTAAGTGGTCGAGCAGACCACATGTCAATCGGACATTCTGTGCACCCGCGGTGATCGAGAACACAGTTCTGGTGTCATAAACGGCCAAAACGGGCATCTAACAGTCAAATTCAAAGAGGACGACATCAAATTGACTTGAAATAATAGGTAAACAATCTAATTATTATTCGTGACATGTACGCGTAGACGACACATCAATCAGACGTGTGGTTAGCGCGGTCCGACTCAATATGCGTTTTTTAAGTGTTGGGCACGCTTCATAAACGCGCGTGGGGGTCCAAATGGGTCGATCGAATTCGAAATGGCCTGAAATCAGACGACATCAACGGATGAGTGAATTGTGATGTGATCAAGTAGAGGGCATGTTAATCGGACATGCCGTGTGCCCGCGGTGACCGAGAACGCAGTTCTGGTGTCATAAATGGCCAAAACGGGAGTCTAACGGTCAAATTCATAGTGGAAGACATCATATTGACCTGAAATCCCAAGTAAACAATATAATAAATATTTGTGACATGTCTGTACAGACGGAACGTCAATCGGACATGCGGTTTGTGCGGTACAGCTCAATATGCATTTTTTAAGTGTTGGGCACGCTTCAGAAATGCGTGTGGGGGTCCAAACCAGCCGAACGAAATTGGAATGGCCTAAAATCATACGACATCAACAGCTGAGTGAATTTTGATGTGTTCAAGAAGGAGGAATGTCAATAAGACATGTCGTGAGCCTGCGGTGACCGAGAATGTAGTTTTGGTGTCATAAACGGCCAAAACGGGTGTCTAATAGTCAAATTCATAGCGGACGACATCGGATTGACCTAAAATCATAGGTAAACAGTATAATTATTATTCTTGACATGTACGCTCAGAATTAACATCAATAAGACATGTCGTTTGTGTGGTACAACACAATATGTGTTTTTAAGTGTGGGGCGTGCTTCATAAATGCGCGTGGGGGGGAGTCCAAACGGGCCGAACGAAGTCAGAATGACCTGAAATCAGACGTAACCAATGGGTGAGTGAATTTTGATATGGTATAGTAGAAGTCACATCAATCGAACGTTCCGTGTGCCCGCGGTGATCGAGAACACAGTTCTAGTGTCAAAAACGGCTGAAACAGGCATCTAATGGTAAAATTCATAGAGGAAGACATAGTATTGACCTGAAATCACAGGGAAACAATCTAATTATTATTCATGACGCATACTCATAGACGGAATGTCAATCGGACATGCGGTTTGCGTGGTACGGCTCAATATGTGTTTTTTAAGTGTTGGGCGCGCTTTATAAATGCGCGTGGGGGGTCCAAATGGGCCGAACGAAGTCGGAATGGCCTGAAATTAGACAAAATCAATGGGTGAGTGAATTGTGATGTGGTTGAATAGACGGAACGTCAATCGGACATGTCGTGTTCCTGCGGTGACCAAGAACGCAATTCTGGTGTCATAAACGGCCAAAACGGGCGTCTAACGATCAAATTCATAAAGGACGATATCAGATTGACCTGAAATCACAGGGAAACAATCTAATTATTATTTGTGATTTGTACACATAAACGACACATCAATAGGATGTGTGGTTTGCACGGTACGGTTCAATATGCGTTTTTTAAGTGTTGGGCGTGCTTCATAAATGTGCGTGGGGGGGGTCCAAATGGGCCGAACGAAGTCGGAATGGCTTGAAATCAGAAGACCTCAAGGGGTGAGTGAATTGTGATGTGGTCGAGTAGACAGAATGTCAATCGGACGTGTCGTGTGCCCGCAGTGACCAAGAACGCAGTTCTGGTGTCATAAACATCCAAAACGGGCGTCTAACGGTCAAATTCATAGAGAAAGACATTAGATTGACTTGAAATCCCATGGAAACAATCTAATTATTATTCTAGATGTGTACACGTAGATGGCACGTCAATCGGACATGCGGTTTGCGCGGTATGGCTCAATATACGTTTTTTAAGTATTGGACGCGCTTCATAAATGCGCGTGGGGGGGTCCAAATGGGCCGAAAGAAGTTTGAATGGACTGAAATTAGATGAAATAAATGGGTGAGTAAATTTTGATGTGTTCTAGTAGAAGGCACATCAATCGGACGTGTTGTGTGCCCGCGGTGACCGAGAACACAGTTCTGGTGTCATAAACGGCCAAAACGGGCGTGTAATGGTCAAATTCATAGCGGACGACATCAGGATGACCTGAAATCATAGGGAAACAACATAATTATTATTTTTGACGTGTACGCACAGACAGAACATCAATCGGACGTGCAGTTTGCGCGGTACGGCTCAATATGCATTTTTTAAGTTTGAGGCGCGCTTCATAAACGCGCGTGGGGGGTCCAAACGGGCCGAACGAAGTCGGAATGGCCTGAAATCAGAGGATAGTAATGGGTGAGTAAATTTTGATGTGGTCGAGTATACAGAACATCAATCGGATGTTCCGTGTGCATGTAGTGACTGAGAATGCAGTTCTAGTGTCATAAACGGCCAAAACGGGCGTGTAACGGTCACATTCATAGAGGAAGACATATGATTGACCTTAAATCATAGGGAAACAATCTAATTATTATTCTTGACGTGTATGCGCAGACGGAACGTCAATTGTACGTGCAGTTTGCGCGGTACGGCTCAATATGCATTTTTTTAGGTGTTGGGCGCGGTTCATAAACGCGCGTGGGGGGGGGGGTCCAAACAGGCTGAATGAAGTCAGAATGGCCTAAAATCAAGAAACATCAACTGGTGAGTGAATTGTGATGTTTTTGAGTAGACGGAATGTCAATCTGATGTGCCGTGTGCCTGCGGTGACCGAGAACGCAGTTCTGGTGTCATAAATGGCCAAAACAGGCGTCTAACGGTCAAATTCATATCACACAATATCGGATTTACCTGAAATTATAAGGAAACAATATAATTATTATTCTTGATGTGTAAGCATAGATGACACGTCAATCGGACATGTGATTTGCGCGGTACGACTCAAAATGTGTTTTTTAAGTGTTGGGTGCGCTTCATAAATGCGCGTGGGGGGTCCAAATGGTCCGAACAATATTGGAATGACCTGAAATTAGATGACATCAATGGGTGAGTGAATTGTGATGTGTTCGAGCAGACGGCATGTCAATCGGATGTGTCGTGTGCCCATAGTGACCGAGAACACAGTTCTGGTGTCAAAAAACGGCCAAAATGGGCGTCTAACGGTAAAATTTATAGCGGACGACATCGAATTGACCGGAAATCACAGGGAAACAATATAATTATTATTCATGACGTGTACACACATACGGCATGTCAATCATACATGTGGTTTGCACGGTACGACTCAATATGTGTTTTTAAGTGTGGGGCGCGTTTCATAAACACGCGTGGGGGGTCCAAATGGGCCGAACAAAATTAGAATGGCCTGAAATCAGAGGACAGAAAAAGGTGAGTCAATTGTGATGTGGTTGAGTAGATGGAACGTCAATCGGACGTGCCGTGTGCCCGCAGTGACTGAGAACATAGTTCTGGTGTCATAAACGGCCAAAACGGGCGTCTAATGGTCAAATTTATAGAGAACGACATCAGATTGACCTGAAATAATAGGGAAACAATCTAATTATTATTCGTGACGTATACGTACAGAAAGAACGTCAATCGGACGTTCGGTTTGTGCGGTACGGCTCAATATGCGTTTTTTAAGTGTTGAGCGCTCTTCATAAACGGACGTGGGGGGTCCAAATGGTCTGATCGAAGTTAGAATGGCCTTAAATCAGGCGACATCAATAGGTGAGTGAACTGTGATGTGGTCGAGTAGACGACATGTCAATCGGACGTGCCGTGTGCCCGTGGTGGCTGAGAACGCAGTTCTGGTGTCATAAACGGCCAAAACGGGCGTCTAACAGTCAAATTCATAGCGGGTGACATCATACTGACCTGAAATCATAGGGAAACAATATAATTATTATTTGTGACATGTACACGCAGACGGAACATCAATCAGACATGCGGTTTGCACGGTACGACTCAATATGCGTTTTTTATGTGTTGGGCGTGCTTTATAAACGCGTGTGGGGGGTCAAAATGGGACGAACGAAGTTGGAATGGCATGAAGTCAGATGAAATAAACGGGTGAGTAAATTTTGATGTGTTCGACTAGACGAAACATCAATCGTATTTGTCGTGTGCCCGCGGTGACCGAGAATGCAGTTCTGGTGTCAAAAACGGCCACAACGGGCGTCTAACTGTCAAATTCATAGAGGAAAACATAGGATTGACCTTAAATCATAGGGAAACAATCTAATTATTATTCTTGACATGTAATCACAGAAGGCACGTCAATCGGACGTGCAGTTTGCGCAGTACGGCTCAATATGCGTTTTTTAAGTGTGGGGTGCGCTTCATAAACGCATGTGGGGGGGGGGGGTCCAAATGGGACGAACGAAGTTGGAATGGCTTGAAATAAGACTACAGAAACGGGTGAGTGAATTTTGATGTGTTTGAGAAGATTTCACGTCAATCGGACGTGTCGTGTGCCCGCGGTGACCGAGAACGCAGTTCTGGTGTCATAAATGGCCAAAACAAGCATCTAACGGTCAAATTCAAAGTGGATGGCATCATATTGACCTGAAATCATAGGGAAACAATATAATTATTATTCATGATGTGTACTTGCAAACGGCACGTCAATCGGACTTGCGGTTTGCACGGTATGGCTCAATATGCGTTTTTTAAGTGTTAGGCGCGCTTCACAAACGCGCGTGGGGGGGTCCAAACGGGCCGATCGAAGTCGGAATGGCCTGAAATTAGACGAAATCAACATGTGAGTGAATTTTGATGTGTTCAAGTAGACGAAATGTCAATCGGACATGTCGTGTGCCCGCGGTGACCGAGAACGCAGTTCTGGTGTCATAAACGGCCAAAACGAGCGTCTAATGGTCAAATTAATAGAGAGCGACATCAGATTGACCTGAAATCACAGGGAAACAATATAATTATTATTCATGACGTGTATGCGTAGACGTCACATCAATCAGACATGCGGTTTGTGCGGTACGACTCAATATACATTTTTAAGTGTTGGGGACGCTTCAAAAACGCGTGTGGGGGTGTCCAAACGGGCCGAAAGAAGTCGAAATGGCCTGAAATCATATGACATCAACGGATGAATGAATTTTGATGTTTTCAAGCAGACAGAGCATCAATAGGGCATTTTGTGTACTCGCGGTGATCGAGAATGCAGTTCTGGTGTCATAAACGGCCAAAATGGGCGTCTAACGGTCATATTCATAGCGGGCGACATCAGATTTCCCTGAAATCACAGGGAAACAATCTAATTATTATTTGTGATGTTTAAGCATAGAGGGAACATCGATCAGATGTGCGGTTTGCGCGATTTGGCTCAATATGCATTTTTTAAGTGTGGGGTGCGCTTCATAAACGCGCATGGGGGGTCCAAACGGGCCGAACAAAGTCAGAATGGACTGAAATCAGACGACAGCAACGGGTGAGTGAATTGTGATGTGGTTGAGTAGAATACACGTCAATAAGATGTGCCATGTGACCGCAGTGACCGAGAACATAGTTCTGGTGTCATAAACGGCCAAACGGGCATTTAACGGTCAAATTCATAGCGAACAACATCATATTAACCTGAAATCACAGGGAAACAATCTAATTAAGACCATAGAATTAATGATTTTAAAATTTTAAAATGGTAATAAAAATTATTAATATATTTTAAAAATCAAATACTTTAGATCTGTTACAGTAAGTTTGAATTGCAATACGTTAATTTGTTTCAATGATTTGTTTTCTTGGTTTTATTCGGTACTAATTTTGTTCTTAAATTTTGTTATGCAGTTATATTTGATGATGGATGTGGAGCTTGGAATATTACTGATGAGATTTATTTGGGTATATTTTATTGTGTCATTGAATTTTTTTTTTAAAAATAAAAATCTATAGCAACCACCATTTGGAGGCCTCTAAAGGGACAACATATAGCGACCGCCATTTGGCGGCCACTATAGGTGTTTCCATCGCCACCTATAGCGGCTGCCATTCGGCGGCCACTAGAGGTCTAGGATATAGAAGCCGCGAAATGGTAGCCTCTTAATCCTATCCTGGCTTGCCTACAGCATCCGCCAAAATGGAGGTCACTGATAGCAACAGTGACGGGCCAAAAGCGGCCACCGATTGGCGAATGCTAGGCGGCCTCTATAGACCTTTAGCGACAGATTTTGGCGGCCTCTAAAGGTCATGATTGTACTATGGATTCTAACATGATTTATGTCGTCATAAATTATCTTTAAAGTGACTATCTTGAAAATAAAAAATTGAATTTTCAATCAAAATAATGATTTAAAGAGTCAAGGTCAGAGTTTAGGGAGTTGAAGACAAAAACGAGAAATATTTCCATCACCCTCCATGAACTAGTAAGTAATAATTCCGGAAATATTCCTTCCCAACCTAATCCAAACTCCAAGGGGAATGTTAGTGCAATCACATTGAGATGTAGGATGAAAATCACTAATACATCTTCACCTAAAATTCCACCAGGATTCCCCAAAACTCCATAGAAACCCCATTAAAGACCAACTGATAAAGATCCCATAGAGAAAGAACAATGTAATTCCTCCCAAAAACCATCCATCTACAAATAGAGTTGTACAAAAAAGTTTATGGATGAAGAGGTGATTCAAAAAAAATGTTTTCGATTCCTTCAAGGATGTTGATAACAACATCCATCTACATGAGGAAATAAAAAACTTCCAATTAATGATAGGTGTTTGAAAGAGATATATAAATATAGAGGATGTATAAATGTAAATGACATATCAAAATTGGTATGAATGTATCTGTTGTCATTACACCAACCTTATTAATACCAAAAAAGTGTCTGACCCTATGACATTCATCATTCCATGAACTATAGGGGAGTTTCATTTCTATGATGCTTTATGTGATTTGGGTGCCTTGATTAATATCATGCCTCACTCTGTTTTCTCTTACTTAGTGGTTAGCGAACTAAATCTGACAAGGTTTGTGGTAAAACTAGTGAATAGGGAAACAACATACAAAATCTGTGTCATCAGGGATGTACTTGTTCATGCAAGGGACTTAACCTATCCTACATATTTCTACGTGCTAAATATCGAGGATGATTAGATAAGTTCTCATGCTCCCATAATTCTTGGAATAACCTTACTAAAAACAACCAAGTCAATCATAAATTTTCATGAAGGCACACTTTCTAAAGATCTTGGAGATAAAATCGTATGTTTTAATAAATTAAACTCCATGAAGTATCCCTGAGAGAATGATTCTCATTTATTTATCTCCCATTCTGAACCATCTTCTAATGAATATACAAATTTTGATTTTCAATCTTTTCCAAATGGGGAACATTTCATACTTCGAGATATCTTAAGAATTCATTCTAGTTTTATGTCACAGAATACTATCACACCTATTTCTTATGGTTGAACCACACTCATTTATGATATTAATTTGGATTCTTATTCTGATTCTAATCATGTACTTTTTTATTATTACATGGATGTTGATTTTGAAGATGTATTAAATGTATTATTTACTGATATTGATGATGTAAATTTTGACCCCAACATTCATTGTGCACATATCTCAGTTCCCACATAATTTCAATAATTATAGTACCCACCCAAATTGGAACTCAAAACATTTTCAAAAAAACATTAATTATTCATTACTATTGAATAATGAAAATTTTACTTTGATAATTTCTAATAATATCATTCCTAGAAAATAAAAAAAACTATTAAATATATTAAGGGAGAATATTAGGGTAATTAGGTGGACCTTATAAGAAAAACCAGGTATCAACCTCTCTATTTGTAGGCATAGGATTATCTTAGAGGATGTGGTCAAACCGGTTTGACAACCACAAAAGAGACTCAAACCCACACTTTTAGAAGTTGTGAAAAAGGTGATGGAGAATTTTCTTGAGGCAAGTATCATTTACCCAATTTTTAACTATCAATGGGCCATCCCTCTCCCGGTTGTACCCAAGATAATTGGGTTCACAATTTTAAATAATGAAAATGATGTGTTAGTTTCTGTGAGATTATAAAATAGTTGTTGAGTGTGAAGAGATTATAAAAAATGAATCAATAAACTCATAAGGACCATTTAACACTTCCATTTATTAACCAAATTCTTGAGATACTGGTAGTTAGGGTACAATATTCCTTATGGGACTATTTCTCTATCTATATTCAGGTTCCCATTGCAGTATTGGACTAGGATAAGACCAAATTTACCCCCCCCCCATTTGGTACATTTTCAACCTAATGAATGTCTTTTGGACATTGTAACTCCCTAGGTACCTTCCAGAGATGCATGGTAAGTATCTTTTATGATTTACTTGAGACTTTCAGGGAGGTATTTAGGAATGATTTTACTGTGTATGGTTCCTCATTTGATGAATTTATCTCAATTTTGGGTAATGTGTTACATCACGGCATTGAGAAAATTTTTGTTTTGAACATTGAAAAATGTCATTTTCTATAATAGATAATGGAATTTTACTAGGTCATGTCGTCTCACAGCACGACATTAGGGATGATAGATCTAAGGTAGATATTATTTCATCCTTTCGGTACCCTACCTATTTTCATAATGATCAATCATTCCTTACACATATTGGTTTCTATAAATTCTTCATCTGGGATTTCATTAAGATTTCTCTACCATTATCTCGATTTCTTCATAATTATATTGATGTTTTTTATTATTATTCAAGTAGGGTTTCATTTGAAGAGCTATATAATCATCTAATCACTCCACCAATCATACATGAACCACAATGGGGTCTTCCATTAAAGATTATGTTTGATTCTTCCAAATTTGTTGTCGAAGTAGTCTTATTGAATAAGGTATAAGGTAAGTTCCATTTGATTTCTTATGCGTCGAGGAATTTGGATTCAGACCAAGAAAATTTCACCACAATAGAAAAGAAATTTCTTTATATTATATGTTCTTTATAAAAAATTCTTTACTTATTTATTGGGATCTAATGTGGTTGTTTTCTCTTATCATACACCAATAATGTACCTCATAAATATTTCATATGTAAAGACACATCTTATTCATTGGATAATCTTTTTAAAGGAGTTTGAAATCTAGATAACGAATAAGAAGGGGTAAGATAACTTTGTGGCTAACCACATGAGAAGGATCACTCAATTTTTAGGGAATGATACCCTAAACCAGGTACCACTTCCAAACACATTTCCCTAACGAGCCTCTTTATGCACTCTCAGGTAGACATCCATTGTATGTTGATTTAGTAAACTAACTTGTTTCCTCTCAAGTTCCAAAATTTTTAAAGAAAAATAAATTCCATAAATTAATGAATGATTCTTGACTTATTGTGTTGGATGATCCTTACCTATGGTGTATGTGTAGTGACCAAGTTATTTGGAGGTGTGTTCTTAATCATGAGTTTGAATGTATTCTAAAATTCTCCATTATATTTTATTATAGAGGGAAATTTAGAGACCAATGGAT
Organism: Viscum album; assembly: GCA_963277665.1. Lineage (NCBI taxonomy): Eukaryota > Viridiplantae > Streptophyta > Magnoliopsida > Santalales > Viscaceae > Viscum > Viscum album. Next base: position 1,107,263,301 of record OY728134.1, on the reverse strand, counting down.
AGCTAGTAATGTCTTAGACTTGATATTATATTTTTCTACCTTTTCCATGATGCCCATGTGTTTTATAAGTCATGCTCTCATTTCCACCACACTAGAAACATTTCAAGGAGACACGAGATTCCCTAGCAACCCATATTATTTTGTTTGATTTTTGATATGCGGGGAATTGGTTTTATGGGTGAATTTAAAATTTCATTTGGTTTCCTATACATTCTTGTCTCTTTTGATTATGTTAGTAAATGGGTGATGGCCAAGGCCACCATGAATTGTTATTTTCAGGTTGTAGTGGATTTTTTCAAGTATAAATTTTTTAGCATGTTTGGAATACCAATGGCCATCATAATTGACCAAGGGTCACACTTTTGCAATCATAATTTTTCTTACCTCTTTCAAAAGTATGGGATGATGTACAAAACATCAAAATTATTCCTCCCCCGGACAAACTACGAGGCCAATGTTTCAAATTGTGAGTTGAAGCAGATATTGGAGAAAACAGTGTAGCTGAATAGGAAGGATTAGGGAAAGTGCTTGGATGATGCAATATAGTCTTATTGAAAATAACTCAAAAATATTATTGGTATGTCCAGTTTCATAGTCATTTTTGGGAAATCATGTCATCTTTCTATTGAGGTTGATCATCATACATATTGGGATATAAAGAAATTCAACATGGATTTCACTCAAGATGGAAATCAAAGGAAGTAGAAAATTCAAAATAATGAAGCTATTTGATTGTCATAATATCATAACTCAAGTATTTATAAAGAATGATCAAATTTGGATCATGGTAATGATCCCAAAATTGGTGTTTCATGAAGGAAAAATTCCTTCTCAGTAGTTCACAATTGTAGTTGATGCCTGATTAGTTGATCTCTAGATGGTTAGGTCCCCATGTTGTATATAATGTTATTCCTTATGGTGTAGTGGATGTCACAAAATAATAAACATAAAATATATTTACATTCAATGGAAAATGTTTAATGGAATACATGGAGGGACTTACTACCCTTGCAGTTGATTTTATCACATTGCATGACCCCATCATCACTTGAGAATATTGAGTTGTTTCTAAACCTTTCAATTTTATATTATTTTTCCTATTTAAGATTCAACATTTCTTTTTCATTTATCATATCATAGGTTCAAAATGAGTAAAATGAAATATTTTATGTGTGGGAGAGGGGAAACCATTTTGGTTTAGCTTCGTTTGTGTGTTTTGTGTGTGATTTGGGTAAATTTAAAAAATAAATAAATAAAAGGCATCATGTAACATGATCATTTACATGAGGAAACTATAGAAAATTTATGTTTTAAAATTAATTAGTATCATGATAATAATAAGAAATATCTATTCATCTATGGATGTTTTTTATAAAAATGGAAGTTGTCGATGATATAATTGGTTGTTTCATTATAAAACCTTGTAGATTTTGACATTGTTTCTTGTGATAAATTTTCAAGGTAAATTGTGTCATTGATTTCTCCACCCAACTTTTCACGTAACCATGACTTGTGAAAATTTTCTTACTCAATTGAAGGTATAACCATATTAGGTAAACAAAATTAACTTATATCAATGGTTTATCCATATATTTGTTTCTCTTCCTGTCAATTTCATTATAATAACAAATTGAAATATTCATATACACCAGATACTAGAAATTAATACATGCTAAAAAATAAAAAAAATCAAATAAAAAATATATATTATCTTAATAGAGAGGGAAGTGATGTAATGTAAAACATGTGGGAATATCTAGGTTGGGGGATTAAGTTTTGACTTTTGAGAATACTTAAGTGAGTGGGTCTTGAAATTTTATTTTAAAGGAATCTCAAATAGTTCAGTGGAATTAAACTTGGTATGAATAAATGTTTTACAAAACCTAAATATATTTAATAAAGGGTTCATATATGAGCTTGAAATGGTTGTCACACACACTTATGGGGAGTTAATTGCACGGTAGACTCATAACTTGTTTCACTGTGATTATTTTCATTAATCTCACTAGATTATGTTTTGATACAATTTATGAGATTGTGAATTTGAAATTTATTAATATTTACTTCTTTATGATATTCTTACCTTTCCTATATTTCAACTATGGATTGGTAAATATCAACATGCATATCTTGTCATAATTTTCTAGATTACATGATATGAGGTTTTTCCAAACAGTGAAAAAGGGTAGGTGTGGGGGAGTTGATAAAACATATTTTCATTGAATATTTTATTGATAATAAATGGAATAATTTCATAACATTTTTTAAAATATGTTCATGTATGAAATATTTTGGATTAGATCATTTATTTTAAAATTTGACAAAAAATTTATTTCGGACCATTTCAAGTTCACTATTTTGTTTTGGCCATAAATATTTTTCTATGTATTATTTGAAATTATAATTTTTCAACAGTGTTACTAAATCAATGGGATATAAATTTCATTGAGTACATCTCATCTGGAAAATCCATTTTATTGGAGTAAATAGTCCATGATTTCAAATATGTACAAGACTCGATAGATTGTACAACACTTCACCATATGAGGTAGATAATCTACATCTGGGATTTTATTGGGATAAAAATTGAATGGTAGATATAGAACCCAATTATACACAAATAATCCTTCTCCAAGGACATATGGTTCATGATTTTTTGAGTTCAACAAGTTGGTTCGAGGTGGATAAAAATATGTATCGGAACATTGCATTCAAACATGAAATGCCTTGAAACCCCAGCCTCCCCTCCCATTGATAAATGGGTATTTTTCTTATTTTATATGTTTTAATGTGAATAAGGAATTGTAGGGTATATTATATTCTTTTACACTCCAATTATCTAATCATTTTACAAGGTTTATATCTTGAAGAAAGGATCCTTTCATCAAAACCTTCTTCTTCTTCTTCTTTGTGTTGTAATGTTTGTCTTTTTATAATAAACTCACCATTTTTGTTATATTTCTTCTATTTTATTCAATTTTATTCTTATATTCTCATCATGTTTGTTTTATATATAATGGGTATAAATATTATTGGGTTATACAATTTCTAATCCTTTTTACATGGAAAATGTTTCAAAATTGACTACACCACCCATGGAAGAGTATTTTTGCTTGGCAATCGATCTCATTCTAATATTCTTCACTTATTTTTTTGAGTATATGAGATACTATAATTTACTAAAGAATATATATGAATTTTTTTTAACTTAATAGTATATATGAAAGCAATTTTACAATTAACATAAAACGTGTGAGGTCGAGTAATGTGTGAATTATGAGAGTGTGATCTTATTAAATAAAACAAATGATGGATGATCAATTTTATAAGGTAAAATACACTATTAAAACTCAATGAATCTCCAATTCTAGAATGGATATGTTACATTATTTACCACTTACCATAATCTATAAATATAATAAAAATAAAATAATGGTGATACAATTTCATGTTCCAAAGCTAGCATTGGGTTTAAATAATTTCATCTTTATGGTTATATTAATTATCATTAGGTTCAAGAGTTAACAAATTAGGAGATCCTAACTAAGTGGATTTTAATTTTAATGATAATGAATTATTATTAATTTAATTTTTAGATTAATATTTTTTACAAAATTTAAAAAATATTTTCTAAAAATATAACTTCTTATTTCGTCTTATCAATCTCATTTTTAAAAAATACAATTTTATTCCAACATACTTCTTTTTTTCATAAAGATAAAATAACCCCATTATTTTTAATAGTTTTTTAATTTTATTTTTCAAAAACACATTAATATTTTTTTAATTACTTCCTCATTTGAGAGACGACCTTGTTCAACCACTCTACTTCACATAAGTACCGAAAAACCACACATCATTTGAGAGTGCCCATGACTGTGTCTTTCGATGCTTATTTTAACATGAATTTCTATGAATTATAGAAATTGAATCTTGAAAAATTAATTCTTTACTTTGAATCAGTGTGATAATTTTTTTTAAATATTTCTTTTTTATTTTTCATCATTATGAATAGGAACCATGGTAAATATTTATCACTTTGTTAAGGGTAAAATATGTAAAACAAGGATAAATGTTTTGGGATAGGGCTTTAAAATATCTCTTACACTTGAATTTATCCTATTGTATGAGTCTATTTCATGCATTTCCATTAATGTATATAATATATGGAAACTTTGTGTCATATTTCTTTGATAATTACCAGTATAGTATTTTAAGAAAAGAATAAATACAAAATGTCACTCTCTTTAAAATAATATGTCTAAACTTTTTACATAAGGATTAAAAGAGGATAAGTTCAGCTATAAATTATTATTTGAAATATTAATTAATAATTTCTATCATGGTAATTTATTTTTAATTTTTAGTGATTGTATAATTACCTTAAATGATTATGAAAATTTGAAAGAGTATTTATTAAATTAATAGAAAAATACAATAAATGATATTAAAAATATTAAAAGTAATAAAATTTGGATTAATTGTTGTGTTGAATGAATTTTATAGATTAATATAACATATTTGGAATGTTTTAATGATTTATATTCAAATTTCATAACTATATTTATGGGTTTAATGACAAAGGAAATTAATAGTTCCAAAAATGACATTAATGATATATTATAATAAACAATATTTGATTTAAAATTCATAGAAATTCTATCTTCAGACATGTGAATGGGATACTATAGAATATATTAGCAAAGGTCTATTTTTAGATCAATTTTCTTCTTCTGGTAGCATTCTTAAACCTTAATGGGTAAAAAACATTGATATTGCAATATTTGTCTAAAGGATTAACAAGGGGTTAAAATTAAGTTATAAATATTAAAACACCACTTAAACTTTTTTAAATCATAGTTTTTGGTCTTATTTGTCCCTAAAAATATCCCAAATTCTAATATATATCCATTTTGAATCATTCTTCTTGATAATGACATTATTATCTTTTAATCTTTTAAGAATTGTCATGTGTGTCATCTACCTCAGTTATAAAAGGCCATCCATCTTTATCTTATTTACACCACTTTGAGCCTTGTATATTTACCAAAACCTACCCATTTCTCATCCAAAACTCCCTACACATGAATTATAGGTTCTAATATTCTTAAAATACCATTTCAAGGGTCCTTAAGAAAGGATCTAAAGGAGACCAACTGAAGGAGATGCAATCATCTTACCTGACCCATTTCAATTTTTTTAGTCTACATCCTCTAATTCTATGGTATTTATCATTAAATAATAAATTTATTATCTAAAATATATTAAAAAAATATGATCATAAAACCAGCACTACCCACACTTTATTCCTTAAAATGAGATGTGAAAGCATTGCACATGCATACATGTAGACTACCACCTCCACAAAGAGATGTTATTGGTTTCTTATTTCTATTTTACTTGGATGTTAATGAGGACATATTTAATAGATATATTTTATATTAATTATTTTCAAAATGTAAATTATTATTTACCATTGTTTTATTCCATTTGTGGAAAAGTGAAAACAACGTTCATGTGTACGTTCAACCTACCTTATCCATGAAAGGTGTAATTAATTTTTATACACATATTTTTTATGGATGGTTATAAATATTCATATAATTAATATATATGATTTTTATATAATTATTTACATTTTGTATATTATTAAACCATGATCAAATTATACGGACCAGAATCCTGAAACCAAAATTCTCATGAAAAAAACAAAGCAATTAAAACTCGGACACATCGATTTTAGTAAGGAATTATTAATTAACGAGTGTTGAAATATTATAATCTAATAATATATGATATTATAATTATGAATATTACTCTATTATATAATTAAAATAAATTTAAACACATTATATTATCAGTTAAAATGCTTTAGAATATTGGAAAACATGAAGTAAGGTTTTTCTGCTAAAATCTCATTGTTTAATGGGATTGATTATGGTTAAATATTTGATGATGAAATTTTATGATATACCACTCAATAATCCCATGAGTTTTCATATACTATTTATATTTATGGATAGCACATATTTTCTTTTCATTTTCCTCACTTTAAGTACTCAATATATCGAAAGAATGTTTTAATGGAAAACTGACTTTATTTCTATCTTTGGTCGAAAATCATTTTTCTTCCATGTTGTAACACCCCAAGCTGCCATGATACACTTCTCTTTGAATAATACAATATCTTGCGATGTACACAGCTCCAAGTTCTAGCACACCACAACCAATCAAACATGCCATTTAAAAAGATGAAATGAATAGTAATACCCACTTTTTGGAATTTAATACATTTTATTTTTCAAATTATAATTCATTTTTGGATTTGTAATATCAAAATTATCTTAGGTTTAATTTTTGGTATTTTTCTAAAAACATTCCATTTCTGATGAATAGTAAAAAACACTCCATTATTGTTTAAAACCGACTTTTTATTTAAATAATTATTTTTAATTTAAATTAATTTTAAAGTCTAAATAGATAAATAATTCCTACTTTAATCCAATTTAATTCATTGGAGTCATTTTATAATAATATTAGATATATAAAATTTTATTGAACATTTTAACATCTTTTACCCACCTTCTAGGCACATTTGCAAATTTGCATAAAACATAATACTACCACTTCTGTGAATTGAATTTCAAAAGTACAAAAGACAAAATTTTCCTCAGTAAGTAAAATTTGGTTCAATAGGATGAAAATACTTTTTGGTGAATAGTAACTTTGGAATTTTGTTTACCATATTTAAAAGTAAATTGGACAATTAAAGGTAAAAATAATATTATAATAATATAAAATTACCCCAAAACTTGTCCTAATTCTATTGGATATGTTTTTTAGACCAAAATCAACCTTAGTAAAAAATATGATCCTTTTTGAACCACTTGGATTATATTAGGACATTTATTATATTTTATTTAAAGAAGAGTTAAAAGTGTCAAATTCAATTTTTAATAACTAACCCATTTTTAATATAAGGTTATACATAATATATATTCAAATATAAATAATAATTACAAATAAAAAATATTTCCTACATCATGGTATTTTATTTATAATTTTTAGACATTAAATAATTAAATTTATTTATGACACAATGATGATGTAGAAGTTACCTTATTAATGAAAGATTAAAATAAATGATATTAATAATATTAAAATAAATATAATTTGAATTAATTAATGACATCAAATAATTTTATAGATAACCTAGAAATATTACTTACACGTTGGATGTATTGGTTCAATGTTATCATGTTGTTTTGATATTTTTTAAAATGAAAATATTGAATAGTAACAAAATTGACATAAATGATATATTAAAATAAATACTATTACATTAAATGATATAAAAGTCATAAAAATATAAAGTTCGGCCAAATAACATGGATAGTTATAAAAATTTAATTAAATTATCCACTTTAAGTTCGTTTGGAAATTTATAGTAACTATATTAACCATGTAGTATAAAAATACAATAAAACATGGTAAGAGTTAAACTATTTAACTAAGGGTTAAATCTAAAAGATATAGTTAATTTTATGACCTAATCATGTATAAAAAATATTGGTTAAGAGGTTTTAGACCCATCCCCATAATATCCTTTAAATAAATCAATTTGGATCTATTAGAAACCGAAAATCATTTTATAATAAATTAATATTTGAAGCTTTTCCTAAAGTGCCACTCACCTCTCTTATAAAAGGGAACTTCCTCTTATCTTAGATTCACACCTCCAAAGAAATTAGGCTCGGCCAAACCTGACCCAAATATCCTCTCAACTACCCTCACTTCAACCTAGATGCCTTATATTGATCATAAATATAACCTAAGGATCCCTTTTGTTCAAATCAAAAGGAAGCACCCAAAGAAGAGGTAATTATTTTATTACCTCTTTCAAAGTTATTTTCTTAGTCTACTTCTTATTTCTTTGGTGTTTACATACTAAAATAATAACTCTAGAACCTTCTACATAATGAGATATTATTACATTATGGTACAACCATATTCATTATTCTATCCATCCTATGAATGAAAAAGTTACCATGTGTGCACATGTATGACTTACCGTCTCCACGTCATGGTGTAGTTTGTTATTCAACACTACAGTTCTTGTATGTGTATAATAATGAGTATATTTGATGTAAATAATAAATATAACATGTTAATTATTCTTTATATATAATATACCATCTAATTACATACAATTTCACAATCAATAGTATGATATTGTCGCTTGTGCGTACATACGGCTTACCGTCTCCACGACGCAATGAGATTAGTTCCCCATCGTAACCATTCAAGAATAATTTTCTTTTAATGATTAAAAATAAGATTTAAGAACTTAATATAATTCTGGATATAAATCAAATAAATCATATCCATAACAAACATGACTTACGTAACAAAACATATAAAGGAAAATGAAACAGCTAACACCAGAAACAATGATAATACTGAAATATTATTTACAAAGCAATATTATAGGATATTATATGATATCATATTTATGTATGTGGTTATTTTAAAATTTAATTAAATTTTTTTAACTATTATACAGGAGGTTAAAATACCCTTGACTAAGGAAAAGTACAAGATAATAGTTAATTTTACTATCTATTTATAATCTAAAGTTTTTTATACGTAAGTATCTACTGGGACTTATTTATCATCCACATCAATGTTTCATAAAAATGTATTTCAATTTTTTTTTCTATTTCCTAGACTATGGGTTAAATTAATTTATATCATTTTTTATCTTTTTATAAAATGTTTTGAAAGGAATCTTTCTGTCATTTTCTAAACAAGATACTTTATGACCTTTTCGAAAAATTAAGGAAATAATGTTTTTTAACTTATATGGTGGGTGTGGCTATTTTCCACTATTATAACACCTTTGAAGCTTCCCTTACAATATTATGAGAATATTTTCAAAATAAATGTTTTCTTTTATAATTATGTGACTATTAAATGATTTCAAAGTAGAAAGAGATATTTCTCTCAAATAGTTTTTGGAATGATTTTATCTGTGTCAATTTCCATTATTGGATTTTTTATTTAATTTAAGTTGATTTATTATGATAAAATATTCCATATTTTATTGATAGTTTTATGACATGTTTGACTGTGGATGTGCTATTTTTATTTCATTTGCAGTTTATGGTTAAAGTATTAACATTTAGTATGCTAGTTTAATAAGAATGTGTATGTTATGTTTCACCCTTTTAATAAGAGGACTGTATTGGACGTAATAAGTGATGGGATGGTCCCTCTATAGCCCCTTTATGAATTGGTAGGTCTCATGAGAAAAAATAGTGTCTTGGAACAAGGCCTTGAAAATATTTTTATTTATAGTCTTGGCATGAGGCCTTGACTATGTGGTTATAATGTCCGATATTATGCATTCCATTATTATAAGATGATCTATTGATAATACATGTGATTATTCATTTAGTAGAATATCCATGTGAATAAGTAAATGGAATTATATGATTAATCTTTTCCATATTATGTTTGATTTTATGTTTAAAATGATTTTGTTTTAGTCTTATACATTGGCTTAAATGTTTCTGCTTATTTATGTTAGTTTCTGTTATATTGTTATCCATACTGAGCATCCAAGATCACCCATTTTTTATGTTTTATTTTTTATAGGATGAGAAGAACTATATTATAACTGACATGCAGGTATATGCTGAGGGATATTAGTGTGTTCAAAGGAGACACAATGTTGTTTTTTTATTTTATAATGTAATGTAAAACTTATATATGTATAAAGTACTTCCAATTATACTAAACCAATCGGTCTTTCAGGACTTGATATATTGTGATCTTGCCAATGTTATGTAATAATGCACAGACTCTGGGTAACTGGGGTTGGGTTGTTACAGTTGGTCTCAGAGGATGTTTAGTACAAACCTTGGAAACTAGATTTAGAAAAAACTCTTATTAGGGAACATTACCCTAAGATAGAATTTGAGGATTAATATAGAAGAACATCCAAAAAAATTTAATATAGATATTATGTGGGGTTTACAAGAAATAAATCCTTTTCTGGATACTACAAGTGGATGTGGTACTAGCACAGATGTACTTAAGAGTGAAAACTCTGAAAAGGAGTTTCGGGCTTGACCTGGGGTATCTTGGTACACTACAACGGGCCTTACTGTGCACATGGTTTGACACTCTCAGGTGATATGATTAGGACAATTCACATTTTCTTTACAAACCGTTATGAATGATTTATGAGTAAATAATTACCCAAATAATACATTTTATAATTATGGATTATATGCATAAACTGTTCAATTTATGTTAAGTATATTACAAGTTTGGAATTATGTATTGTGTTTCATAAATTAATATAGTGTCTTCCATTGTTTAAAAATGGCGCCTAGTGTATGGAATGGAAACCGTATCAACACACATAATCCTTGTATGGAATTCCCTCATATTCAAGATAATTATAGTGGAGCTGGTGATGCAACTGGTGCTGAACAAATTATAACTATACTTGGACAACTCACCCAGGTTATGAATAATAACCTTACCCATATAGAGCACCCTGATCCACAACGTGGAGGAACAATGTTAGACCACTTCATGTGGAAACAACCATTAATATTCAATGGGACTACAAATCTATTTGTTGCTAAGCGATGGATAATTTCCTTCGAAAAAATATTTCACGCTTTGGGGAGTAGTGAAAGGGAAAAGTTATCATTGTAGTTTATCGCCTCTCTAGAGATACAGATCAATGGTGTTCATTAATTCAAAACACAATGGAGGATGAAGAAGTATCAAATATGGAATGGAGGGAGTTTAAAGATATTTTATTAGAAAAATACTTTCCTCATGAACATCAAGCAGATATGGAAAGTCAATTTTTGAGTTTGAGGAAAAATAATGATAAGAATGTCGCAAAGTTTGAGGCTAAGTTTACAAGGTCAATAAGGCATGTTGTATATTATATACATAACCCAAGAATTAAGATTGATCGAATCTTTGATGGGTTAAATTCATTTCTCCAATGAGAATTAGTCTCACTATCCTTCTCATTTTATGAAGATATAATCTCTTGTTCTACCAAGATAGAAAAGGAATTATATAAGTCTTATGAATTTAAAGTGAAGCAAGAGAAGAAGAGATCTGTTGAACACTCTAGAAAAGGAAATAAGGGGAAGAAGGAAAACTTGACTTTCAATCTTGTAGTAATTGTGTGAAGAAACATCGTGGTACATTCATAAAGGGTATGGGAATTTGTTATAAGTGTATATAAAAATTCCACAAAGCTCTTGATTACAAGGGGAAGAAAGATGCCATCAATTTTCAATGCTAAAATTGTTAGGAGATGGGTAATTATGAAAATTAATGTTCTAATCATCAAGAAAACTTACCTCAGAAAAGGAAAAGGGAGCAAGGCCAAGATTATGTGATCACAACTGCAGAGGTTGAAGTTCCAAATGATGTGGTGGTAGGTAATTTAATCATTTCCCCAAAATTAACCAATGCTTTATTTGATTCTGGATCATCGCATTATTTTATATCTTCCCAGTTTGCTAAGAAAATTAGATATTTCCAACTTGACTTAATAAGGTAGTAGTTAGTCAAAACTCCTAAGTGAATTATCATTGCAACAATTTTTTGTCAAGAAGTTACCGTTATGGAATATAAATGTTCTTTATCTTCTGATTTCATTGTCATACACATGATTGAATTTGATATAATCCTAGGTATCGATTGGATTTCAGACAATGATGTTCAAATTTATTATAATAAGGAGGTTTCAATTTTTGATGATGATAAGGAATACATTATCTTTAGAGTAGAAACATCACCATTTGATTCTCATCTAGTGCCACCCCCGGTAGCTCTATTAAATTAAATTATAGGGGAGGAATGGGGTGAAATTACTATGGGTTAGGAAAGGAATGTTCAAATAGAGTGTAGTACCCTCGGTTTCTGGTATGTAACCCTTGTTTTATGATTTTTAAGTACATGAATCATATGAGAAATGGTTGGGAAAGTTTAGATACTTTTAAAGGGTTAAAGGGAAAAAAGGTGGTGACGCACGGGCTTCTCATGTTTTGCCCAAACCGTGCGGAAGTCATGTAGGTGGTGGTTACTTTGGATAGAGGATACTGCACGGTGTGCACAAGGTTTGGGTAAACCATGTGAGGAGGCCATGTGAAGCACCCCTTCCATGCAGTGACTACAGCACGGTTAGCGAATGATTTGACTAACCGTGCGGACTAACCATGCGCGGGGTCAACGTAGATCCTATTTTTAAGGATCTAATCCTTTTTATATTTAAACCCACTATTTTTTGCTCCTAGACAGCCCTAACTCGGGATTTCTCTCTGGTGAAGGTGGGAGAACACTTACGAGGCATTTTGGAAGTGATCCAGAGGTTTTCCTTGGCGTTTAGAGTCCATTTGATTGAGGTAAGTCGTGTTTCCTTTAGTTTTCTTAGATCTCCTTCTTCCCTCTTGATGGATCCTTAGATCTATGCCCAGGGTGGGTAGATCTAAGGTAGTGGATGAATTTTAAGTCAGGTTTTGGTTTTTTTGGTACTAGGGGAAGGAATATAAGGAGGTTTCGGGGAGTAGTCGACTCGGTTTGTTGGCGTTCTTCATCCGTTGGTTGGTTTCGCCTAATTTGTTGAGGTAGGTGGATTCACTCTCGATTCCTCTTTCTTAGAACTTGAAGGCTTAGTTTCAAATTGTTTTCCTTGATATAAATGGTTTTTTATCTTCTTTGAAAGAATGATTGAAACCCCTTTTAAGGAACGAATGATTGAAATTGTGTGTTTTTGGAAAGTGTATGTTGAAGTGAATTTAAAATTGTGATTTTAAACTGGTTATGGTTTTGCTGCTTGAAAGAAATGGTTTTCAATAAAAGGTTTGATTCTTTATTGAAAGGTTTTGAACACACTTGGTTTTGGAATGGATTTACATGGGTTGTGGTGTGTGTTCATATTCATTGGTATGGATAAGGGTGAGAAATACCCCCATCAAAAAGGTTGGGATGGATAAGGGTGAGAAGTACCCCCATCAAAAGGTTGGGACGGATAAGGGCGTGATGTACCCCCGTCAAGGTAGTCCACTAAGTGACGAATTAGTGGAAGGATAACTCACCACTCGTGAGTATAGGGAGGTCCAGGTTGCATTGATGGTTGGTTGTGTGGATTCGTGAAATGGAATGAATGTGCCAAAATGGAAATAGGAATTTGATTCGAAACTTTTCTTGGTTGATTTTCTTGAGAAACATCGGTTTTGTTGGAAAATGGTTTTGACATGGAACTTGTTATATTGTAAACTATTTTGGAATTGTTTTATATAAATTGTTTTATATAAATATGCTAACATGTTTTATACTAGAGGCATGGGTTGGAAAGTCATCGGGGAAAACCTACTAAGTTTCATTACTCACCCCCTGCTTTAGCACGTTGGTGCTTTTATAGATGTCATATACCAGGATATTGGCAAAGTTAAAGTATCACATGTTTATAGAACTACTTCATGATACTTGGGCCGGTTCGTGATGTTGGAGCTTGAAGCTTGTGGAGCATGGAGTTGGGCTATCGTCTTGTAGTCTTTTAGTTTTTCTTTTCACTGTTTACTCTGATTTAGTGTTTTTTTCCGCTGTGGTACTCTTGGCTGGTTTATGATAAAATAAATGGTTGAGTTGTCTTAGATTTCATCATGAATCATTTAGTTGATTAGTTTGGTTATGGTTATTGGTCCTGTGGTATGTTCTAAATGGGTAAATTGTCCCCCACTTGTTTTAAAACCCTTCGGCATTTGTTGCCAGCCTTTGGTGCCTTGGGGATGTTGCTTAAGGCCTATTAATGACTCCTTTTACTCACAAGTCAATAAAGATAAGTGAGTCATTACAAATGGTATCAGTTTGTTCGTTACTTGGGGTATATGCAATCAGCTTGTTCCTTTCTTTATGGAACAAGTAGTCATCAGTTTTTATTGGTCTTGGCATTGAATTCTTACGTGTCTATTCCTTGGGTGCTCATCTTAGGAAGGAGTAGGATTTTCAGAACTTGGGATGTAGATCATAAAAAGACGTAGCTAACCTTTTTATGCTAAACGTCAAGTTACCAGGGAGTTGGGTACATAAGTGTTTTGGAGACACTTATAGGATAAAAAATCTCATTGTCATGGGTTTAGCCAATGAGATGAGCATGACATGCATTAGAGGAATGAATTCCCCCTAGGAGTGCATATATCATTTTGAGAAATGGATTATGGGTTGATGCAAAAGCGTGATTTCTAGATATTTTAAACTTGTTTTCAAATGAAAGATTTTGAAAAGAGAATGGTTGATGTATTTTGAAAATAGATTGATTTTCAAAGGAAAGAAAATATTTTTTTTAGAAATGGGTAAATGTTGAAAATATTGATGGATGGAAATCAATGTTGTTATAGTGATGTGATAGAAATTGAAATGCTAAGCCTTCAGTTGCTAGGAAGTGAGACTAATGGCATGTATTTTTTGTATAGAAAATGGGACCCGTTAGGTGTCGTAGAAACCAAATGGAAGAGGTTGCGGAGAATGTGGTCGCACCTAAGCCACAAGTGAACCAGCAGCTAGTCCAAAGTATAGTTCAAGCATTTCAGGCTATAGACATGGGGAATCAGAGGGATGAGTCAAGGCATGTAGACCATTCCGTACAGTTCCAGAAGTAGAATCCACCCATCTTTCGGGGTGATTCTGAACCAGAAAGGCGGAGGTGTGGCTGAGTAAGATGAATCGTATCTTCGATTTCATCGGCACACCATCAGAACTAAAAGTAAAATTGGTGACGTATATGCTGGAGGATATTTCATGACAGTGGTGGGAGCTAGTGGTGCAGGCTAAGGTGGATCAAGGCCTGGGCTGGGAGGAATTTGAGGAATTGTTCAATAAACAATTCTATCCTCACACGTTCAAGATCCAGAGGACAACGGACTTTTCCAGCCTGAGCCAAGAGAATATCTCTGTCATGGAGTATGTGGCTAAATTCATGAATTTAGTGCACTTTGCACTGGAAGTTTCTGCAAGCGCGTCACTGAAGTCCTTCATATTTGAATCAGGGTTGCGACAAGAGATTCTCTCAAAGATAGTTGTGCTCTGTATTACAGATTATACGAGGATGGTAAACAGAGGAATAGTAGATAAAAGATACATCTCACGAGTTTGGGAGGAGGAAGTATGATGATACCCATGGGAATGGGTGGGAACTCTAATGCTAGGAAAAAACGGAAGAGGGATGCCTACTTCCAATGTAGGAGTGCAAATCCGAATCAGACGGATGGATCAGTGAATCTTCCTCCACGACCCATGATGAAAGACGGGTGTTTTCAATGTGGCTCGATCGATCACATGAAATGAGAATGTACAGCACCACTGAGAGCATGCCACAATTGCAACAAGATGGGGCATATTCAGCGATATTCTCACAGTGCTCCACGGTCGGGTGTTCGTGACACTTCTCAGGTGTTGCAAGCATCTTATGCTTCGACGGGGTGAGGATAGTAAAATCAGTCTCGCAAGCAGAACAGAGCTAGCCATGGTGATTTTATTAATACCATGACTCCTTAGGCAGGACAATCTCAACAAGGAAATAAGGAGAAAAGTGCAGCAACAAAGCAATTGTATGGAGCAGAATAGGTGATTGTGGATGAACAGTATGGACGTCTACGGTGAGAGTTATGATTCTTTTGAATTCTACCCTCATGCGAGTTTTTTTCGATACTGGTGCATTGCATTCTTTTCTTGCTTCTCGTATTTCTGATTTTCTAAACTTAAAACAAGAAATGATGCCTTCTGTGATAAAACTTCAAAATCTTCTCAATGAAAGGAACTATAGATCCTTCATGTGTAGAGCATGTTATATAAATATTTGTGGAGCTGAGCTGAAATGGGATTTTTATGTGCTAGAGATGGATTTCTATGATATAATCCTAGGTATGGATTGGTTGATAGAGTTTTGGGCTCACATCGACTGTTATAGCAGAACAGTCAGTTTCACGACTGAGGATGATGTCGAGCATCTCTTTTGAGAAGAAAGAGTGGTGAAGGCAGGTGCAACGGGATTGATGACACTAGTAGTGGAAACTATCACTTTCCAGTTGGCTGCGTTAAACTTGGAATCGATGGATGAGATTGCGAATAACAATTTTCTAGTAGTCGCAGATCAATTTCTTGATGTTTTTCTTGAAAAAACTTTTCAGTTTTACCACCTATAAGAGAAGTGGAGTTTACGATTGATATCCTTATAGGGACCAGACCTATCTCACTTCCATATTATAGGATGAAACCAATGAAGTTAAAGGAATTGAAAGTGCAGTTGGAAGAACTAGAAAACAAACACTAGTGGAAATACGTGCTTTAACGTCGTCGTAATAACGTCGGTTTTTTAAAAACCGACGCGAATAGTATGTGCGGGGAATTTTTGGCGTCGGTTTTACAAAAAACCGACGCCAAAAATAATTATGCGTTGATATTTCGCGTCGGTTTTGAAGAAAACCGACGCGGAAAATATTAGTATACATATTATCCGCGTTGGTTTTCCTAAGAACCGACGCGAATAATATTATGCGTTGATTTTTCGCGTCGGTTTTTAAGAAAACCGACGCGGAAAATATTAGTATACATATTTTCCGCGTCGGTTTTCCTGAGAACCGACGCGGAAAATAAATTTTTAAAATGTTTCGGCGTCGGTTTTCATGAAAACCGACGCCGAAACTCATAAAAAAAATATATTGGACGTCGGTTTTCCTGAGAACCGACGCGGAAAATAAATTTTTAAAATGTTTCGGCGTCGGTTTTTCTTAAAACCGACGCGAAAAGTCTTTTAAAAATATTCACGGTCAGAAACCCTCATTTTGTTCGTCCGTCGAAATCGAGTTCTGTTGTGGCGCTTCGGACTCCCGACGACCTTCGAACATGATTTGCGATCTTGGACGGCCATTGTTGAAGGTTTTTTGTCGTCTGCACGATTTTGGGTATGTGTTCTTCCTATTTATCTCTTGTTTCATATCCCATTGTTTATTTCTTTATCAATAACCCTATTTTGCATGATTTTGATTATTGGTTAGATTTTAGTTGTAATTTATCATTATTTTTTGTTTGTATTATCATTGTTGGTGTAGATTTGATATTGTTTGTTTTTGGAAGTAATTATACCGGTCGCAGTTTGGATTTAACATCTCCATTCGGGTTGAACTTCAAATTTTTTGTTTGTATTATCATTATTCCTGTTTAAAATGATCTTTCATTACATTATGAAGTACTATATTTTTAATTCCATTTCCATTTTAATAAATTCTTCTTCAAAAAAATAATTTTATTGTGTTAAATGAATTCACTCACATTTTTGCATGTAGTTTGTTGTTATTTCATTCCTTCTTGAGATTTACCATGCCAAATTCCTCAATTCTTTTTGGTTCTCATCATTTAACTAAGACATGAATAATTACCACTATCTATTATGTTAAAAAAATTTGAATAATTATTTTCATGCCATTATATAATAAATAATTTTTCTTGCAATGTCCATAATACGACTAGAATCATAATGTATTGTAATTATTTCTTCGTAGATAATAATATAATCATTATCCCTCTATTAATGTTCAAAAATACCTTTCCACTTTCATATGTGGGGTTAGATTCATGCATTTTTAATAAATGTCCTCTTAAACTAATCTCATTCCATTGATTATATTTATTCATCTTTCTCTCCCTCTAAATAATAGTCATGAAATGATTTACTTCCCTCTCTAAGTCATAGGCTGCAAATAAAACATTCTCATGATCTAATCTTTCATGGATGGATAATATATTTCTCTTCATGTTGATCCATTCCTTGACATGTTTTGCTGCAATAGACCCATGGATGGGGGTGTAAGTTGTCACCTACAATATGCAATGGAATTTTTATCCCTCCATAATGAATTTATATGTTCATAGTTCCCTATTATAAAACTCATGGATTGAGGGAGTTGAGTTATCATAGTCACCAAAAATTGTATCATGTCTCTTAATACACATTGTCTTAAATAAGGATAGTTATTGCACTATTTTTCACATTAATTTTTCCATGATTCATTCATGTTACATCAAATGAATAAAAAAATAAATATAGTGTGATCAATAGTAGTCATAGTGAGAAATCATATTATCTTGTATGTCATTCATATAATATTTATATCATGGAAATTTATTTTCAAAAAATGAAACCTTTGATTTAACCATTTTGTCCTTGTATTTCAATATAACACACATGTATATAATATTAAAATTAACTGTTTACTGTATTTGTAAACGTGTTTCATATCTGATGTCTTTTATCTGATTATCAATAGTTTTTATGGAATA
Source organism: Viscum album (assembly GCA_963277665.1). NCBI lineage: Eukaryota > Viridiplantae > Streptophyta > Magnoliopsida > Santalales > Viscaceae > Viscum > Viscum album. The sequence continues at coordinate 1,107,244,923 of OY728134.1, read as the reverse complement.
TGTTTTTGTTTAAAATTTATCTGATAGATATTTAAATGTTTTTATGTTTTAATATATTCATCAATTATATTGTGATATCAGGTATTAATGGATCATAATTGGATTTATCTACGAAGAACTACTAGTGAATATGAAAGAGGAGTTGACAATTTTTTGGAATTTGCTAAACGACATAATAAAAATATTGATTTGATTTTCTGTCCATGTGTGAAGTGTGTAAATATGAGAAAGTTAAACTTCAGAGAAATCAAAGATCATCTCATTTGTTATGGTTTTAGCCTTAATTATACACGTTGGATCTTGCATGGTGAAAGAACTGAAAATTCAACATCCAATGTTGATGACGATATTCATAATGAGGCAGAGGATCGTATTGAAGAATTAATTCATGATTTAGGTGTTGAAACCATCGAAAAAACACCAACTGTTGAACGATTGTATGGAGATTCTGAGAAACCATTATTCCCAGGTTGCAGTAAATATACAGTGTTATCAGCAGTTTTGAGATTAGTTAACTTAAAAGCAAAAAATGGGTGGAGTGATAAAAGTTTCTCCAGTTTACTTGAGCTTTTAAAAGAGCTTCTTCCAGAAGGCAATGGGCTTCCAGATTCCAATTATGAGGCGAAGAAAATATTATACCCAATGGGATTGGGGTATAAAAAGATACATGCTTGCCCCAATGATTGTGTACTGTATAGGAAAGAAAATGAACATTTATCAAGTTGTCCTACATGTGGAACATCGCGCTATAATATGGATGAGAAAGTCAACTCAGATTCATTTTCAGGTGATGTCATGTAACGTTATGAAAAATCAATTTTTTTACTTTCCAATGATATCATCCAATATTTTTTTCAAACAATTCTGATAATTCAATTCTGATTTATTTTTAGGTACCAAAATCAAAACTCCATCTAAAGAATTTTGGTACCTTCCAATTATTCCTCGTTTGAAGCGTCTATTTGCAAATTCAAATGATGAAAAAAGGTTAAGATGGCATTCAGATGAGCGAATTTCTGATGGTAACTTACGTCACCCTGCCGATTCACCACAATGGAAGAGATTTGATAAAAAATTTCATGATTTTGGAAGTGAAGTTAGAAATCTCAGAATGGGATTGTGTACTGATGGAATGAATCCATATCAGAGCCTCAGTAGCCAACATAGTTCATGGCCTGTTTTGCTGGTACTTTACAACTTGTCCCCACATCTATGTATGAAGAAAAAATATGTTATGATGAGCTTGATGATTTCTGGACCAAAACAGCCGGGAAATGATATTGATGTGTATCTTACACCATTGATTGAGGATTTAAAACTGCTATGGGAGAAAGGTGTTACAGTTTTCGATGCATACAAGAAAGAGTATTTTCTTTTGCGTGCTATGATAATGTTCACTATAAACGACTTTCCTGCGTATGGAAACTTATCTGGATATAGTGTTAAGGGACATAAAGCATGTCCAATTTGTGAAGAACAAACTTCATATTATCAATTGCAGAATGGAAGAAAGACAGTGTACATGGGACATCGAATATTTTTGCGAATTGATCATCCTTATCGTAGATTGAGAAAAGCATTTAACGGTTTACAAGAATACAACCTCCCCCCTCAACCATTGTCAGCTGAAGAATATTATGACAGAGTGAAAGATATTGATTCAACATTTGGAAAGAGAAAAAGTTCTTGTTTACAAAAACATATCTGGAAGAAGCAGTCTATTTTTTTCGAACTACCTTATTGGAGATTTTTAGAGATAAAACATAACATTGATGTTATGCATGTTGAGAAAAACATATGTGATAGTTTGATTGGAACTTTGTTAGACATAAAAGGAAAGACAAAAGATGGATTACATGCTAGATTGGACTTGATATTAATGCAAATACGTTTGGAGTTAGCTCCCGCTGTGAAAGGAAAAAGAACATATTTACCTCCGGCTTGTCACACATTAAGCAAGATTGAAAAGATGAATTTTTGTCAGTTTCTTCATGGTATTAAAGTACCCAGCGGTTTTTCTTCAAATGTGAATAATTTTGTGTCATTGAAGGATTGTAAATTAATAGGTATGAAATCACATGATTGTCATCTGTTAATGCAACAAATTCTACCAGTAGCAGTGCGTGGTATATTACCGAAAGCTGTCAGGAAGACAATCATCAGGTTATGTAATTTCTTTAAATCCATTTGTAGCAAATTCGTTGATCCAAATTTGTTAGATTTGTTGGAGAATGAGGCAACTCTTATTCTTTTTCAACTAGAAATGTATTTCCCACCCACATTTTTTGATATAATGGTTCATCTATTGGTTCATTTGGTGCGTGAGATAAGAATGTGTGGGCCTGTTTATTTAAGATGGATGTATCCTTTTGAAAGATATATGAAAATTTTGAAAGGATATGTTAAAAATCCTTATCGACCAGAGGCCTCTATTGTTCAAAAATATGTATCAGAAGAGGTGATTGAGTTCTGTACTGATTATTTGAATGAGGTGGAGCATATTGGTCTCCCTCTATCTCGACATATGACAGTTGACAGAGAAGGTAGAGGGGTTCGAGGCTTAAAGGTAAAGTTCATTCCACGTGATGAAGTGATGCAAGCACATTTATACATTTTGAACAACACAGATGAGGTTCAACCATATATATCCTCACATATTGCTGAATTAAAGTTACGATATCAGAAAAGAAATGAAAAGTGGTTGATGGTTGAGAATAAGAAGACATTTGTTTCATGGTTTAAAGAGAAAGTCACCTCAGATATATCTGTATCAGAAATATTGAAGTGGTTATTAGGGGGACCATCTTTTAATGTGATCACTTGGTCTGGTTTTGATATCAATGGCTACACATTTTACACAAAAAACCTGGATGACAAGAGTACCGTTCAGAATAGTGGTGTGATGGTATTCGCTGAAGCAGTGCATTTTTCGAGTGGCAAAGATAAAAACCCAATTTCTGCATCAACATCATATTTTGGAGTTATTGAAGACATATGAGAAATTGATTATATTAAATTTCGAGTCACTATTTTTAAGTGCAATTGGGTTGATAGTAATAGTGGCGTGAAACATGTTGAATATGGGTTTAAACTGGTTGATTTGAAAAGATTTAATCACAATGAGGAACCATTTATCTTGGCGACACATGCAAAACAAGTATTTTATGTCATTGATCCGTCGAATGATCAGTGGTCAGTTGTTTTGCAAGGGAAAAGATATCATTTGGGTGATGATGATGATTCTGATGATGCTAGTGATTTACATGAGCGTTATTCATCTATTATGCAATTTTCAGATGATTACAATGAATATAAGACAGACATAGTGCATGTAGTACGTACCGATCATGATGAAGGGACGTGGGAAAACACTAAATTAGTCTCCTAATTTTTCTGGTAAATATTTATATTTTGTGTCTATTTTTAAAACTTACAAATGCATGCCTCTATTTTTACATATTTATTTTTCATTTCCTTGTTTCTAATTATTCAGTTTTCTAATGATATGCAGGTACCCAAAATTTCATTACACTTTCTAGTAGCAATGTCAAATACAGATAGAGATGAGCAGTTACCGAGGTATATCTATTTTGACATATTATTAAATATTCAGTAATATACATATTTAATGAAATAAAACTGTTAATTTATTAAAAAAAATTGCAGGACTACTGATGCGTCCTCGGCGGAGGAGACTTCTCCAGTTACTACTGAAAAATCAAGTTCTCTAGTTGGTAAACGTGGTATTACACGTTTACCAAAACTATCACTCGCTCGTGATGATAACAAATTACACATCCGTTTTGATGATAATAATAATGCAGTTGGCCCAAATGCAGTTCAGTTTGTCAGTTATATAGCGATGCAGAGCCGTTGCAGGATTAGTATTTTATATCCTGATTGGAAGTCAGTGGACAGGACGGCGAAGCAACAGCTTTGGGAGGCCGTGACGGTAAAATATCTTTATTTATTTATTTTATCTCATTTTTTTAATATTATATAGTTTAAATGACATATTTAATTTTTTCAATTACAGATGACATTCAGTTTTGAGGAAACCAAAGAAATTAGGAAAAGACATCTCTCTTTAGCGGCGGTTTGATGGAGAGATTTTAAAAACAAACTGACGAAAGATTATGTTTTTGGAAAGAGAAGGTTTGAAAGCCCATGTCTTAAGTATCCATATATAGACGAAGAAACATGGAAGCGATTTGTTGACAGTCGTCGGGAAGAGAAATTTCAGGTATTGTAATTGTTTTATATTTTAAAATTTATGCTATATTTTCCTTATTACTTATGTGTTTATTTTTATGTAACAGGCCTCCAGAAGATCTCATCAGGAGATCCAGTTGAAAAACGTATACCCTCATACTTTATCACGTGGAGGATACTCGTATTTGGAGCAGAAAATTATTGATGAAAAATTTGAAGCATTAAGAGCTCGATCAAGTAGTGGTTCAGAAGAGGTCCAGTATGGTCCTCCATCTCCTCCCACTCGCCATGAGAAATGGAAACGAGCAAGAAGAAGAAAAAATGAACAATATCTTACAGACGAATCTCATCAAGTGGCTGATAGAATTGTAAGTAAATATTAATTCTTTGTTAACAATTTTCCTTTTTTATAATTTATAAAAACTAATATAAATTTTTTATTTTTCATTTCAGGATGAACTTCAGGAGAAAGAGACACAGGGCTCTTTTATCCCCGAGGGTAGGATGGATATCCTAGCCACTGCTTTGGGAAAGACTGAACACCCCGGCCGTGTTAGAGGATATCAGGCGGGTGTTAGTATTCGGAAGGTTTTTGGTAAGAGTAAGCAACCAAGAGACCCGGAAATCGAATCCTTAAAAGAAGAGTTGCAGGATATGAAACGGTCTATGGGTGATCAAATTCAAGCAGCAGTACAGAAGGCTTTATTAGAACACTTGGCAAGACAGTCACAGTCTGCTCATCCTTCCGAGGTATATTATTTACTGTTAACAATTTTTCTTTTCTATAAATTGTAAACACTGATATAACTTTTTCATTTTTCAACATTCTCAGCCTACTCACTCAGACTATCATGCCTCATATGCTTACCCAACACCGTCTGGGCAGCCTTCCGAGGTATATTATTTAATGTCATCAATTTGTCTATTTTATAAATTATAAACACTGATATAACTTTTTCATTTTTCAACATTCTCAGCCAACTCACCCGGACTACCCTGCCTCATCTGCTTACCCTGCCCCGTCTGCGCAACCATTTGAGGTATATTATTTTATTTAATTTTTAATCAATTTTTCTATGTTATAAATTTTAAACACTAATATACCCTTTTCATTTTTCTGACTTCTCAGCCTGCTCACCCTGACTACCCTGCCCCACCTGCTAACTTTGAGCCTCCACCTCCTCCATCGGATCGAACCTTATGTTGTGAGTTGTTTGCGGGAGATCCTCATGTACATATTGTTGTGTTAGGACAAGTGTATTTTTTGGGGGACTCGGTACATCATCAGCCTATGCAGATGGGTCAGGTTAGAGTATCAGTACTTGTTATTATAGATCCTACTGCTCTACTACCATTTCCTACTGCGGAGATCACCAGTGTTGGGGAATGCATGGGCCATTTTTTACTTTGGCCAACTGCACTTCTTCGTTATATTTCACATGAGGTATGAGTTTTTTTAACTAGTAATTAGAAATGATTCCAAATTACTTATAATGTTTTCTGACATTTAACTTATATAGGAATATCTGAAAGCAAAAGAAACTGTACAAATGCAGCAAAATGTTCAGAAACAGTCGGCTGTAGATACTTCTGATATTTCTTCTGGGTTGAAAAGATTATCTCAGTGCTCTTCTTCCTTGAATTTTATCTATGAGTTTCGGATGACGTCCGATATATGTGGAAGAAATTATAAATTGAGAATATTGAAAGAAGATATCATGAATTTAGTTAATTTTGAAGAGATCGGGCTGAATGCGGTGCAGTTGTTTTCCATGTAAGTAAATTGACGTTTGAATTGCTATTTCTTTAATAAAATATTGTTATGTCATTGACTAACTATATTTTCTTTTTAAATTAGGTATCTATACAGGATTCTTTTACAAAATGAAACTACAAGCATTTATAGCTTTATAGATCCAGAGTACATTTCCTTGGAAGTCAAACATGTGAAAAACGATGAAAGAGTTCAATATATATCCGAGAGATTATCACAAACAGAGATTCAGTGCTGGTTTTTGCCATTTCTTGATAAGTAAGAATATCAACATAATTTTGAACTCATGATCATTATAATGTCATTAATTATGAACTTTTTATATTATAGGGGGCATTGGATGTTAGGTGTATTTTTCCCAAATGAATGCACCTTATATTGGTTTTGCTCTTTATTAGGAAAAGTGCGTAAACCGTTTTCCAACTTATTAAACAAGTAAGTTGTTTTTTTATTTTTAGAAGTTTGTTATGTTTAATTTTAATTGTTTACACAAGTTTTATTAGTTCTTATATAAAAAAATGCAGTTCATGGAAACATTTTACAAATGAAAAGAAACCAACGAAAATCAAATATGTGGAAGTACAGGTAATTAGTTTTTATATTTTTGTTATATATTGGGTTTCATTATTAGTTAAATGTTTTATAACTGCAGTGTCATCGTCAAAATGTAAGCGTTGAATGTGGTTATTATATTCTACGATTTATGTACGAGATAATCACAACTGGGGAAACTACTGATTTTCATAAGGTTAGTTGTATTAACTTTTTTATATATTTTCATCCACTTTCTTCTATTTATTAATTTCATATCATTCAATATTATTGTAGGTATTCAATGATTCACAGTCATATTCTCAATCTGATATGATTCATATTCAATCTACTTTTGCGGACTATTTGTTAAGTCTGATTAAGATTTGAGGTATGTATACTAATATTTATAAATAATAATATATATGGGTTTAAAAAACTAACTCTTATGATATATTAGGTGTTTGAACCTACTAATAATCAAATGAATGCTTCAACAATAAAAAACAATGAGCATGTCATATATTTCAGGTACGTGTATTTTAATTCTGCTTTACTGAGTTTTCTCAAGTGCCTCTGCAAAAACTGTTTTATTGAATCTACTAATAATCAAATGAATCCTTCAACAATAACCAACAATAAGCATGTCGTATATTTCAGGTACGTGTATTTTAATTCAGAATTAGTTATTATATTTCTTTTCATTGTTATTTCTTAAAATCATTTGTCTGTACAGTGACAGATCTGTAGGGTGGTACTTGGATCATGAACATAGAGATTCGTATAGCGAAATAACATTCACAAACACTAAAAATTGTCTCCCTTGAATGCACAGCAATATCTTCTAGGCCTTTTTATTTTTTATGCAAATAAATATCGAAAAATGATTGTCGAGAAGCATATCACATAATACCTGAAACAGCGCTTAGTGGGTTTTCACAAAGATAAAATAGAAGGCGTCAATTTTTAAGGTATGTTTCTTTATGTCTCTTCAATCTGCATTTGATTTCAATTTTCTAACCTATTTTTTGCACTCAAACTTATTTCTCTGTTATTCCATAACTTAAACAAATAACAATAGTGAATGGGTAATGCACGTCTATACAGAGCAAATATAAAAACCTGAGGTTGGGGGTGGTGGGGATCCTATGGTGAAAAGACACCCCCAACATCTTCAGTGGGGGAGGTGAGGAAGAGGTTGCATCGGCTGAGTGTTCCTGGAATTTTGATCAGGAGTCGTAACATTTCATTTTGGTAATTTACTTTGTGAAAAAATGAATGATTCAAATAAATTACACATTTTCATTTAATGTTTATTCATTGCACTAATATCTTGGATTGATTTTTTCACGCACATCTCCTTAGTTTCATTACTGTTTTGACAGGATTGGTGCTATCTATGGGAGGAAACTTACAATGATTGATACTGAGTATGGTTAGATTAAGAAAATGCACCATGTAGGTATGTGTATTTTAATTCTGCTTTACTTTGAGTTTTCTCAAGTACTTCTGTTAAAGATGTTTAATTGTTTTTGTATACTTCGTTATTTTTTTTCAGGGTTCCGATTTGTTTGGAGGAGAAAATATATGTATTTTATTTAAAAAAAAAAAAATTACGGCGTCGGTTATTTTAAAAACCGACGCCGAATATTTTTAAAAAAAAATTATTTACGGTGTCGGTTTTTTTAAAAACCGACGCCGAAAGGGTTTTCCGTGTCGGTTTTTAGAAAAACCGACGCGGAAAATCCTGTTTTAATCGGTTTTCCGCGTCCGTTTTTAGAAAAACCGACGCCAAAAATCCTGTTTAAATCGGTTTTCCGCGTCGGTTTTTAGAAAAACCGACGCGGAAAACCGATATTTCGGCGTTGGTTTTATATAAAACCGACGCCGAAAACCTAGTCGACTATATTTTCCGCGTCGGTTTTTTAATGAACCGACGCGGAAAATAATGTCTAAATGTAGTTTCGGCGTCGGTTTTATAAAAAACCGACGCCGAAGCTCATAAGCGAATTATTTTTCGCGTCGGTTTCTATGAACCGACGCGAAAACTGTATTTTTAACGTCGCCTATAAAGACGTCGGTTTATAACCGACGTTAAAAATTAAAAAAAAAACGACGCGAAAAAGTGTTTTTGCACTAGTGAAAGGTTTTATTCGTCCAAGCGTGTCTCTGTGGGCAGCACCAGTTTTGATTGTAAAGAAAGCATATGGAACTTTGAGGCTATGTGTGGATTATCGTAAACTTAACCAAGTTATGATAAAGAATAGATATCCACTTCCATGCATTGATGTCCTGTTTGATCAATTTAGTGGAGCTCAGTGGTTATATAATATTGACTTGCGATCAGGATATCGCAAGTTGTGAGTTCGAGGGAGGATATTCTGAAGACAACCTTCAGAAGTAGACATGGTCACTAAGAATATTTAGTCCTGCCTTTTGGTCTTACAAATGCACCAGTAGTCTTTATGGAATTAATGAATCAGATATTTCAGCGATATCTGGATTCTTTTGTTGTGGTGTTTGTGGATGACATATTGGTGTATTCAAGAACAAGGGCTGAGCATGAGCAACACTTGGCGATAGTGTTGGAAATCTTGAGAGACTATCAGTTGTATGCCAAATTATCAAACTGTTATTTTTGGATACAAGAGTTATGCTTTCTGGGCCATGTTGTTTCTGAAAAAGGTGTTTTAGTAGATCTAGAAATGATAGAAGCTATTCTTTCTTGCAAACCGCTGAAGAATGTCTTTGAAATACGAAGTTTTCTTGGTCTAGCTAGTTATTACCGAAGCTTTGTGCGTGACTTCTCACGACTGGCTTTCCTTATGATAGCATTGACAAAGAAGTAAAATTCATTTCAATAGACTGAGGAATGTCAGAGATCTTTTCAAGAGTTGAAAGTTCTCCTTACATCAGCACCCATCCTGATTTTTCCAAAATCAGGACTGGGGTACGTGGTGTATTGTGATGCTTCAAGATCTGGGTTGGGATGTGTTCTCATGCAAGGAGACCATGTTGTTGCTTATGTCTCAAGAAATTTGAGATTTCATGAAAAGAACTACCCAAAACATGATTTAGATTTAGCTGTATTGGTCCATGCCTTGAAGACTTGGCGTCATTATCTCTTTGGTGAGAAATTCACTATGTTTACGGATCACAAGAGTTTGAATCATATTTTCTCACAACGAGATTTGAATCTGAGGCAGAGGAGATGGATGGAGTATCTTCAAATTTTTGACTTTGAATTGATATATACACCGGGTAAGAGAAATTCGGTGGCCAATGCATTAAGCAGAAAGTCGTATGCTCAACTGGCACAAGAAGCTTCAGATGAGTGGAAGTTGATGTCGGTCCGAGAAGACATGCGTATGGAATGTGAAGACTGAGCTGATGTTGCGGTTTTCTTTCCAGTTGTGCTTGATCCTGATTTGGTGGAGATAGTAAAGGAGGAACAGGCATCTGATGTAGACTGTGTTGCAATGAGTTCAAAACTCAATGGTGGGGAGACCACTGAGGGATGGAAGCTGGATGGGAGTTCAGTTTTGTGGTTTCGAGATCAGATGGTTGTACCTTTAACTGCTCAGGAACAAATCTTTCATGCTTATCACCATTCCAGATGGTCTGTTCATCCAGGAGTACAGAATATTTATAATGTAAGAACCTAGTTCTTATTATTGAGGTATGGGTTTCTTCTTTTCCTTTTCCTTATGTTTTTTTGATAAAATGAGGAAAATGGGGGAAAATCCCAAATTTTGGAAGTATATGTCGTGTACGTTTCCACACATCATGTACTCTGGTCATGTGGGATGAGTACACAGGGCGTGTAGGCCTGTTGGTGATGAAGGGTGTAAAAACTGACTACACGTCGTGTACTTAGTATTTACACGTCGTGTATTCAGTCGGCAGATGAATAGTAAGGTGGTGGGGGCAGCCACCAGCTGAGCGATAGTACACGCCGTGTATTTGGAAATACACTTCGTGTACTCATGTCGACAGATGAACAGTTCAGCGGTGGAAAAAGTAGCCGCCAGGGGAACAGTTAAATGATAAAATTACATGCTGTGTACTTGATAGTACACGCTGTGTAGTTTGTTTTTTTTCACTCAAAATGGGAAGTAGCCTCCTCTATTCATAGAGGAATCTTAGAACATCGTTGGAGCTCGGGAGGAATGCTGGAGCTTGGAGGACCTCTCAACCGTACACCGGGAACCCGATTCTGTATCCGCCGATCTCATTGGAACCGCATAGGTAAGTTCTCCCTTCCCCTTGAATTTTTCTTACCAATTCTTCCTCTAAGGTAAGTTATTTAATTTTTAGTGATAATTCCTTTATCCTAGATTTGCGTCGTTCTTAGGCGTTTTTGGAGGCGTCGTTCATGTATACCGATCAGAGACAATCAAGGTAGGTGGTCTGGTGTTTAAATTCCAACTGTTGTGCGTTTTTGTGTACCGTTGTGCTACGAACCCATGTTTGGGGTGTCGTATGGCTGAGGCCTTGGCTGTTTTTAATACCTAGAATTTTATAGGCAATTGAATGTAATTATTAACTGCTGTTTGGGATCACTGCTTGGATCCAGGACCACCCCTGGGGTGCGTTCCTCTGTTTAGATGTTTGTCCAGGTTACCCGAGGGTATACCGTAAAAATTTAGCATGATTTAATTTACTTGAGAGGAAGTGTATATGATTTTTTGATTATATGTTGGGCTCGGCCCGGTTACTTGCTCTTGAGGGCAGTGTTATATTTAGCCTAAGGGCAGTGTTATATTTATCCTGAGGGCAGTGTTCTGTTTAGCCTGGGGGAAACTCCTTCCGTGCCTATGGGCAGTAGATTCTGTGCCTGAGGGTGACACTTCGTATGCCTGAGGGAAATATCTATTATACCTATGGGAAATTACCTACGGGTTGTGACTCTGATTACCTCAGGGTAAGTTTTCATGTCTGAGGACAGTGGTATCATGAATACTCACCGAGGTGATTTTCATATGTTATAACTGCCAATTTAAAGCACATGATTGGAATGAATAAATGAATATTAAAATGGAAATATGACTAGTAGAGTTAGTTACTTTTGAGTACTTCTTAGTTTATTATTTTTTTACTACTGGACACTATTGTTGCACATTTTTCACTAACAGTTGGGCATGGGCATTTGGTGGGTGCCTACTGGGATTTATTTCTCACACCCTGTTTGGGTCATGTATTCAGCCCAAACAGACTATATTGTTGTAGGTGTCGATAGGGTCAAGGGTCCATATATAGGTACATGATTGTAGCAGAGGATTAGGAGAGCATGGGACCACGCTTAGGCTTGTGATGCTGCCACGTTCTGTTCACATTGTTTTGTTCTATTTGTTGTCCCCTGTATTTTGAGTTGTATTGTATTGCAGTGTAACCTATTTTTTCTGCTTTCATAGAATTAGTGACATGTTGTATCTTGATATATATATATATATATGAATGCTGGTTCTCTTTACTTCAGTTTTCCATTTCAGTTGTATGTTGTTTACTGCTTCCACTGTTTTATGTTATTTACCCTTTTCGCTTCGCTACACTTTGACAAATGAGGGCATAGTTTCCCCAATATAATAGCTGGGCCCTCACTACTAGTTAGTAGCCTCTGGTGTTTGGGGAAATGCGCTTGAGGTCATTTGACCAACCGGGTTTGGGGCACCCATTGAGTGGCACTCGGATCTGGGATGTTACAAAGTGGTATCATATGAGTTCTTTTCTTTGACTTACTATTTGGAGCCTTAGTCTCTGATGGGACATACATGGTAGTTGGTAATAAGTTGTGCCTGGGAGTATCTAACCCGTGTACAGGGAAAATCCAACCTACCTCATTATTGCAATTATTACTGATTTTTCAATTTTATAGTTGATTTGATTTTCACTGTTGGGTGACGCACTTGTGGTTTTGATATTTATATGTTATACATGGGTTCTATTTAGTTTCAACCCGATGAGATGAGGGTATGCCATCTCATGCATCATTTAGGCACATACTAGAAATCACTTGTCATGCATCCCATCCATGCCATGTAGGTGCATTATAAATTGCATGTTGTTGTGATAGTTGTGGTTCTAGAAAAGCATGTTGTTGTGATAGCTGATTTGATAAATACCTGCTATTTGATAGGGTATGGTTATGTGATGTATTGTAAAATAGATTCCAAACTTTGGTTCGTGAGGAGTATGGGCCCTCATTGAATGGAATTTGGTGGATCATTGACATGTTCACATTTTTATAACATTTATAAGATGCCAAAATTTGATTCACGGGGAGTATGGGCCCTCACAGATCATAATTTGGAACTTAGGTGTTTGTTTTAGTGTTTTTCTGGGCTCTGGAGTAGTTCTGAGGCATACTGTCTGGAAAACCCAGCAGACACGCCGTGTAGTTTTATGGAGACACATCGTGTGTTCTTCTGTTCGGGGAGAAATAGAAACTTTTTAAGTACACACCATGTACCCTTAGTACACGTCGTGTAGTCGCTTCCCGTGTCATAGACCATGTGGGTGGGGACACGGTTGGGGAATGTTTTGAGGTACATTCCATGTACCGGATGTACATGCCGTGTATTGTGTCAGTCGTGTAACTAACAACACAGACGAAGGAAACCTTAATACATACATGCAGTGTCTACCTGGAACACATCGTGTAGTCTAACCCAGGTACCCGGCCGTGTCACGAACAACACGGGTCAGTGTTATCTTTTCTAGTACATGTTGTGTCTTCCTATAACACGTCGTGTAGTGTCAGTCGTGTAGTCGTCCGTGTAGAAAGCAACACGGGTTGGTCTGGGGCTTCTTTGTACACATCGTGGATTGTTGGAACATGTCATGTAGTGTGACCTAGGTACACATTCCGTGTCATGAACAAAACAGGACGGTGAAAGCTTGTCAAGTACACGTCATATATCTATGGGACACGCTGTGTTGATTTGTTTTAGGAGAGCAGTGTTCCTTAGTCGTGTTGAAGGACTCAGGCAGGGAAGGAAAATTCAAGTACATGTCGTGTAGTCTAAGGACACACCATGTGTTTATGGTGTTACACGGCCACTTTTAGTTGGAGTACACGCCCATGTGAATAGCTTGAGAAAACATGTTGTGTAGTTTTTATACACGCCATGTAGTCAAGTTTTGTAAATCTTAAATGCTTTTTTCTCATGTTCCCTTCTTGGTCTCCTTGATTTCAGTCCTTTTTAATTTTGATCTGAGGCGTGGGTTTGACCTTGTAGATTCATGCCGCCAAGACGACCATCGGTTGTTCGCCAAGAGATAGGCGATGATTATACTCCTGATATGGTAGGCCATGGGCTACCAGTTGATCCTCCAGCAGTTCCAGATGTGACGCCAGCTGTTATGCCAGACGTTGGCACAGAGGCGCAGTTCTGTGAAAGCTTCATGCGGTTCATACAGAACTTTCAGGGAGCACCGCAGGCCTCCACATCTATGGCAAAGTTGACGCGTATATTCCAGTAATAGAATCTGCCAATGTTTTCAAGGGATGGAGAACCAATGGCTATAGAGTCTTGGCTGGGTTCTATGCAGACTATTTTTGAGCATCTTGAGATGCCTCCCGGGCAGAGGGTCATGCTCGCTACATAAATGCTGCGTGATTCCACCAAGAGTTGGTGGCATGTTACCACCCAGACTAAGCATCACCGAGACATGACGTGGGAAGATTTTCAGGAAGCATTTTATAACTTCTTCTTCCTGAAGATGCAGAGGGAAGATCAAGCTCGAGAGTTCATGAATCTATAGCATGGCGCCATGTCAGTGATGGATTATTCTGCTCGCTTCACCGAGATACGGTGCATTGCACCTGTTCTAGTGGATGATGAGACGTTGAGGGTATACACTTTGAGGATGGTCTTCAATATGACATTCGATCACTGTTGAATGTTTTCAGGTTTCCTACTGTGCATGCTATTGTGAACCAGACACTGATTATTGAGAGGAACCTGTGGGAAGCTAGTGGTGTGGGATATGGTGGTTCGACGCCAGTTTCGGGTACAATATCTACTGGTAAGAGGAAGAGGCAGATGGATTTCTCTCATGCTGGAAGTATTATCCATAGGAATACTTCAGGTGGCAAGGACGTGTGCTACCTGTGTGGTAAAGAGGGTCACAAGAGACCGTAGTGTCCACGTGAACCAGTGGAGTGCCGAGCTTGCGGAAAGATGGGTCATCTGCAGTGCTTTTGTAGGGGGTTTTTAATAGTGGCTAGTGAGAGGGGTTCTGTGCAGACTCCGCGTGTGGGATCAGGACCAGCAGCTTCTTACCAGTCAGGAAATTGGGGTACGTCAGGACGTACTAGCAAAGATGGTGGACGTGGATGTGGTAGCCAGACACCAGGATCTCAGATGTAGCAGGGCGGGACAACTCAGGGTAGCAAGGCTATGTCGCAGGGTCGTGGCACTGGGCAGGCATATGCAGTGCAACAGACCCAATAGGAGCAGGATCCTAGACCTTCTAATGTCAAAGGTACTATTTTAGTAGCTTATGTTTTATCTTCAGTTATTTTCGATACGGGTGATATACATAGCTTTATATCTGTGACCGTTGTGGAAAGCATTGGGCTCTGTGTTTCCTCTTCTTCGGGTGTTATGACTCTAGACACTCCTTTTGGAACTAGAACGGCTAGTGTGTGTCAGTGCAAGGAGTTCCCCCTAGAGGTTGGTGGGTGTCACTTCATATGGGACCTCTATGTCTTGGAGATGACGAGCTATGATGTCATTCTCGGGATCGAATGGTTGGTACCCTTCTAAGCCTTTATGGATTTCTATCATCGCAGGGTGAGTTTCACGTCACAGAGGGCGGAGAGTATCTATACAAGGGCGAATGGGATGTTCAGGCGAGTCGAGCTGGACCTGAGCATTGTGGGTGAGGTGGAGTCACAACCCAAATTTTGAGTTTATATCTAGATGATCAGGGGACTTTTCAGAAGTATTTTCCTTTAGTAGTTGACCGTTTCAGGGATGTCTTCCCAGATGAATTTTCAGGTCTACCTTTAGAACGAGAGGTGGATTTCTCTATTGAGATTTTGCCAGGAGCGGCACCGGTATCCATTCATCCTTATAGGATGGCTGCACCTGAGTTGCAGGAGCTCAAGAGACAGTTAGAGGAGTTGTAGTCAAAGGGTTTCATCCGACCCTATACTTCTTCTTGGGTTTCTCCAGTCCTTTTTGTGAAGAAGGCGGACGGTACCCTTAGACTCTGTGTGGATTATCGGAAGCTGAACCAGTTGACGGTCAAAAACAGATATCCCCTACCGAGGATTGATGATCTTTTCGATCAACTTCGAGGAGCACGAGTGTTCTCAAAGATTGACTTGATGTCCGAATATCATGAATTGCATGTTAGACCATCTGATATACCTCTCACAGGCTTCAGGAGTGGTTATGGTCTATATGAGTACTTGGTGATGTCGTTATGACTCACGAACGCGCCAGCAGTTTTCATGGCTCTGATGAATCGTGTGTTCCACTCCTATCTGGACTCTTTTGTGTTAGTTTTCATGGACGATATCTTGGTGTACTCTCACACTCGACACGACCATGCTACCCATCTTGAGATCGTATTGATTACACTAAGAGAGCATAGGATATATGATAAAGTCTCAAAGTGCCACTTTTGGATGGACCAGATACACTTCCTGGGTCATATTATTTTATAGGAAGAAGTTGCAGTAGACCCAGAGAAGGTGAGAGCAGTAGTCTCCTGGGAGCATCCTAAGAACGTGTTTGATATATAGAATTTATTGGGGTTGGATGATTATTACAGGCACATTATACAGGACTTCTCCCACTTAGCAGCGCCATTGACGTGTTTGACTAAGATGGGTGTGAAGTTTGGTTGGTCAGAATTTTGCGAAACAGCCTTTCAGGAGTTGAAGGGGAAGTTGACATCATCACCAATCCTGATACTTCCAGATAAAGGGAAGAGCTATATAGTATATTGTGATGCATCAGGTATTGGGCAGGGGGTAGTGTTGATGTAGGGCGATCGAGTAGTTGCGTACGGGTCTCGGCAATTGGGGCCACATGAGAGGAATTACCCGACACGTGATCTTGAGTTGGATGCAGTTGTTCATGCGTTGCACTATTGGGGACATTATCTCTTGGGAGAGAATTTTGTGGTTTTCACCGACCACAAAAGTATCAAGTACATCTTTACTCAGCATGAACTGAATCTGAGACAGCGAAGGTGGGTCGAATACCTTTAGTCATTTGAATTTGAGCTTGCCTATACACCTGGTAAGGGTAATGCAGTTGCTGATGCACTGAGCAGGAAGACTAAGACACATGAAGCTCATGAGGCCAGTGGTGAATGGCAGCTTATGGATTTGTTCTCTGAGATGCATTTGGAGGTGCACGACAGTCAGGGGAAAACTTATCTTTCATCCTTAGCTGTGGCTTCTACCCTCCTAAATAGAGTGAGTATGAGACAACTATTGAATTTAGAAGGCCTAGTTCTACGGGATTCGGTGGCAAGTGAGGACCCTCCTCCTAGGTGAATGATAGGTGATGATGAGGTACTACATGTTCATGGTAGAGTGTGGGTTCTGGGGGATATACGCAAGGAGCTGATGTAGGAGTTTCATGCTTCAGCTTGGACAGTTCATCCTAGGGTTACCAAAATGTACCGTGACTTGAGACATTAGTATTGGTGGCCGGGTATGAAAAGAGAAGTAGCTGGTTTTGTTACTAGATGTTCTACCTGTCAGCAGGTGAAGGCGGAGCATCAGAGGATAGCCAGACTGTTACAACAGTTACCCATTCCGAAATGGAAATGGGATGATGTCGCGATGGACTTCGTGACTGGGTTGTCGAGGTCACCTCGAGGCAGTGATGTCATGTGGGTTATTGTAGATAGACTTATAAAGGTAGCTCACTTTTTGCCGATCAAGGAGACCTTTGGACCGTATATCCGAGAGGTCTTACGTCTTCATGGGGTCCCTCGTTCTATCATTTCAGATAGGGACACCCTCTTTACATCTCGTTTTTTGTAGAGTTTTCAGAGGGCACTGGGTACACAAATGCTTATGAGCATAGCTTACCACCCTCAGACCGATGGCCTGTCAGAGTGTATAATACAGGTGCTAGAGGACATGCTGCGTGCATGTTTCCTAGACTTTGGGGGCTCTTGGGAGAAGCATATACCCCTAATTGAGTTTTCCTATAATAATAGTTTTTAGGAAACTATTGAGATAGAACCATACGAGGCTTTATATGGAAGTCCATGTCGATCACCCTTGTGCTGGATGGAGGTAAATGAGGCAGCTTTAATGGGACCACGTCTCGTGAAGGAGACATGAGAGCAGGTCCAGTTGATACAGAATCTGATGGCTACTGCACAGTCTCATCAAAAATCTTCTGTTGATCGTCGTAGATGACCCTTGGAGTTCATGGTTTGGAATCAGGTTTTCTTTCATGTTTCACCTAGGTTGGGATACAGGCGGTTCAAGATATAGGGTAAACTTTCACCGAGGTATGTAGGGCCATTTGAGATTCTGGAGAGAGTCGGGCCTATTGCCTATCGATTACTATTACCATAGAGGTACCGGGCCATGCATGACGTTTTCCATGTATCTCAGCTGTGCCGTTATCATTCAAACCCATCTCACATCTTTCAGCCCGAGGAGGTTGAGCTTCAGGTCAATGCATCCTTTTAGGATCATCCGATTTGTATTGTTGATAGGAGCACGAAGGTTCTCCGAGGCCGGTCAGTTCCTCTCATACGGGTGTTATGGCAGCATGGCCGAGTGCAGGACAAATCCAGGGAGTGGGAGACCGACGTACGTGCTCAGTGGACAGAGTTATTCTCAGCTGTATCTTCACCACCCTTGAAGGTAAATTTGGGGACGAATTGCCTTAAGGGGGAATTGTTTAAGTACCCAGTTCTTATTATTGGGGTATGGGTTTCTTCTTTTACTTTTTCCTTAAGTTTTTTTGAGAAAATGAGGAAAATGGGGGGAAATTACAAATTTTGGAAGTACACGTTGTGTAATTTTCCACACGCCGTGTACTCTGGCCGTGTGGGATGATTACACTGGGTGTGTAGTCCTGTCGATGATGAAGGGTGTAAAAACTGACTATACGCCGTGTACTTAGTATTTACACGCCATGTATTTAGTCAGCAAGTGAATAGTAAGGCATTGGGGGCAGCCGCCAGCTGAGCGACAGTACAAGCCTTGTATTTGGAAATACACGCCGTGTACTCATGTCGACATATGAACAGTTCAGTGGTGGAAAAAGTAGCTACCAGAGGACTAGTTAAATAAGAAAAGTACACGCTGTGTACTTGAGAATACACACCATATAGTTTGTTTGTTTTTTCACTTAAAATGGGCAGTATCCTCCTCTGTTTACAGAGGAAGCTTAGAACTTCATTGGAACTTGGGAGGACAGTCAGAGCTTAGAGGATCTCCCGACCGCACACCGGGAACCCGATTCCGTATCTTTCGATCTCCTTGGAACCGCACAGGTGAGTTCTCCATTCTCCTTGTGTTGTTCTTACCAATTCTTACTCTAAGGGAAGTTATTTACATTTGAATGAGAATTCCTTTATCCCAGATCTACATCATTCTTGTCCATTTTTGGAGGCGTCGTTCACGTATTCCGATCAGAGACAATCGAGGTAGGTGGTCTGGTGTTTAAATTCCAACTGCTGTGCGTTTTTTTGTACCGTTGTGCTACAAATCCATGTTTGGGGTGTTGTATGGCTGAGGCCTTGGATGTTGTGAATACCTATAATTGTATAGGTAATTGAATGTAATTATTAACTACTGTTTGGGATCGTTACTTGGATCCAGGACCACCCCTAGGGTGCATTCCTCTGTTTAGCCGTCTGGCTAGGTTACCCGAGGGTATACCATAAAAATTTATCATGATTTAATTTCCTTGAGAGGAATTGTATATGATTGCTTGCTTATATGTTTGGCTCATCCCGGTTACTTGCGCCTGAGGGAAGTGTTCTATTTATCCTGAGGGCAGTGTTCTATTTAGCCTGAGGGCAGTGTTCTATTTTGCCTGAGGGCAATGTTCTGTTTAGCATGAGGGAAACTCCTTCTGTTCTTATGGGAAGTAGATTTTGTGCCTGAGGGTGACACTTCATACTCCTGAGGGAAATATCTGTTATGCCTATGGGAAATTACCTACAGGTTTTGACTCTGATTACCTGAGGGTAAGGTTGTATGCCTGAGGATAGTGGTATCATTAATACTCACTGAGGTGATTTTCATATGTTATACCTTCCAAGTAAAAGCACATTCTTGGCATGATTAAATGAATATTAAAAACGAAATATGACTGGTAGAGTAAGTTACTTTTGAGTATTACTTAGTTTATTGTTTTTTACTACTACACACTCTATTGCACATTTTTCACTAACAGTTGGGCATGGGCCTTTAGTGGGTGCCTACTGGGATTTATTTCTCAAACCTTGTTTGGGTCATGTCTTCTGCCCAAACAGACTATATTATTGTAGGTGTCGATAGGGGAAAGGGTCCCTATACAGGTAAATTATTGTAGTAAATGAGTAGGAGAGCATGGGCCCAAGCTTAGGCTTGCGATTCTGCCGCGTTCTGTTCACTCTGTTTTGTTCTGTTTGTTGTACCCTATATTTTGAGTTGTATTGTATTGTAGTGTAACTTGTTTTGGCTGATTTCATAGAATTAGTGACATTATGCATCTTGATATTTATATATATATCATTGCTGGTTTTTTTTAATTCAGTTTTCCATTTCAGTTGTATACTGTTTACTACTTCCATTATTGTATGTTATTTATCCTTTCCACTGCCCTAAACTTTGAAAAATGAGTGAATAGTTTCCCCACTATCAGACCTGGGACATCACTTCTAGTCGGCAGTCTCTGGCATTTGGAGAATTGTGCTTGAGGTCATGTGACCGACTAGGTTCGGGGCACCCGTTGAGTGTCACCCGAATCTGGGACGTTACATATAAGGCGATAAAGGCACAATTTTGGTGGAGCAGAACGAAACGAAAGGTAGATGAATTTTTTTCAAGGTGTTTAATTTGTTAGCAAGTTAAAGCAGGACATCAGCGGCCATCAGGTATGTTGCAATATATACCAATTCCAGTGTGGAAATGGGAGCAGATAACTATGGATTTCGTTACAGGTCTCCCAAGAAAGGTTTTGAAGCAAAATTCCATATGGGTGATAGTGGATCAGTTTACCAAGTCATCTCATTTCATCCCTATTCGTGAAACTAATACGATGGAAAATTTTTCCAAAATCTATATCTGAGAAGTGGTAAAGAGACATCGAAAACCAGCTTCAATTATGTCAGAAAGAGATCTGAGGTTCACATCTCATTTCTAGTGATCCTTACAGAAATCCATGGAAACTTAGTTTAATATGAGTACGACGTATCATCCTTATACGGATGGACAATATGAAAGGACGATACAGATGTTGGAAGACATGTTGCGAGATTGTGTAATGGATTTTGGTGGCTCGTGGGAAGTGAAAATTCCTTTAGTGGAGTTCTTATATAACAATAGTTATCAGACATCGATACACATGGCTCTATTTGAAGCATTGTATGGGTGTCCCTGTAATTCTCCACTTTGTTGGGTGGAAACAGGTGAGACCTCACTAGTTGGGCCGAGCCTTGTCCAAGAAACAATAGAGAAGATTCAGTTGATAAAAAAGAGGATGGAGACGGCACATAGTCATCAGAAATCTTATTTGGATCATCGCCGAAGATCGTTGTCGTTTGTGCTGAGTGATCATGTCTTTTTGAGAATCTCTCCAAGGCCTGGACATCGTCGTTTTGGGAAGTAGGGAAAAATATCTCCTCGATATATAATCCCTTTTGAGATAATGTAATGGGTTGGCGAGGTGGTTTATCGGTTGGGATTACCACCACTATTCAGTGCAGTGCATAATGTGTTCATGTATCTCAGTTGAAGAAGTATTAGCCCGATCCTGACCATGTGATCAGATGGGATCACTTTGACCTAGAGCCGGATGCTTCATTGGTACATATTCTGGTGTGGATTGTCGATAGGTAGGAGAAAGTCTTGCATGAAAAAATCATTGGTCTAGTGCGAGTTTTGTGGCCACATGGTCAGATTCAGGAAGAGACTTGGTAACGCGAGAGAGAAATAAAAGAGCAGTGGCCCAAACTCTTTCAGGAAAGCGATGGTTTTCTACTTTCTGGGGACGGAAAGGCCAATGGTGGGGAGAATGTAGTACCCCTGGTTTCTGGTAATTAACCCATTTTCTATGCTTTTTAAGTACATGAAGCATATGAGAAATGGTTGGGGAAGTTTGGAGACTTTTAAATGGTTAAAGGGAAAAAAATTGGTGATGCACGGGCTTCGCATGGTTTTCCCAAACCGTGCAGAAACCGTGCAGGTGGTGGTCACTTTGGAAAGAGGAGACCGAACGGTGTGCGCACGGTTTCGGTAAACTGTGCTAGGAGGCCATGCGGAGCGCCCCTTCCAAGCAGTGACTACCGCATGATTAGTGCACGATTTGACTAGTCGTGCAGACTAACCATGCACAGGGTCAACTTAGATCCTATTTTTAATGATCTAATCTGTTTTATCTTTAAACCCACTCATTTTTTCTCCTAGATGGACCTTACTCAGTATTTCGCTCTGGTGAAGGTGGGAGAACACTTACCAAGCCTTTTGTAATCAATCCATAGGGTTTTCTTCGCGTTTAGAGGCTATTTGATCGAGGTAAGTCCCATTTCATTTATTTTTCTTAGATCTCCTTTTTTCCCTCTTGATGGATCCATAGATCTATGCCCAATGTGGGTAGATCTAACGTAGTTGATGACTTTTAAGTCGGGTTTTGGTTTTTTTGGTACTAGGGGAAAGAATCTAAGGAGGTTTCAGGGAGTAGTTGACTCGTTTTTGTTTGCGTTCTTCATCCATTGGTTGGTTTCGCCTAATTTGTTGAGGTAGGTGGCTTCACTCTTGATTCCTCTTTCTTATAACTTGAAGGATTAGTTTCAAATTGTTTTACTTGATTGAAATGGTTTGTTTATCTTCTATAAAATAATGGTTGAAACCCCTTTTAAGTAACAGGTGATGGGAATTGTGTGTTTTTGGAAAGTTTTTGTAGAAGTGAATTTAAAATGGTGATTTTAAACTGGTTATGGTTTTACCGCTTGAAAGAAATGGTTTTCAATAAAAGGATTTATGCTTTATTGAAAGGTTTTGAATACACTTGGTTTTGTAATGGATTTACATTGGATGTGGTGTGTGTTCATATGCATTGGGATAGATAAGGGAAAGAAGTAACCCCATCAAAAAGGTTGGGATGGATAAGGGTGAGAAGTACCCCCATAAAAAGGTTGGGACAGATAAGGGTGTGAAGTACCCCCATCAAGGTAGTCCACTAAGTGATAGCTTAGTGGAAGGATAACTCACCACTTGCAAGTATATGGAGGTCCAGGTTGCATGCATGGTTGGTTGTGTGGATTCGTGAAATGGAATGAATGTGCCAAAATGGAAATGGGAATTTGATTGGAAAATTTTCTTGGTTTCTTTTCTTGAGAAAGATGGGTTTTGTTGGAAAATGGTTTTGACATGGAACTTGTTATATTGTGAACTATTTTGGAATTGTTTTATATAAATTGTTTTATATAAATGTGCTAACATTTTTTATCCTAGAGGCATGGGTTGGGATGTCACTGGGGAAAACCTACTGAGTTTCATTACTCACCCCCTGCTTTGGCACGTTGGTACTTTTGTAGATGTCATATACTGGGATGTTGGAAAAGGTAATGTATCACATGTTTATAGCACTACTTCATGATACTTGGGCTGGTCATGATGTTGGAGCTTTGAGCTTGTGGAGTATGGAGTTGGGTTGTCGTCTTGTAGTCTTTTCGTTTGTCTTTCTGATGTTTAATCTAATTTAGTGTTGGTTTCTACTGTGGTACTCTTGGTTGGTTTATGATAAAATAAATGGTTGAGTTGTCTTAGCTTTCATCATGCATCATTTATTTGATTAGTTTGGTTATGGTTTTTGGTTATGTGTTATGTTCTAAAAGTGTAAATCGTCCCCCACTTGTTTTGAAACCCTTCAACATTTATTGCCAGCCTTTGGCACCATGGGGATGTCGCTTAAGGCCTAGTAATGAATCATTTTACTCTCAATCCAATGAGGATAAGTGGGTCATTTCATATAGGAAGTACCTATTATGCAGGAATATGTTGATGTGTTTCTAGAGGATTTACCTGTATATCCTCTAGAATAATAAATTGAGTTTTCCATTGACTTAATTCCTCATTCAAGGCCCATATCGAAGACCCCTTATAGAATGGCCACCGTGGAATTAGTGGAACTATATAAACAACTAGAGGAATTAAGTAATAAATATTTATTCACCCTAGTGTTTCCCCATGGGGAGCCCCTGTTCTTTTTGTTAAGAATAAATATTGATCTATAAGGTTGTGCATTGACTATAGGGAGATCAACATTATAACAATAAAGAACAAGTATCCCCTACCCTGTATTGATAATTTATTTGATCAAATTCATAGAGCTCAATATTTTCTCAAGATTGAACTTTGATCAAGATATCATCAGTTGTGCATGAGGAAGGAAGACATTCCAAAGACAACATTTCGAACCAGGTATGGGCCTTACGAGTTTACAGTAATGCCTTTTGGACTAACTAATGAACCCTCTATTTTCATGGATCTAACGAATAGAGTTTTCAGGGAATATATTGATGACTTTGTAGTGGTATTTATTGATTATATCTTGGAATACTCCAAAATCTACGATGATCATGAAAATCACTTGTGTAATATTATGAAAAATCATAGAAGAAATGAATTATAAGGGAAGTTTAAGAAGTGTGAATTATGGATTCAAAAAATTTCTCCTCTTGGCCATATTGTCTCTAAGTATGGAATCTCTGTTGATCCTTGAAATAAAAGGTAAATCCAATAATGGCCAAAACTAACATCTATAATTGAGGTACGAAGATTTATTGTTTTAGTAGGTTACTATTGGTGTTTCATCTAGAATTTTTCCCGATTGGCTAACCTATTAACCAATATCACACATAAAGGGGTTAAATTTGTTTGGAAAAAGAGTGTGAAGAATGTTTTTAATAATTTAATAAAAGATTAGTCAATGCTCCTATCTTGACTCTACCATCAGGGAATGATGGGGTTTTTATTTATAGTGATGCATTAAAGAAAAGACTTGGTTGTCTCCTTATCTAAAATGATATAGTTATTTCTTATGAATCATGGCAGCTAAAAATTAGTGAACAAAACTATCCCACTCATTATATTGTGTTATAAGTTTTAATCTTTGCTCTGATGATATGGAGACACTATCTCTATGATGAAAATTTTGATATATATACTGATCACAATAGCTTGAAGTATATTTTCTCAGAGAGATAACTCAACATGAGGCAAAGGATATGGCTTAAACTACTCGAGGATTATGATTTCGCAATACAATACCACCCAAGGAAGTAAAATAAGGTGGTAGATGCTTTTAGAATAAAGTATCATGGAGTTATGAACAAGATGAAAGTTGAAAGGGATCCTATGTTCATGGATCTAATATGATGACTATGGGAATAATCATGAAAGGTGAAACATCAATACTTTTTCAAATGGTTTCCAAACCATATTTACTAGAAAAGGATAAAAAGTTCACAGAATGATGAGGAGGAGTTTCAAAAGAAAATTAAAGATGTGAATGATGGGATATTGGTTGAATTCATATATGAAGATGTAATTTTGAAATTTTGGAAGAGGCTTTGTGTTCCCTATATACCTGATCTAGAAAAAAAATTATTGGATGATGCGCATAGCTCTAATTTCTCTATATAACCTGGTAGCACTAAGATGTATAGATATTTAAAGGAATATTTTTTGTGGGAAAACATGAAGAGGGATATTGCTAATTATGTGTTAAGATGTATGGTTTTTCAACAAGTGAAGGCTAGAAGACAACATCCTAGAGGATTCATGAAACCTCTTACCATATCTGAGTGGAAATGGGATGATATTACGATGGACGTTTTCATGTGTATACCAAATAATCCTAGAAGGAATGATGCAATATGGGCCATTTTTTATCGTCTTACGAAGTTAACACATTTTCTTGCTTTAAGAGAAATTTTACCACTTGAACGTTTTGGAAGAAAATATATTAATGAATTTGTAAGACTTCATGGTATACCATTATCAATTGTTTTGGATCATGATCCCCATTTTATATCAAGATTTTGGAACAGTATTTAGAAATCCCTAGATACTGAACTTTGTTTGGGAACTTCCGACTGCTCTCAAACTGATGTATAATCAGAACGGAAAATTCAAACCATATAAGACATGATGATATCTTGATCACTTGACTTTAAAGGTATGTGGGATCATTATTTACCTCTATTAGAATTTCCCTATAATATTAGCTTCCATTCATGTATTTATATGACACCATATGAAGTGTTATATGGAAAGAGATGTCGCACACTAACTTGTTGGGATGATATTGGTGAAAGAATACTCGTGGGCCCATATCTTGTTGACGAAACAATGGAAAAGGTAAATATTATCCAAACCCACATCAAAGCAGATCAAATTTGTAAAAGAGTTATGCCAATAACCAAAGGAAGGATTTGAAATTTCAATTCGGAGATCATGTTTTCTTGAAGGTATCTCCATGGAAGGGTGTTGTACGATTTGGTAAGATGGGTAAATTATGTCCCAGGTACATCGGAACTTTAGAAATTTAATAATGACTTGGATTTATAGCTTACTATTTTTCAATACCACCATGTCTCTCCAAAGTTCATGATGTGTTCCACGTATCACTATTGAGAAAATACATGCCAGAACCAACGCATGTACTCACCTTTGAAGAAATAGGACAGGAACCCGATATATCTTATTGTGAAGATCCTATCAAGATTCTTGATACCAGAGAAATTTTTTTTGAGAAACCGGATGACTTTTTTGGTAAATGTACTTTGGGGAAACCATAAAATGAAAGAGGCAATGCGGGAACCTGAGGAAATTGTGATGAAGAACCACTCAAAAATTTTTATGCAGTAATATTCTAGAAATTTTGAGGATGAAATTATTTTAATGAGGGAATAATGTAATGCCCCAAGAATCCACAGTATGCTTCTCTTTGAATAATACAATAGCTTGTGTTATATGCAGCTCTGAGTTCTATCCCACCACGACCAATCAAACAAGCCATTTAAAAAGAAGTTATGAATAGTAATTTTCACTTATTAAAATTATATAAATTTTATTTTTTGAAATGGACTTCATTTTTTGATTCTAAATATCAAAATTAGCTTAGGGTGAATTTGTGGTATTTTTCTAAAAACTTTCAATTTTTGATGAATAGTGAAAAACACTACATTGTTGTTTAAAACCATATTTTTATTTAAATAATTATTTTTAATTTTACTTTATTTTAGATTCAAAATAGATACATAATACCTATATTAATCCAATTTAATTCATTGGAGTAATTTTATAATAAGATTAGATATATAAAATTTTATTGATCTTTTTAACGTGTTTTACCCACCTTCTATGCACCTTTGCAAATTTGCATAAAACATAACTTTACCGATTTTGTAAATTAAATTTCAAATATCCCACATACACAGTTTTCATCAATAAATAAAATTTTGTTCAATATGATGAAAATATCTTTTTTAAATAATAACTTTTGAATTCTATTTAACACCGTTAAAAGTAAATAGTGTAATTAAAGGTAAAAATAACATTATAATAATATAAAATTACCCCCAACACATGTCCTAATTATATTTTATATGTGTTTTTCGATCAAAATAAATCTTATTACAAAAATACTATCCTTTTTGATCCACGTGGATTAGATTAGGACATTTATTATATTTTATTTAAAGAAGGGTTAAAAGTGTTAAATTCAAATTTTAATAACTAAACTATTTTTAATATAGGGTTATACATAATATAAATTAGACTATAAAAATTCATTAGAAAGATAAAAATATCTCCTACATCATGGTATTTTATTTGTAATTTTTATACATTCAATAATTAAATTTGTTTATGACACAAAGATGATGCAGAAATTACCTTATTAATGATAGATTAAAATAAATGATATTATCAATATTAAAATAAATATAATTTGAATTAAATATTCGATCAATCTTAATTCATGGGTTACGTATATCATCCACATCCTTGTTTCTTAAAAATGTATTTCAAAACATTTTTACTATTTCCTAGACTATGGGTTAAAGTAATTTATACCCTTTTTTGACTTCTTGTAAAATGTTTTGAAAGGAATATTTTTTTTATTTTCCAAACCAGATACTGTATGAACTTTTCAAAAAATTAAGGAAAGAATGTTTTGTAACTTATATGGTGGGTACAGCTATTTTCTGCCATTATAACACCTAAGAAGCCTCCATTACAAGATTATAAGAATATTTTCAAAATAAATTTTTTCTTTTATAATTATTCAACTTTTAAATTATTTCAATGTAGAAAGAGATAATTCTCTAAAATATTTTTTGGATTGATTTCATCTATGTTAACATCTATTGTTGGATTATATGTTTAATTGAAGTTGATTTATTATGATACAATATTCCATATTGTATTGATAGTTTTAGGATATGTTTGATTGTGCATGTGCTATTTTTATGTCATTCATGGTTTATAGTTAAAGTATCAACATTTCATATGCTAGTTTAATATGAATTTTTATGCTATGTTTCACCCATTTCATATGAGGAATTCATTGGACATAGTAAGTGATGTGTGGGGCCCGCTATAGCCCCTCGATGCATTAGTAGGTCTCATGAGAAAACTATTGTCTTGGAACAAGGCCTTGACAATATTTTTATTTATAGTCTTGGCAAGAGGCCTTGAATATGTGGTTATTATGTTCAGCATTATGCATTCCATCATTATGAGATTAGATATTGATATTACATGTGATTATTCATCTAGTAGAATATCCATGTGAAAAAGTAAATTTAATTATTTGATTTATCTTTACCATATTATGCTGAAGCTTATGTTTAAAAGGATTGTGTTTTATTCATATACATTAGTTTAAATGTTTGGTCTTATTTATGTTAGTTTCTACTATATTTTTGTCCTTACTGAGCATCTAAGCTCACCCATTTCTTATGTTTTATTTTTTCCCAGATGCGAATAAGTATATTATGACTGACCTGCATAGATAGGCTAAGGGATATGAGTGTGTTAAAAGGAGACACATTGTTTTTTATTTCATAATTTAATATAAAACTTATGTATTTATATAGTACTTCTAAGGCTACTAAACTGATTGGTCTTTCGGGACTTGATCTCTTGTGATGTAGACAATGTTATGTAATAATGGACCGAATCTGGGTAACTGGGGTCAGAGAGTTACATATGTTTTCAAAAAATGTTTTCAAAAATGTATTTAATATTACCCTATCATAGATTAAATACATTTTTAACCATGTTATAATTATTAAAAAATGTTTTATAGGGAATATTCTTATCAATTTTGGAATGATATAATTTTAAATTTTTATACAAAACATTAAAGGAATATTTATTTTAATGTGCATGGCATGAATGGAATTTTGCACTGTTATGAATAATCAGAAATTAAATATGCCTATATAATTTTCCAAGGTTCTTTTCAAAAAAACATTAAAAATTTGGAAATATTTAGAATTTAAATAAGTAATTTTAAAAAATAATAGGGTATTTTCTCAAGAAATATTCCAAGTGATATTTTAAAGGATTTTCATCAATGATGAAATCCTTTGATGTATTTTATGTTTTAATAGGGATGTGATCCAATTATACCATCCGATTTCATTCTTTGGATGTCTTATAATGATAATGTTTTAAGGATGATTTTATGAAACTCATTCCTTTCCCAAGCGATAATTAATTTATGATGAAACCTTTATGAAACTCATTTATTTTCCTTGGGTTTTGGTATTAAGAAATGATGAAATGTTTATGAAACCCATTTCTTTTACCAGAGTTTTGATATAATGAATATTTTATAATATTATGGCACATATATGTATGATTTTCATTATATTATGGGTGGGATCAGAATTATATAGAACTCTATTGTAATAGGTAAAGAGGAATTTCTCATGAGATAAACATGACTGGAATGTGAAGCGATCCCAGTTCAGTAAAGGACTTTGTCTATTATGATAGTATTGGGATTGAACATTGAATAATATGGTATAATGGTGAGAAAACTCAATACACTATTATAGTAATGTTAGTGAGCCTTAACTACTAATGAAATTATTTTCTATACTTATGTGTATGTAACAAATTTATATCTTATACAAATGTTAAACTCTCATGGATTGTGTTTTTTTATTCCATTATGATTCATGTGTTATAAACTACCTTTATTTAGTCCATTACTTAATTTTATGATCTATGATATATAGGGTATGATTTTCACATAAAAATCCCATGTTATCATACTATTCTGCTCATGTTATGATTAAGTGATCATTGATATCTACCTTTTTTACCCATATTGGTAATTTGAGATCATGCTTTCTTATTGTTTATTTCCCTGGGTTGTGAATAAAGTTTTTAAGTATGGTATGTCTAATAAGAGTACTATGTGGGAATATTTTTCATGAAAAAAGAATTTTGTGTATGTATTCTCCAAATACAATAATCCTTTAGGATCCTTGGGTGTGTATTTGTAAAATATAATGAATATTAATCTATTAAGATATAATATCTATATATGAATTGTATGTATTTTTGTAAGGTAGGAATATGATCCTTATACTACATTGTGATCCAAATATGTCGACGTTCTATTCTAGGTTGAGTAGAAGTATGATCCTGCTGTGTGGTGGTCACCGTAGTATACTAATGACGAACTTTGATTATTGTAGGGAAATGGTCACATAACTGTGAAGCTTCTAGAGTATGTCGGTGAGATTATAAATTGATGGAAGGATTATGATCCATCTATTGGGTGTCTATTGGAAAATATCATCTAGCTATGGTTAAAGTGGAAATATGGGCCTGATTCAAATGTTCATTCCCTATTGTAATATATTGACAAAATTCCACAATGAGAGAATGAATATGTTCTTCCTTTTGTATAACCACTGATGGATATTGGTATAGTCTATAATTAGTGGGATTAGGACTATAGACTTAACTCTTGTTAGCTACCAAATTATGCTGAGTAGCTTTTCTGGAAGGGATATGAGCCTACCCTAAGGTTAATTTCAGAATATGTTGATGAAACCTAGTTTGAGAAGTAATATAGGAACTATCCTACTTGGACTTTGGAATATTTCATTGAACCACCTTGATAGT
Organism: Viscum album; assembly: GCA_963277665.1. Classification (NCBI taxonomy): domain Eukaryota; kingdom Viridiplantae; phylum Streptophyta; class Magnoliopsida; order Santalales; family Viscaceae; genus Viscum; species Viscum album. Next base: position 1,107,214,045 of record OY728134.1, on the reverse strand, counting down.
AATATTTTCATATCCTGTAGTGATGGTGAATCGGAGTTGATGAAGCTCAGTTGGAATGGGGATTTTTACCTGGTCTTATACCTCGTTCCTTAGTGAACTATATCGATAATACTCTGGAATGAGAGTAAGAATATGTGCCTTCTTTGGAGTTGGTCTTTTAGATGATGTTGATATATTTCTAGGGTGTTTTGAATAGGAGTATGTGGATATCCCTATATATAAATAATATTCTATAAAATCTCCTCCATTTCTAAAAGAATATACTGGTACTTTAGAAATTTATAGGCATAAACATTGTCCTATATGTTTTCGGTTATCAGAAAACGCTGGAAGACATCTTTTATAGAAGTGTTACTTTATGAGAGCCTCTTATGCGGGGGGGATATTTTACATCCCCCACTCACTACCAGAATATGATGGAAGACTTTATGTGAATGATCATGGATATGAGTATGCTTGACAGTTGTCACGGTGGTATACTATTAGACTTGGTATGAAAGAGTATGGATCTAAACCTACTAGGTAGTTTCTACCGTAATATGCTGACCTTATTTTTTGAAAGATTTAGATTATGATACTCTACCTAGAGAAACAAACTCACTTCACCTAGTGAGATATCTTGGGAACACATATTGGAGTGTCCGGGGAGGTGACCTACCAGGTGAAACCCTCCGCAGATGACTGAGGGGAAGTAGTGTGATGCTGGTGGTGGTGGTTGGTAGCAGATCATCTAGGTGACTCTCAATCCATGTTGAATCCATAGTAAACTCTTGGGACCGCCTTCTTATGGTAAATAAGGTGTTTATTGTACCACTATAGGGATGGACTCCTGAAGTAGTTGGTGATGGTGATGGGTGACATGGGCTTCATCATGGATCTCCTCGGGTGAGGTGGGCTGATATGTTTCATTACATGGAGACCCTTACTCACAGATTCCAAGGTTGGTATGGTTCAATGTCATCCATATTCACTAACCATCGTGTTCTCCACCTAGTTATATAGATGCTGAGTAGGTGATTTAGTCCTTCAGTTCATAGAGGCAGTGGCTCGCATAATAGTTGCAGTGTAGAAAAGAATTCTTGGCGATGATTCCATTTTCTCAAAATCTAATTGAGTATATATATATAATAACTATATGGTACCAAACACAATAAATAAAAAGGTTACAAATTATTTCATCATCATTACTTTGAAATAAATATAACTTATTCTTCATGGGTGACTATGTTTTTGGATCTAGTTTTTGAAAAATTTACATCGGGTTCACCATTTGTTTCATCCTGGGAATGGGTGGCCTGGCTTCGAGGCCTCTAATCCTATCTCAGAAAAATTTCAATGGGGTTTATTCATGGAACCAAAAACACCCAATGGTTCCCACATCATCAGGGATCTATGGTTATATTTTCCAAAGAAATTCATTCATTGGGTTTCTTTAACGACACGTTTAGAAACTCACATTGGTCAAGAGGATGTGAGGGTGGGCTTATCACACCCTATTGGGGGGAATTATTTCATACCCTAGTAATATATTATATATTAGATACATATTCATGAATCATTTCTATATCCTAATATAGGACTGGTTACCCTAACATTCAATAATTGGTTGATCGCCAATATGAGTCTCTATATATATCAGAAGCATCCCATTGACATGAAAATTTGTATGTATAAGAGGTTCCCCATTTTTTACCCATTATTACTTGGAAATGGTGGTTTTTTTAATTATATATTTTAAATATTTACATCTAGGAACTCTATATTTTAATTCCATCTAGGAAGGAAATATATGTATATGGTGTGAGGATCGAGCCCATGATGAGGATTCTTACACATCTATGTGAAAGGAATCAGAATTCATGTAATTTGGGGACACTTAATTGGAAATTATCTTCAATTAATGGTCATTTGTAAAGTAATAATACATGTAGTTTAACATCATGGGATGATGATTATTATGGAAAAGGATCCTAACAATAGTTTTCATGGGACTTATGCATGAGTGGCCATTTATGGTTAAATGATAAAAGAGTATTTCTTAATGAGGATCAGTTGGATTCACAAGGAGTATAGCATTGTAAAGATGATCCCCACTGAAAATATGCAATGATGAGGATTATTTTATTAGACTCAAAAGTATTATATCCCTCTGGGTGGGGAATGATTCTATTAGGAATATGTCCAGATAGATTATGGTCAGTGGGGGATATGACCCTAGTTGATGAGACATCCAAACTTACAAGAGTGCTTCTCAGAGGGGTAAGGACTCAAATAATATCATGAGGGATCTTTAATGATGATAATAATGATTAAAGGTTAATAATATTAGGTTTAAACCTTAGGAAGGAATCATATGTATCTTTTTCTGGTTGAAATCAAAGCCCATGTAGTTCAAATGACACATTTTAAGGTCATATGATAGGAAAATAACATGAAATTTAAGGTCACATGGCTAGGAATTATTTGGGGAAATTTCCAATTGATAAATGAGGGATTAGGACTTAGATAGGTGTCCTATGTATCCTTTAAAAATGATAATCACAGTCTACATTGTTTTTTTATTGAGTACATCTATTTCATGAATGGCATGACAACAAAAGTTTTTCTAGGGATTATGTATATGAGGCTTCCTTGAGATTATTTATTGAGACTTTTTCCATTTGAAAGAAAGATATAGTTAGGAATTTCACCTAAGGAGGAGGCCCAGGTTCGATACATTTGTATTATGATAATTATAATATCATTTTAGGTTATTAATCCCATGTTATTCATGCTCAGCATGAGAAATCAGATATATTAAGATATCAAAATAAAGTTATGAAAATGTAATAAGGAATATGTAAAAGTATTACACATTGATACTTCCCTAAGATACTTCATTGGGAGTAGGACCCTATGAAGAGAAAGAACATGAGGTCAGTGCTTAAACCTAAGGAGGACTTCCATAATGGAGGTAATATTATATAAGGCTTATATAAGGAGGATTCACAAATAGAAGTATAATTAAGAGTCTCATGGAGGGTATAGATCTATTTAAAATTAATTTTTATCTTCCATGTGGAACATTGAAATGTAACAGCTATATATGGGGGAATTTGACAGTAATTTTGTGAAGGTGTCTTGGTATTTGAAAAAAATATGAACTCAGGGAAGGATCAACTACAATGTTGTGTTGAATGTGGGGTCTTGGGCCTTGAAAAGGAATTCTACATATCCTATCTATAATATGAATGGGTGTCCTCATATTTCATAAATTTCCTGCCCACTTGTGGGTAAGGAATCATTATTGAAGCCGTTAGGATATTACCATTGAGTTAGAAAATATTGGAAAGAATATTAAAGGGTATAGCATTATGAGATAATATTACAATAGGGACATAAGAGATTTGAGTTACACTTTTGGGAGTTGGGAAGTTGTATGAAGATAATGGTGTCTCATGATACACATAAAGGAATGGGGACATGTGATTTTAAGAAGGCATGAGGTTCATGCGATAGGGTAAATAAAATTAGGATAGGTGATCATATGGAATGATCACATTAAAAAGAATCCATATCCTTTTCACATGGCCAATAAGTCATTCTGAGATTTCTTGCCCAAGTGATAATTACATTACCGTATCTCACATAAATGTTCTTGCATCCAGGTCATATATAAATGGTTAATGAAATTGTCAAACTAACCTTTGAAATTACATAACATGTTTTCAAATGATAGTATTCAAAATAAAAAGTCTCATTTAATATCATCTTCTAGGTATCTTCTATCATTCACTCTATTGTATGCAGAAATTATTCTTTAATTATGAGTTTTAAGGAAATTCTATAGATATCTCCCCCTATATATGTGCCAATTCATAAGGTGGGTGACCCACATTCATAAAATTAATTTTGAGGATGATCATATGTATATATTTATTGGTCCATGTTCTCTATTCATGAAAAATTCACATGTCACTGATGATGTCTCCCTAGTGCATCACATAACAAACAACGACCCTGAGATAGGACCATCATGGATAGCCTTGACCTAGAGTTGGTCGCTTGATCTGTTTTTTGTGGGGTGATCACATGAATATGGGGGTGTCACATAAAGAACAATTAACACAAGATTCTCCCACCACAAACAAACTATTTCACATGATTCGTTAGGGTTTTGGAAATCATGTTTCTAAGGTGTTTCATGACAATCAGTGGCCACATGATTTCACCATCATAGAAAGCCTTGGATTCTTATCTTTGTGGTGTCACATGGGTTAGTTGGGATTATATGATCACATTTCCCATAGAGAGTTATGAAATTGTATAACCTAATAAAATGAACCTTAAGTATGCATGTGTTTGGGGTATAAAATATTCCTTCTCTTATAAAGTCCTTTGCACAAAATTGGCGGTAGTGTTTTGGGTGTTATCCAAACATCAATTTTTCCAAATTTTTTCTGAAAGGTGTCAACAGGTTCTATCAGTTGTATAAATGTATACTTAGATTGACAATTAACCTACACTAAGATATTTTTTATCAATTATGGGTGTATCTTTGTAGGAATAACCCGCGATATTCATTTCATATGATTCATGGCTCAAAAAAATCCCTTGATATTATCGTTTGTGGAAGAAATATTGGATTTACTCAGAATAACATCCTAAAAAACCAACCAATTCATTACAATTAGGGAATTAAAAGGAGAAATAAAGTCCTATCAGGGAACATGAAGCTAAAAAATCCTATGATAAAGTTAAAATAGAACAGGATTATGACTAACACCTCAAAGGGTACTATAATGCTAAAAGTCCCCATAAATCATCGATATAGACAATATTTTGATTCCTTTTATAGGATTTTAATTATAAAATGTTTCTATATACACCCTATAAATTATGGAGGAAATTACATTGATGAAAGGGACCACAATGAAGAGGAATCATTTTTAGAGAACAGTATTCACACCAAAGTGTGTTTATGTACCCAAAATCGGATACAATATCATGATTTAGATGATCCTTAAAACATTCATGTGCTAGATACTAATATAGATAGTACTATGTATAAGGGAATAAGTAAAGATATATTCACAACCCATTTAAAAAATGAGGATTCATAGGTTCTTTCTGTGGAGGAAAAAATTTCTTGATATGAATCTATAATAAGGAAATTGAAACCAGTTAATGTTGAGCTACTCTAGAGAAATATATCATTTAAGTAAAATTCACAAATAAAATAACCATACCTACTATAGATGATTAATTTTGAACATAGGATATTTATTGACACTAAATAACTTGTGGTCACACCAACCAATTTAGTTAATTGTAGTTTATTATATTGTTTTTTATATACTGGTGAAAATTGGCTATCATCTCAGGTAAGTCATCTAGGAATGAATCATACAAGATACTGAATATTGTCTTAGACACCCTAGTCATATCATGCTCAGGTAATCACCCTAGGTAAAATGTTAACTCATGTTATAGTTTCATAAGAATTTCATAAATCACTTATTATCTATATAGAATTTATAAAAAGTAAATATCCACTAGTTATATTAGTGAGAAAACCTTATCCTAAGTGGGTATATTTTACCCCAACTCCACCCAAATTTGGAAAAACAAATATCTCAACTATAAATAGTACATGATAATCAAAACATGAACTTATTCACATTTTTTATTAGTGTGGATAAATGCTTGAACCATTCTAAAAACAAGAATAAAGAACGCTTGTATATTTTTTTTACAAACTCTTTGAAGGTCTTCCATTTTTTTATATAAATTTAATTATTGGATCCATTACCAATTGGGAATACATATGATGAAAATTCTATTATAAATTAATCCTACTTTTGAGGAATATAATTATTAATAACCAATCTAATTGAAAACATTGTGAAAATGAGTGGGCAACAAACTTCATTTCCCAATTGAAGGATTTAATCTATTTTCTAGACATAAAACCTCCATAAGAATATTATATATATATATATATATGCATGCATGTATGTATGTATGTTTATATTTTTATGTGGGTTGGTGTGTGTGTGTGTGTCAAATATTAATATTGGTGTAAAAATAATGCTCATTCTTCACTAATACCCAAGTTGATTCAGAGAGGTCATTGCAATAACAAAGAAGTTGAAAGACACCATTCAACAAACTGAGTCCAAATCTCAAAAAACACATCTGTTAGAGGTGAGGATGTTTGGTATGGAATATACAACTACTATCTCTCTCAAACAATAAATAGTGGTGGTTATAATCCAGAAATTTAACAAAAACAATATGACTCCACCACTTCATCCATATGTTAAATTCCAATAGCCAATTATAAAAGCTCCAGATGAAATCAAGGTGAAAATTCACAGAAACGTTTACAATAGAAAGAAAGGATTTTATTTATTTAAAAATAAACTAGTTTAAGGGTATTTGATCTCTACTATATGAAAACCTTTTCACACAACCAGATATTATAACTATTGAATATATAGAGGTGAACAGTCTCTCTAACATTAACTCACATCATTAGATGACAGTGCATAATTTCATGGGTTAATTGTTCTTTAAGGATCTTATCTAAAGGATAGTTGATGAATAGTGGGTTGCCTTGGGTATCCCTACAGAACTTTTGGCATGTATTTCTAATGTTTTATTGGAAGATTAAAAATTAAAATAGTAATAATTCCTATAAATAAATTCATATTTTTTTATAACTCGATGACTTGAAAGTTGGTTATTCATGTGCATGTGATCATCTATGGAATCCAAAATGAACCTATCATGAACCCAATTCCCTCCATAACACAGACAATAATAATATTTTATATTTAAACTTCAAAACTATAAGGAAACTATCCAGAACAAAGAAAGTCAAAAAAATAGAAACATCCATATATACCTAAATTATCCAAGACGCTATAGGATTTCATACCCCATAATTGGGATGAGGATAACATCCCATTATCATAATTTCCCAATAATGAGCATTCACAGAATGATTTCTTAAATTTTTTCCACCCAATAGACTTTGTTTTTCAAGAAAATAGTTACTATAAAATATGGTTCCCAACCAAAAAATCATGGATTAGGACATCAAGGAGGAGGAAGATATTCCCAAGCCAAAACCTGGGATCGAGGATTCATTCCACCTAAAATTATACATGTTGGAAAAGCCAAACAAATGAACATCAATTATCCAAATAGAAACTCAATTACAATCTTGTGTCCTGTGGGGCTCACTTCACTCCAATCAAACTAGTTGATCTATTAACAGATGGATTCTCATCAGGTCAATTTATATATGTGGAAAGGCTAGCTAAACATAGAAAAAAAATGATAGATGTGTGCCTAAAATTTGACATAGGGAGGGGATATCCCTCACTTTAGTGGGATTAGTATTATTAGATGCATGATCAAGGTTAACCACATGGAAAAAATAGGCATCTATCTCAAAATTATATTATATTGAACTATCTCTCTATTTCACCGACACAAATTTTAATCCTATACTCACTTATTCCCTCAAAGGAACTCATAGAAGACCTAATAAAGGCTCTATAAAGTTCTAATAAATTAGTGATATAAATTTATCTTTCATTAATGGGTTATATTTTGTTTCATACACTCATTTCCTTTAAAAAAATAGAATCAAGAACAACAATAACACTGCACATATGTTTGTTTATGTATCCCGTATGTTGGATGATATCAATATTCATCACAACTTATTTTAAAATAGATTGAGAATCAGTATCATCATAGTATAAAATATTTTTCTTTTATTATATATGTAAGTTAATTAATCCCCTTCTAATTTAATGGCCTAGGTGTATAAAAATAGTTAGCAGAACCCCCGAGGAAGATCAAATTGAAACCTCAATTTGATGATCGGTATCCAATTCTTTATTCATAGTGGTCCACTAGGATATGCAATTAAGTATTTTTTTGGGAAGTAGAAGGAAATATTTACTTGTAAATATTCCATATTCCTACACCAAATACTTTAAATATTCTATTATCAAAAAAGTTATGGAACTTTATATTGACAATTCCCCCCTTTTATTCTAGAAAAGCTTGATACATCGATGTCGGATGAAAAAAATAAAGGGTAAGTAGCCATTGATGAAAGAAAAAATATATTCCACTGCCTCTAATAGCTATGAGGCCATGATAATTTATATATGTTATAATATGAAATATTGTTTTGTACTTGTTATCAAAAACACAATAGTAATGATTCCAGAGTTGGAAAATCATCTGATGAAACCATCCAAAAGGATTCATAAACTACATTTTTATCTTATGGTGGGAAATCCAGTTCCTATGTTGAGATTCCTATACCAATTAAATAACTAATTACCATGTGATATATGTATGTTAACCTTTAATCCATGTACCTTTTTTGATCATAGGATTAGCTGATATATGTTCATTGAAAAACTGGATTTTCTATTAGTTAGTGGATTATAATTAATAAATGAATATATGTATTTTTCCCCTTTAGCTATATCAATATTGTATCAGTTGGGGTTGATAAACCATCATAATTAACTGATGAGTGTGACCTTATAATGAATAATCAAACAGTGGTGAATTCTACTAAATTTATGAAAGTTGATCTATTTTTCATTTTTGAAAACAATGAAGAAGAATACATATGAGATACTCCTTTTAATTTAGAAGAATGTGTATCAACCACAATTTATTAACCTAAAAAATTCATCTTGTTTCTCAGGAAGACTCGAGATCCATATTTATTAGTAAAACCATGAATCCCAAAGAGAAGGAATAATACAATTTTTTTCTTATGTATCACCATTATAACAACCCATTTTCTATAATGAGGTAAAAATACTTTAAATTTTTGATCGAGTAATTATTTTTTCCTTATGGAAGTTCCTAAGAGATTAAGGGATATTTCAGGAGATTTTAGGGCTTGTTTGGATCCTAGTGATCTGGGTTTTGGAGGAACTATACTAGACACATGGTTTTTTTAAACCTTGCTCCTGAGGTCACACAGTTTGCTAAAATTATGTGTGGTGTTACAGTAAAATGCCAAGTGGTGCATGGGCTACACAAAATTTTTCAAAACAGTGTTCCTAAATCACACAGGTAGTTCCACATAAGTTGTGGGTGTGCACAGTTAGAAAAAAAATCTAGACAAACCGTGTTCCATTTTAAACAATGAGAAATTATAATTTCACCCCTTCATTCTTTAAATATTTATCCCTATTTTTTCCTACCCAAATCTTGCATCACCTCCCATATTCTCTTGTAGCTCTCCTCTACCTCCAAGCTAGAGTTTCATCCTCCTCCCTTATATGTCATCTGTTTCTTCACCAATTTTCATAATGGTTAAATAATGGTGATCCCTTAAATCCACTTCCTTCATTCCTTCAATTATCTCACCATGTAGAATAATAAATTCACTTGAGATCATATGTCCTATTTTTAGGGAGTTCATATAATTATCTGATTTCTCCCATTATATCCCTATTGGATGGTAATACTAGATGTGGATTCTACTACCAATCTAAAGTAGTTGGTCTATACCTTTTCTATAAAACTTTTGGTGTTTATATTTTGTAGTTGTTGTGTTGCATATCACATGTTCTAGGTGGTGCTCCTTAAATTAAAAAATATTTAAATATATTTTCTAAACCATGACATAAAAAGGTTATGAAACCCTTATGCAAGGTTGAAGGTTTTCAACCTCAACCCAAACCACCCTTGAGGTGGGTTCATCCAACTAATTATGATTATTCCACCCTCGTGGTGAGTGGTTCTCACCAATTATTAATGGAAGATGTATATAAATTAAGTGACATGTTAATTTTTAAATACCTATTGTAGACCCTTTTCATTAATGAATGAAAGGTGTAATGAAATGTAATAAATGGGATTTGTGGAATGAAATAGATAATCTCTGGGTCTATACATAATTATGCAACTGATTAGTGAATTGGAATGAAAACTAAAATTCCCCTAATTTTTTAACAATAATATGTAAATTGATTAATGAATTGAATATGATAAATCCAATTTATAAAGGGAATGTACAATAACATAGACCCTTGAACCTTTTTATAATTCATTGAGTGAAATTGATTAAAGGAATGGACACTAAAATGACATCCCTTTTTAACACTTTTGAGTGATATGATTTATGAAATGAATAATATGAAGTGAATTGATAAAGGTAATGGACCCAATCATGGTCCCATGGATCCTTATATAGTACATTGATAATGTGGGACATGGTATTGAACCAATGTTGGGATTCCTTGGATTGTTACCCTGGATCCATCTTTCTTGGACCACCTCAGACATGATCCATGGGATCCACCCAAGTCTATACTAATATTTCTATTGATGTGATCTAAGTACTTGAAGAGGATTCCATAGACCTGGCCCCTGGGTTTATGGCCCATATAGGTCTACATTAAACTGAGTTTTCTATGGATGAGCTATGCGGATTCAAAGAGGATTCCTTGGTTAATGGCCATGGGTACGGGCCCTTGTAGGCATGATACATGATTTTTTAACCTATATCAAGGATAAATGATAATTGATATGCTCTAATATGCTGTATTTTATTCATTTCATTATTATATAGTTATTAATAATTCATATACTTTTTTGATCACAACATGTACTGGTAGACTGTTTTGTGTCTCTGTTTCATTTATAACCTTTATTATTATTATAACTGTATAAAACATCAGCTTATATGCATAGACATGATTTTTATAGACATGCTTGGTGGGGATTACACATAATATCTTACACTCTATTTGACCCTTCATTTGATAATTGGGAAGAATTCAAGAATGTAGGTAGGTATAAGGGGAAGCTACCTGCTATAGACACTTGATTTTTTTTACTTAGATGAAGTACATGAGTAGAGGGCCGATATCATTCTTGTGATGATATTGGAGATAAATTTGGATATTTTTTACTTTTTTTATAGCATTTTGTATATTCATAATACTCTATTCATGTGTACTTTTCCTTTTTGTATATCAACATTAAATGAGAAGAATCTTTTTTTACATGACATTGGATATGGTTTCTACCAGTTTTTTTTATGATATCTGGATGATTTACTTTTATATTGTTGGTTATTTATTATGATCATGTTGATTACCATTCCTGTTATATCATTGTGCCACACTCTGATAATTAGGATATAGTATCTCCACTATACTATTATAGACCCTCACTACTAGTTAGAAACCTCTTAAATATGGGGTGGCGCGCATGAGGCCAGATTGCTCTCAGGTTTAGTTATTGATTAGTTAACTAGAACTGGGATTAAATAAGTGATATCAGAGATTCTTTTCATTTTTTCCTACTATTTGGGTCAGTATAAAACTAACTAGGAATGTTTCAAAATTTGGTAACGATCCTTCTCAAAGGAGTAGCTAACCCACGTATAGGGAAAATCCAAATAACCTGAGACATGACATGTTAGTCTAGATTATTATTATTAGTGTTCTATTGATTTCACCATTGGGTGATACGCATGGGATTTGGTTTATATTATTATTGATTTAGATTCACTTTTATTCCTGTCTCGATATAAAAATGAGGTATTGGAATCATGCATTTTCATTGGCACTTGAAGATTTATATGTCAAGCATATGACATGCCAAGTTTATATTACTAAGAGAATTTCCTGCTACATATTACTAGTTCCTTGATAGTTATACCTATGAAATTGGGATAATGATTCATGTAGGGAATAGATAAATAATTGGTTAATAAAGTGTCTACATCAACCAAAATAGTGTTTTCCCATATAGCTTGATGGTGGCACATTAATTGAGAAAAAATCACATTTTTGAGCTATGTGACTATGATTACATGAGCATAAATTTTAGGTAGATGTGATTACATGGATGCCAATTGAAATTTAAAGGGATGATACTTTTATAAATTGGGAATATCGATCCATCCAATTAAGATATCATTGTGGATATGTTACATTTCGATTCCATATGTAAAATTCTTGTCGCAATTGCATGATGTGACAATGGAAACTTGTTAGAATAGTACTTTATAACCTACGAATGGTAACTCATCTAACTAGACCATTATATACAGAAATTGTTTTGAACTGTTGATTCTTATAAATTAAATGAGATGGTTTCTATTAAATGGTTATTCTAATTGAATAATAAAGGGTGTTTTACTCTATAGTTTTCAACTGAAACACTATATACTGAATCCCATATAAGAAACAAAGAACTTGACCATGATCAAACCTTTGTAGTGGGTAGTAGGAAGTGTCTCTTGAGATCTGTCTTGATGTTTACATCACCCAAACCAAGATTAAGGAGCAGGAAGAGTGGTGTGACTCTTGTATAAGAGTGTGTATACCTTGCTGATTAATATATACATGATCTATACCATTATAAAATCATTATTGAGGTCGTTCTTGTAAATTTTAGAGATTGGAAACCATGATGGCCTCGAGACATAAACCCTGAGGGTGGCAATGAACATGATATGAAGGTGGTGGGACCTGATAAACTAGTTTTCCCTCCTACAATGCCACCTTTGGCACCTCCTTCTATACCCAACTAGGGAACTGATGCCCATTTTTTAGAGGGATTCTTATGGCTCATGCAGATCATACAGGGAGCCCCATGACAAGAACCTACTATGGAAGAGTTGATGTGGAAATTTCTGTAGTAGTATCCACCTACATTTTTGGGGGATGACATTCCTCGAGCTATGGATTCATGACTAGAGGCCATGAAATATATTTTACAACATCTTAAGATTCCTCCTAAGAGGAGGGTCAAGCTCATAGCTTACATGATTTGTGATTTATCCAAGAGATGGTGGGATGTGTTTACCAAGTCTGGTCAACATCGGGCTATGGTATGGCAGGATTTCTAGATAGCCTTCTATGATTATTTCATTCTTGAGATGTTTATGGATAATAGATCCATATAGTCTATGCACCTAGAGCATGGAACTCTATTTGTTATAGATTATTCATCTCATGTTATGAAGCTTCAACATTTTTTCCCATCTCTCTATGGTGATGCGATTTCTAGAGCTTGAAATATTGAGGGTGGGATTACATACACCATATGATCTCAGGTTAACATGTTTCATTTGACCATTATCACCCCGATAATAACAAGGAACTGATTACCAAGTGTAACATTAAAAAATATGGAGGTATAGAGCATGATGATTCAGTCCCTTGATATGGAATTATCACATCTACCAATAGGAAGAGTTGTTCAGAGATTTATTCTAGAGGAATTAGTAGTAAGAGTGTGCACCTGGGTAGCCAAGAGATCTTTCATCAGTGTGTTTAGTGGGGTCATATGTAGCCTAGATGTGATAAATACCTAGTTTTGTGAAGAATTTATGGTATGATGTTCTATCTATAGAAGTTTTTCCAAACATTTTTACCAATTTCTAGTGGAAGAGGATCCATTCTAGAATCAACTTCAAGTGGAGGATTAGTGGCCCCATGTCAGGAAGGGAGCTAGACCACTATTTGTTGTGTATTCCAAGGAGGTGTTCATGGATAGGGGATCCATACACTAGATTTACAATTCCATTATAGTGGTCTTTCCCATGACTATTAGGTTTTATCTTAGGGTTGTGGGTAGGTTTAGATATAGGCGGTGGAACCGATCCCTGAGGAGTAGAGTGTCAACCCGTTTATAGTTAAAGGTACGATTTTAGTATCCTCTACTATAGTATTAGCTTTATTTGATATAGGTTATTCCCACTCTATTATTCTTTTAGTGACTATGGATATTCTTTGCCTCATGATAGATTATTTTATGGAGTGATTAATAAAACACACCAATCATGGGGTGTGGTAAAAGATGTTTAATTTCCCTGAGAGGTGTAGTAGTAGTGTAGTAATCTAAGTCATCTCTAAGGAGTAGTGTTTCAATCTAGTTTTCATGGTGCTGAAATTAATAAACAAACAATATTTTAATGACTAATAAGTGAAAGGAAATGGATTTAAGAATAAATTTGAGATAAAAGTTATTGGGTTTCATTTTTGTATTCCCTTTTTGTAATTATATCAAGGTCTATTCTTTTCAAATAATCTTTTTTCCTTGTTAATTATCTCAATGAATGGATTAAGAATCATCTTTCCACTTTCACCCTTGATTAAGATTTATGATTTTTAAAATAACCCTCAAAATTTCCTTGTATGGACTACTTCCCTCCCAATGTGTGAAAGCTATAGTAGATCTCTTCATAATTATCTAGGAAATACCAAAATCAAGTATTGAGAATCCCAATCATCTATGTAAGACCATTGTTTCTTCTCCACGTGTTAAGTAATCACTAAACACTCTCCACTTAATTATAAACCTATCAATAGATATGATGGAAAACTAAGTAGAGGGAGAATATATTTATGAGTCAAGGAAATATCTAAAATACAGAATTTTAATCCTAAAAACAATCGTATTCATATAAATTTATGAATTTAAAACCTAAAAACCATTTAAAAAATGAAAATAGATCACTAAATTGAATTATAACCGGTACATAAGAATTAAACAAGGTCACCTCCCTATTACCAAAACACTCAAATTTTCCACCCCTCCATTAGAGAAGAAGTAATGAGAGTGAGTGGGGTACACAACTTGTTAAAAAAGAAGATAAATAAAATTATTAGAAAATAGAGAAAGTAGTAGCAAGGGTTGTTATATTGGTCTTTGATCATTTGATCCTTTATTTCGAAGCTAGAATGTTGTATTCATAGTGGGAGGAAACCACTCTATATCTGTAAAGAGCCGTAAATTTCAAGGAAATTTTTTTTCTTAATTTTATTTGGAATTTTACAAGAACGCAGTTTTTGACGGCACCTGATTCTGAGGCCCGGTGTGCCCAGAATCATTTTCCGAAGTTTGGCTCGGGTACGTTCAGTGAACGGACGAGCGGGTTTTTTCTAACTTTTGAACCAGTGTCCGGAATCGAATTCTGAGGGCACCGATGAAATCGCAGCGCCGGTATTTTCTTAGAAACGCCTCTTCCAGAGTTGCGTTTGCTTGGGTGTGGTTTTTAATTTTCGGGCTTAAAGTTAAGAAATAAAATAATTTTACGACAACTTTATTTTATTTAACTTAAGCCACTTGGAAGCCACTTGAAGCCACTTAAAGACGGCTTAAACTGAGTTGATCCAGATAGGATGCTATCCAGAAATATCCTACCCTCTTGGTAGGATATTTGTGAGGTGGGGCCCGCACGAGCCCCGCCGTTTCTTTCTGCTAAGTAACGCACCCGTGAAAACCCGTCATTATGAAAGTCAACTGACGCGTTTTCTTAATTTCTTAACAGACCATTTAATTGGGAGGTTTATTTCGTAAATTAAATGAGTTGTTTCTTTCGTTGAATTAATTCAACGAATTGATGGGTCGTTACTTACCCCTTTTCGTGTCTTGGCATAATAATAAAATAAGACCAAACAATCTTTTTGGAGGATTACTGGTTGTGAGGTTTGACAGAGTCCTCGTGCCTTTATCCTTCTTCGTGAAGAACGCGAAGAACGCCGACCTCCGACGAAGAACACCGAACCCGGAAATCGACGCGACGCGACGCCGTGTTCCGCGACGCCGACGTTCCCTTCCTGCAATGTTCTTCTGTGACGTCTCTTCCTCCGCGACGGATCTTCGATCGGCTGCTTGAGGTAAGAGTCTCGGACTTTCTTTTTAATCTCCTTTGTGTTTTTTTACCAAAACACGGGTTTAATGATTTAATTAAATTAAATCTGTTGTTTCATGGTCCGTTGAGTTCACCGACTCAACGTCGTGTTCCGCGACGACGCGACGCCTTTCCACGACGACGCGACGATCTCCACCTTCCGCAACGAGTATTTCCGCGAAGAACGTCCACGCGCGACGACTGCGAGGTAGATATTTTATTTTTGGAAATGCCTCTTTTCCCCATGTTGTTTCCGTTCAAATAAGGAACCCGATTTATGAAACAATTTTATTTAATTAAAAATTGTTTCGGATATGCGTTCATGTGTTGAACTTTATTCCTTCTGTTGTTTATCTCTAACGCGGAGGGTGCGGGCCAAACGAACACGGCCCGACAACCCTCCGCTGTTCTTTGTCGTTTTTGTGCGGATTTGACGGGAGATGACGGAGCGTGTCGCAACGGATGTTTGATGATTCCACAGTGAAGGTCGAGTCCCGGGAGGAGAAGCGGCGCAGGCGGGAACAAAATCGGACCACCGGAACAATTCCGGTGGCCCGCGGAGCACACCGGTGGCGCGGGTCGCCGGCGCGGCGGCGCCGGCAGCCGGGAGGGGCGGCGCCCCGGCGCGCCGCTGGATAAGACCGCCGCGGCGGCGGCACCTGCGGCCGCGCAGGTCCGGTGCACTCGGACGCGGAAAAGCCGCGTCCTTGACTCAGCGCTGCCCCACGCGGGGGGGGGGGGGGGGGGGGCACCTCCAGACCGCGGGGACAGCACCCCGGCCGTTCGGCCGCTCGGCCGAACCGGGCCTGGCCGGTCCGACCGGCCGGGTCGCGCCCAGGCCGGACCGGACCGGGTCGGGTCGACCCGGTTCGGCCGACCCCGGGGGGGGGGGGGGGGGGGGGGGGGTCGGCCCGGGCCCGGACCCCCCGTCTTCGGACAGTTTTCGTTCAAATTCCCGTAACTTGATCTACGGGCCTCCAAATGACTCGCCGTCAGCGGAAACGCGATCCTTGGATCGAGGCGGTCGTTTCGGTATACCGCACTCAAGGTTTCGGAATACTTTGAGTTCGGCCGGGTTGGTTCGTACACGAAACCAACCGGGCCCTCGGAGCGGAAACGCTCATATCTTGAGCTACGGACGTCCAATTGACATGTCGTCGACTTCGTTGAATTCCTCTAAGTGAGATGGATCTTTTGGCATACGCCGCCCGAGGTTTGGACGCAGGTGGATTACGGTCGGGTTGGTTTTTCCTTAAAAACCAACCAGGCCCCTAGAACGAAAAAGCCAATAACTCTTAGACCGGGCGTCCGATTGACGCGCCGTCTGCGACGTTGAGTTCCTGTTGATGATACGGAACTTTTGGATACATCAAATTCGGACTTTGTGTCAGTTGATGTATCAGCTTCTCGGCTCATGGAGCGGACCCTCCCGAACGAGCTTGCTGTGTGCGGGAACCCTAGTGCTGGCTGCGACTGCTTCTTCGATAGCGACGACTGTGCAGAGATCCTCCATGAACTCCGACGACGACCATGCAGAGTTCCTCAGTGGACTGCGGCGACGACTGTGCAGAGATCCTCAGTGGATTGTGATGACTACTGCACTCAGCGATCCTACGTGGATCAGTGCTACATGTCCTGTGTGGGCCCGGTCCTGTGTGGGCCCAATCCTGTGTGGGTCCGATCCTGTGTGGGTCAGCGCTCAGCGGTTCTGTGTGAGCCAGCGCCTACAGGTCCTGTTTGGGCCCGATCATGTGTGGGTCATTGCGGGGGTTAGTTACCTATCGATCCTTTGTGGGTCCGACGACTTAGATGGATCAGTGATCATCTTTATTGTCATCCGAAGAAGTATACCTGTGTGAGCTGAATCTTCTGTTACTCTCCTTTGTGGATTGTATTGAGCTATCCTGTGTGGATTTACTATTTACTCTCCTTTGTGGATTGTGTTGAGCTATCCTGTGTGGATTTACTGTTTACTCTCCTTTGTGGATTGCGTTGAGCTATCCTGTGTGGATTTGCGGTCTACTCTCCTTTGTGGATTGTGTTGTGTTATCCTGTGTGGGTATACGTTTGGCTTTCATGTTTGGACTGGGTTGTGCTTGGGCTTGGACGTTGGAGTCCAACAGGAATTGATGACTTAGGTATATGTATGGGCATATACCTAAGTCGTGTCGGTTGTTACTTCATGATTGTATCTTTCCTTTGTGGATTATCTTTTGTGGATTTCAGGAGACCTTCGGGGGTCTCGGGGTCCCTACTGAGTAGCTTATACTCACCCCTACACGGGCTATGCCCGCACTTCGTTGTGTTGGTTGCAGACGACGGACGACGCTGATCGTGGTGGAGGCGTGCGGAGCAGGACGGTACCTGGAGGTGGACCACTGGGCGGGACGCACTCGGAGCGGACGGCTGGACCGAGGAGAAGTAGAGCTATCTGTACCCACCCTTCAGTTGGGATTCCCAGTGGACAGCTCGGTGTAGCGGCTTTTACTTTTCTGTTTCTGTTTTTCCCTTCAGTTGTACTTTACAGTTGGGCTTGTATTTTCGGTCCCTTTTTACTTTCAGCACAACTTGTACAGTTTTTACTTAGTGTTTACCTTTCCGCTTGCTTACTTCGTGGTGCTTGTTTACTTTTCAAAGGCAATGCCTTCCCTTTTTGTTGGGATTTACGCCTTGGTGCTAGTCGCCAGCCCCTGGCCTTTGGAAGGCGGGCTTGGGGTAGTCACGGAACGGGCCCCGAGGACGGGTCGTGACAAATTTGTATCAGAGGCGGTCGGTTCTACCGCAGACTCTGATCTTTCTTCCATGAGAAGAAATAGTGTTTAGCGTATTGAGTGTGGTTATCAGTCCAGGGAGTCCAGTGTTTGTGCGGCGGTCGACGTATCCGTACACCAGGACCCTGACTTCTGATTTCCGACTTAATGCACGAAAACATTGATTGCATGTGTGTTTCATGTTTTCTTTGTGATTACTTGTGTCAGCTCACCAGGTATATTGTTCTGACTGTGGCGCACTTGTTTCCTTTTCAGGATGGCCTGACGACAGTAGCCAGCTAGGGTTCCGAGAGTAGAGCGCGACGATAGCCCGTCGAGCGACGAGGCCTCGGTACAGGGCCCGTTGACCGCAGAGGCACCGGCGGTACCTTTACCTACCGAGCCCCCGATGCTTCCAGCACTGGAAGCTGACGATGCACGACGCCTCGGAGTTCTGCACGAGTTCCAGCGCCAGTGACCACCCAGGTTTCGTGGGGAGACAGATCCCCAGGCAGCCGAGGACTGGCTGGAGGCAGTCGTTCGAGTTTTCAGGCTAGTGAGGACACCAGCAGACCTCATGGTGATACTCGCGGCGAGCCTACTGCACGCAGCAGCAGGGCGATGGTGGATCTTGATGCTCCAGGTACACGATGAGGCCTCCCTCTTCTGGACGGACTTCGAGAGCCTCTTCTGCTCGGAGTTCGTCCCGGCCACCCTCTGTGCGGTGCGCATTCAGGAGCTTCTTCAGCTGCGGCAGGGCAGCTTGACGGTCGCTCAGTACGCGGCGAGGTTAACCTATCTTTATCGCTACTCGACCGACATGGTACGGGACCCCTTCTTCCCGGCCCGGACCTTCGAGTAGGGATTGAGACACGAGATCAGGGCATCGATGATCTCCCTCAGCATCCCGACCCAGGCAGGAGTGCTGGAGCGATCCCTTCTGATCGAGAGCTTTCTGGCTGAGTCTACAGCGAGACCTACCGTAAGGCGGTAGGTGGCGGAGTCTTCGACAGCAGGTAGCCGAGGGATGACTCAGGGTTCCAGGCAGTCCAGACCTTCCGGCAAACGACCTCGGGACACTGGCTCAGCAGTGCGGGGCACACAGCGCGGAGCCAGTCTTCCGAGAGGCAGACAGTGCTACGAGTGCGGCGGGCAGGGCCACATGGCTCGTGACTGCCCGACCCGCCGTACCGAGGGGTAGCAGACGGTGGAGGGGCCACCCAGGTAGAGGCAGAGGGTCGACCGTGGTGGTCCGCAGGGAGGAGGCAGATGAGGCAGAGGAGCTGGCCGAGCAGCAGGTGGTGGGCGACGCTTTGAGGCTCTGCCACCACCACCACCAGGAGGCCCGCCCCGACCACAGGGAGCTG
Source organism: Viscum album (assembly GCA_963277665.1). Lineage (NCBI taxonomy): Eukaryota > Viridiplantae > Streptophyta > Magnoliopsida > Santalales > Viscaceae > Viscum > Viscum album. The sequence continues at coordinate 1,107,194,240 of OY728134.1, read as the reverse complement.
GCGGGCAGAGACAGGCACAACTCCAGGTAGTGGAGGCCTACGACCACGGTGCTCCAGAGATGATTCGAGGTACGATCTGTGTCTATTCCACCCTTGCTGCAGTTCTTATAGACACAGGAGCGAGTCACTCTTTCATAGCCGCTGCCCTTGTTCGGAGCTCGGAGATTCCGACAGAGCCGTTGGCTCGATCCTTACGGCTAGAGACTCCTACGGGAGAAGACTCGACGATTATGCACTGGTTCTGGCAGTGTGATCTTAATATTGGAGGCGAGAGCTTCGGCTGGGATCTTCTTGTAGCAGCGTTGAGGCCTTACGACGTCATCTTGGGCATGGATTGGTTATCTACAGTCCATGCTCTGGTTGACTGTTTTAGGCGCAAGGTACGATGTGTACGCACCGACGGGAACAGGTTCACCTTCACCGGCGAGAAGGGAGACTTTGCAGAACAGGATGGACTCCCGCAGAGGAGAGGACAACCCATCACTCATCAGTTGGCTAGCTTCATCCTTGGAGAAGTTGACGTGCGGAGTCTTAGTTTTCCTACAGTGGTGGATCAGTATGCAGACGTCTTCCCTGACGACGTTCCAGGGCTACCTCCTCGCAGAGAGGTAGAATTTTATATTGACCTGTACCCTAGGACAGCCCCGATATCCACTCCAGCATATCAGATGGCCCCCTCCGAGCTTCGAGAGCTACGAGTACAGTCGAAGGACTTGTAGGGCAAGGGGTTCATCCGACCCAGTGTTTCACCCTGGGCTTCCCCGATATTGTTAGCCAAGAAGGCGGACGGGAGCTTGCGACTGTGTGTCGATTATCGTCGACTGAACCAGGTGACAGTGAGGAACAAGTATCTGCTACCGAGGATTGATGACCCCTTTGATCAGCTCAAGGGAGCACGATGGTTCTCGAAGATAGACCTCAGATCAGGCTATCATCAGCTCAGAGTTCGAGACGAGGATGTGCAGAAGACAACCTTCAGGTGTTGGTATGGCCACTATGAGTTCTTGGTTATGCCTTTCAGCGTAAAAAATGCTCCAGCAGTGTTCATGAGCCTCATGAACAGGGTCTTCCAGTCATACCTCGATCGATTTGCCGTGGTCTTCATCAACGACATTTTGGTGTACTCGACCACGGAGGAGGAGCACGCCTACCACTTGCAAGTTGTACTAGACACACTCCGAGAGCACCAGCTTTATGGAAAGCTCTCAAAGTTCCAGTTCTGGTTACGTGAGGTCCACTTCTTGGGGCACGTCATTTCTGAGGCGGAAGTTGCTGTGGATCCCGCGAAGATCGAGGTAGTGCTAGCTTGGGAGCCACCCAGGAGCGTGACAGAGGTGCGGAGTTTCTTGGGTCTAGCTAGATACTACCGGAGGTTCGTGCCAGACTTCTACAGAGTTGCGGCACCTCTCTCAGTGTTGACGAAGAAGGGGAAACCCTTCGTGTGGTCAGACAGATGTCAGCAGAGCTTTCAGGAGCTGAGACAGAGATTGACCAGCGCACCTATCTTGAGGTTGCCTGAGGAGGGAGTTGGATATGTAGTCTACTGCGATGCATCAGGGACCGGACTTGGGTGTGTCTTGATGCTGGAGTGTGCAGTGATTGCCTATGGATCACGTCAGTTGAGGCCGCATGAGCAGAACTATGCTACCCATGACCTGGAGTTAGCAGCAGTGGTCTTCGCTCTGAAGACATGGCGACACTATCTGATGGGCGAGCGCTTTACAGTCTTTTCCGACCACCAGAGTCTCAGGTACATCTTCTCTCAGAAGTACCTGAACCTGAGAGAGCAGCGATGGCTCGAGTTCCTCCAGGACTATGACTTTGAGATAGTCTATACTCCTGGGAAGGGGAACATGGTAGCCGATGCCCTCAGCAGGAGGACGAGCATCCAGCTACTTGAGGAGGCGACAGAGCAGCTAGCCGCTTTGCAGATATCCTTCGTGGATAGAGACGGAGCAACCTTCCTTCAGTCTCTCACCGTCTCTCCTCCACATCTACAGCGGGTTAGAGAGGCTCAGCGTGGGGACGCTGACTGTGAGACGCGGCGTGCACAGATATCCTTGGGACAGGCACCTGATGGTTTCTCCCTTGGAGCAGAGCACGACGTCCTTTTCAGAGGACGTACCTTGGTACCAGTCACTTTACGAGAGGAGGTTCTAAGAGAGTTTCACACTTCTCCTTTAGCGGTACATCCTGGAGTGGCGAATATGTACCAGGATCTCAGGCGACAGCACTGGTGGCCGGGCATGAAGAAGACTGTGGCAGGGTTCGTTTCACGGTGCCTCACCTGCCAGCAGGTGAAGGCAGAGCATCAGGTACCAGTAGGCTTGGTATAGCCCTTGGAGGTCCCGGAGTGGAGGTGGGATGGCATATCTATGGACTTCGTGACTGGACTTCCACGCACTTCCAGAGGTCACGACTCCATTTGGGTGACTGTTGACCGACTCACCAAGTCGGCACACTTCATACCCATCCGAGAGCAGGGCTCAGTGGAGATCTTGGGGCATCTCTACGTTCAGGAGATTGTACGGCTTCACGGTGTGCCATCGACCATCGTCTCCGATCGGGATGCTCGTTTTACTTCCCGTCTTTGGAAGGGGTTACAGGAGGTGTTCGGGACGCGGCTACGTCTGAGCACCGCCTTTCACCCTCAGACGGATGGTCAGACGGAGAGGACCATTCAGACTCTCGAGGACATGCTCCGCGCATGTGTCCTCGACTTTGGTCGCAGCTGGGAGGACCACCTACCCTTGGTGGAGTTCACGTACAACAATAGCTACCACTCCACCATCGGGATGGCACCATACGAGGCATTGTACGGCAGACCTTGCAGATCTCCTTTGTGCTGGACAGACCCTGGGGAGTCAGCACTAGTGGGACCAGAGATGGTTCGGGCCATGACGGAGAAGGTCCAGGTCATCCAGGAGTGGATGAGGACAGCTCAGAGCCGGCAGAAGTCATATGCTGACAGGAGGCGGAGGCCACTGGAGTTCGAGGATGGCGACCAAGTCTTCTTGCGGGTCTCACCTCGACGTGGTTTACGGAGATTTGGCCGAGGCGGCAAGTTGTCTCCACGCTTCATCGGGCCTTTCCAGGTCATCAGCAGGATTGGCGAGGTGGCTTATCGCCCGGCTCTACCACCTCAGTTGCACCGGGTGCACGACGTCTTCCACCTATCTCAGTTGAGGAGATACGTGCACGACCCCAAGCACATCATTGACTATGGGGAGCTAGACGTGGATGATGGGGCGACTTTTGCAGAGGTCCCGGTGGAGATAGAGGATCGACAGGAGCAGGTCCTATGTGGGTGATCGATTCCTCTTGTGCGCATCAGATGGCAGCATGGGATCCTCCAGGAGAGTACATGGGAGCGGGAGGCTCAGATGCGTGCTCAGTACCCACATTTGTTTCCCTAGTTTATGATGTATCTTTACGGGGATGTAAATCCCTGAGGTGGGAGTAATGTAAAGACCCGTAAATTTCAAGGAAATTTTTTTTCTTAATTTTCTTTGGAATATTACAAGAACGCAGTTTCTGACGGCACCTGATTCCGAGGCCCGGTGTGCCCAGAATCATTTTCCGAAGTTTGGCTCGGGTACGTTCAGTGAACGGACGAGCGGGTTTTTTCTAACTTTTGAACTGGTGTCCGGAATCGAATTCTGAGGGCACCGATAAAATCGCAGCGCCGGTATTTTCTTAGAAATGCCTCTTCCGGAGTTGCGTTTGCTCGGGTGTGGTTTTTAATTTTCGGGCTTAAAGTTAAGAAATAAAATAATTTTACGACAACTTTATTTTATTTCACTTAAGCCACTTGGAAGCCACTTGAAGCCACTTAAAGACGGATTAAACTGAGTTGATTCGGATAGGATGCTATCCAGAAATATCCTACCCTCTTGGTAGGATATTTGTGAGGTGGGGCCCACATGAGCCCCGCCGTTTCTTTCCGCTAAGTAACGCACCCGCGAAAACCCGTCATTATGAAAGTCAACTGACGCGTTTTCTTAATTTCTTAACAGACCATTTAATTGGGTGGTTTATTTCGTAAATTAAATGAGCTGTTTCTTTTGTTGAATTAATTCAACGAATTGATGGGTCGTTACTTACCCCTTTTCGTGTGTCGGTATAATAATAAAATAAGACCAACCAATCTTTTTGGAGGATTACTGGTTGTGAGGTTTGACAGAGTCCTCGTGCCTTTATCCTTCTTCGCGAAGAACGCGAAGAACGTCGGCCTCCGACGAAGAACACCAAACCCGGAAATCGACGCGACGCGACGCCGTGTTCCGCGACGTCGACATTCCCTTCCTGCAACATTCTTCTGCGACGTCTCTTCCTCCGCGACGGATCTTCGATCGGCTTCTTGAGGTAAGAGTCTCAGACTTTCTTTTTAATTTCCTTTGTGTTTTTTTACCAAAACACGGGTTTAATGATTTAATTAAATTAAATCTGTTGTTTCATGGTCCGTTGAGTTCGCCGACTCAACGCCGTGTTCCGCGACGACGCGATGCCTTTCCGCGATGACGCGACGATCTCCACCTTCCGCGACGAGCACTTCCGCGAAGAACGCCCACGCGTGACGACTGCGAGGTAGGGATTTTATTTTTGGAAATGCCTCTTTTCCCCATGTTGTTTCCATTCAAATGAGGAACCCGATTTATGAAACAATTTTATTTCATTAAAAATTGTTCCGGATATGCGTTCATGTGTTTAACTTTATTCCTTCCGTTGTTTATCTCTAACGCGGAGGGTGCGGGCCAAACGAACACGGCCCGACAACCCTCCGCTTTTCTTCATCGTTTTTGTGCGGATTTGACGGGCGACGACGGAGCGTGTCGCAACGGATGTTTGACGATTCCGCAGTGAAGGTCGAGTCCCGGGAGGAGCAGCGGCGCAGGTGGGAACAAAATCGGACCACCGGAACGATTCCGGTGGCCCACGGAGCACGCCGGTGGCACGGGTCGCCGGCGCGGCGGCTCCGGTAGCCGGGAGCGGCGGCGCCCCGGCGCGCCGCCGGACAAGACCGTCGCGGCGGCGGCACCGGCGAACCCGCAGCCGCGTGGGTCCGGTGCACTCGGACGCGGCAAAGCCGCGTCCTTGACTCAGCGCGGCCCCACGCGGGGGGGGGGGGGGGGCACCTCCAGGCCGCAGGGACAGCGCCCTGGCCGGACCGAACCGGGTCGGGTCGACCCGGTTCGGCCGACCCCGGGGGGGGGGGGGGGGGGGGGAGGGTCGGCCCGGGCCCGGACCCCCCGTCTTCAGATGGATTTCGTTCAAATGCCCGTAACTTGAGCTACGGGCCTCCAAATGACTTGCCGTCAGCGGCAACACAATCCTTGGATCGAGACGGTCGTTTCGGTATACCTCACTCAAGGTTTCAGAATACTTTGAGTTCGGCCGGGTTGGTTCGTACACGAAACCAACCGGGCCCTCGGAGCGAAAACGCTCATATCTTGAGCTACGGACGTCCAATTGACGTGTCGTCGACTTCGTTGAATTCCTCTATGTGAGACAGATCTTTTGGCATACTCCGCCCGAGGTTTGGGCGCAGTTGGAGTATGGTCGGGTTGGTTTTGCCTTAAAAACCAACCGGACCCCTAGGACGAAAAAGCCAATAACTCTCAGACCGGGCGTCCGATTGACGCGCCGTCTGCGACGTTGAGTTCCTGTTGATGATACGGAACTTTTGGATGCATCAACTTCGGACTTTGTGTTAGTTGATGTATCAGCCTCTCGGCTCGTGGAGCGGACCCTCCCGAACGAGCTTGCTGTGTGGGGGAACCCTAGTGTTGGCTGCGACTGCTTCTTCGACAGCGACGACTGTGCAGAGATCCTCCGTGGACTCCGATGACGACCGTGCAGAGATCCTCAGTGGACTGCAGCGACGACTGTGCAGAGATCCTCAGTGGACTGCGACGACTACTGCACTCAGCGATCCTACGTGGATCAGTGCTACAGGTCCTGTGTGGGCCCGGTCCTATGTGGGCCCGATCCTATGTGGGTCCGATCCTGTGTGGGTCAGCGCTCAGCGGTTCTGTGTGAGCTAGCGCCTACAGGTCCTGTGTGGGCCCAATCCTGTGTGGGTCATTGCGGGGTTTAGTTAACTATCGATCCTTTGTGGGTCGGACGACTTAGATGGATCAGTGATCATCTTTATCGTCATCCGAAGAAGTATACATGCGTGAGCTGAATCTTCTGTTACTCTCCTTTGTGGATTGTGTTGAGCTATCCTCTGTGGATTTACTGTTTACTCTCCTTTGTGGATTGCGTTGAGCTATCCTGTGTGGATTTGCGGTCTACTCTCCTTTGTGGATTGTGTTGTGCTATCCTGTGTGGGTATACGTTTTTCTTTCCTGTGTGGACTGGGTTGTGCTTGGGCTCAGACGTTGGAGTCGAACGGGAATTGATGACTTAGGTATATGTATGGGCATATACCTAAGCCGTGTCGGTTGTTACTTCGTGATTGTATCTTTCCTTTGTGGATTATCCTTTGTGGATTTCGGGAGACCTTCGGGGGTCTCGGGGTCCCTACTGAGTAGCTTATACTCACCCCTGCACGGGCTATGCCTGCACTTCGTTGTGTTGGTTGCAGACGACGGACGGCGCTGATCGTGGTGGAGGCGTGCGGAGCAGGATGGTACTTGGAGGTGGACCACTGGGCGGGACGCACTCGGAGCGGACGACTGGACCGAGGAGCAGTAGAGCTATCTGTACCCACCCTTCAGGTGGGATTCCCAGTGGACAGCTCGGTGTAGCGGCTTTTACTTTTCAGTTGTTGTTTTTCCCTTCAGTTGTACTTTACAGTTGGACTTGTATTTCCGTCCCCTTTTTACTTTCAGCAAAACTTGTACAGTTTTTACTTAGTGTTTACCTTTCCGCTTGCTTACTCTGTGGTGCTTGTTTACTTTTCAAAGGCAATGCCTTCCCTTTTTGTTGGGATTTACGCCTTGGTGCTAGTCGCCAGCCCCTGACCTATGGAAGGCGGGCTTGGGGTAGTCACGGCACGGGCCCCGAGGACGGGTCGTGACAATATCACCCACTTATATCTTCCAAATATTTTTTTATCATTAGTCTAAGATTGAATGTATCTGTTAATATTCACCACATTAAATCTCTAGATATATCGTGTGTTTCCAAATCCTCAGTGTCAAATTGTATTCCATGGTGATGGTAGCAGTAAATCAAATTGGGAATCCACCACCAATGCACCTCAATGATAGAAAAATATCTACCGTCTACCTCCAGTCTCCTGGTAGTACCATCTACCTTTACACACCTACCTCTAGTATCACGGTAGCAACATCTACCATTCCTCAATGGTAGATCATCATGGTAGTACTTTCAACGGTAGCTCTTCCTCTATCAAAACCAAAACATTCCTACTCAGTTCAAAACCCATTCATCATGGTGCTATTTAAAATGATATAGTGTATCCTCTTCATGGAATAACTACCTCAAGGATCAACACTTCCATATTTAGCATACTCATGGTGCAGTGAAATACGTATTTGCGACGTGTGTCTTTTCTCGTCGCAAATAGCAGGTTAATTGCGACGGGAATAGGCGACCCGTCACAATAGGTTTGGCGCAGTTTGCACGCCAAAACGCGGGAAAGGTATTTGCGACGGGGACACACCCCCCGTCGCAAAAGTCTGGCGGCGGTAAATACCATTTGCAATGGGAAAATCCGCCCGTCGCAAATAGTATGTCGGCAGCTGTGTATTTGCGACGAGACCCGTCGTAAATACCCTTTTAACCACCGACTGGAATTAATGCGGGCGAGGGTATTTACGACGGGAAAATCCGCCCGTCGTAAATAGTATGTCGGCAGGTGTGTATTTGCGACGGGACCCGTCACAAATACTCTTTTAACTGCCGACTGTAATTAATGCGGGCGAGGGTATTTGCGACGGACCCTGTCGCAAATACCACCATTTGTGACGGGAATCTCGTCACAAATAATCTCGTCTTAACTAATCTAACCTATATATAAACCCACCCGTTTTTTTTCAAATCACTTAGATTTACCTCTCCCTCTCTCTTCATTCTCCAGTTTGAAGGAAATAATTTCTTTTAGTTAAATTTTTTTATACCAGAGCAATTAGAAGGCGCCAATACCTTCAGAATATCAAAGTTTAAGGTATTTATATTTTATTTTTTTTATTTTTTTTATATTTTTTTATATTAATTTTAATTGTTGTTTATTAGTTGTAATTAAATTAGATTTAAATTGATTTATATTTATATTTATTTTTAGTAAGAAATTGATATTGTTAGTGATAATTACAAGTAATTAGTGTTAATTTGCAATAATTAGAGATTATTATAGATAAATAGCGGAATTTAGTCATATTTAGATATAATTAGGGATAATTAAGGGTAATTAGTAATAATTAGGGGTAATTAGCAATAATTAGGGGTAATTAGCAATAATTAGGGGTAATTAGCAATAATTGGATATAATTGGTATTAATTAGATATAATTACTATTAATTAGATATATTTACTATTAATTAGATATAATTAGCAATAATTAGTAATAATTACTAATAATTAGTAATAATTAGTAATAATTAGATATAATTAGTAATAATTAGATATAATTAGTAATAATTAGATATAATTAGATATAAGTAGATATAAGTAGATATAATTAGTAATAATTAGATATAATTAGTAATAATTAGTAATAATTAGATATAATTAGATATAATTAGTAATAATTAGATATAATTAGTAATAATTAGATATAATTAGTAATAATTAGATTTAATTAGTAATAATTAGATATAATTAGTAATAATTAAATATAATTTGTAATGATTAGATATAATTAGATATAATTAGATATAATTAGATATAATTAGTAATAATTAGTAATAATTAGTAATAATTAGTAATAATTAGTAATAATTTGATATAATTAGTAATAATTGGATATAATTAGTAATAATTAGATATAATTAGTAATAATTAGTAATAATTAGTAATAATTGGTAATAATTAGTAATAATTGGTAATAATTAGTAATAATTGGTAATAATTAGATATAATTTGTAATAATTAGATATAATTGGTAATAATTAGTAATAATTGGTAATAATTGGTAATAATTAGTAATAATTGGTAATAATTAATAAAAATTGGTAATAATTAGTAATAATTGGTAATAATTAGTAATAATTAGTAATAATTAGTCATAATTAATAATAATTAATTATAATTGGTAAGAATTAGTAATAATTGGTAATAATTAGTAATAATTGGTAATAATTAGTAATAATTCGTAATAATTAGTAATAATTAGTAATAATTAGTAATAATTAGTAATAATTAGTAATCATTAGTAATAATTAGATATAATTAGTTGTAATTAGATATAATTAGTAATAATTATTAAAAATTAGATATAATTAGTAATAATTAGATATAATTAGTAATAATTAGATATAATTAGTAATAATTAGATATAATTAGTAATAATTAGATATAATTAGTAATAATTAGTAATATTTAGATATATTTAGATATAATTAGATATAATTAGATATAATTGTCCTTGATTGGTTGATCACCTTGTAAGTAGCGTTGCAATAGGACAACCCAAGTCATGCCCTTCTCATCTATAAGAATTATCTCACATGACCCTTTACATTGACCATTCCTTCATGAAAATTTAAGGGAAAGATATTGATGTCCCTTCAAATTTTTTAAGAAGAATGATCTATGTAAAGGGAGCGAGATGATTCTTAGAGACGAGAATGACATTACTTTGGACGTCCTATTGCAACACTACTTACGAGGTGATCAACCATGCAAGGACAATTATAGAGTTTACATTGGACATGGATGACACAAACTTTTTATTGTGCATGACCTGACAATTAACGACCCTTTGAGATTTGAACATGTTAAGAATAGAGCAATACATGTTGCGAATATTGATAATTTTAATATTTTATAAATATTTTATTATTTTAATAATATTAATATATTTTTTTCATAAATATTGATAATATAATTTTTTTATTAGTAATAATTAGATATAATTATAATTAGTAAATGAAAAATGCTTGGATATTGAAGGGAAAATTTGTAATAATCTCCACAACGATGATTACCAAATTTCCTTTCATTATTCAAGCAGTTTTCATTTTGCTAAGTATTGTTAAGTATTGCTAAATTAATAATAATTAGTAATAATCAGGAGTAGTTTTGCTAAGTATTGCTAAGTATTGCTAAATTAGTAATAATTAGTAATAATCAGGAACAGGAGCAGATGCGTCAGCGGGAGCAGCAGTGGAAGTAGTGGCACGATGATGAGAAGCGTCGATATCATTAGCAGCACGATGAAGAGATGCGTCGATATGAGGAGTGGCAGCAGGAACAGATGGAATACATGCGCCGTCTGACTTGTAGTTTAGAGATGATGTTTCTTCCACTATCTCCTCCAGGTCCTCCAGATTATCCACCCCCAATGATTTTTTTACATGTAACAAACATTTGAGTTCCTAGCTTATTGTAATATTAACTATTTATAATTTCTCTTTGTCATATACGAATATTTCTTAATTTACTTTTTTTATTTTTAATATTTTATTACTTATTAGTATTATTTTTAATGTCTGTTTACCATAATAATAACAATAATAATATTTAATTAATATTTTATAATTTTAATAATATCAATATTATTTTTTCATAAATATGTATGTTTATTTTAATAATAATAATAATATATAAACTTTTTATATTAATAATAATAATAATAATATTATATAATATTATATTATTTATATCAATAATATTCAAATTATTATTATTTTCCGATATTAATATTTCATAATTTTATTTTATATATTTTTTATTATTAATATTATAATAATATAATTTTTTTATCTTATAAATATTAATATTAATATTATATAATATTATATGATTTATATTAATTATTTTATTTTATTTTTATTTTTTTAGTATTTGCAACGGGACCCCGTCGCAAATATGTTATTTATTGTCCTATTTGCGATGGTATGAATGGCCCGTCGCAACAACTTATTTGCGACATGCCCGTCGCAAATAAGTTTTTATTTACCTATTTGTGACAGAATGAAAGTCTCGTCGCAATAGCTTATTTGCGACGACCCATCGCAAATATCTTTTTTATATATAAACGAAAACCATTTACGAAGGGAAAAAATTTCCGTCGCAAAAAAATCTATTTGCGACGCCATTTTCAGCAACGGACTATTTGTGACGGAACTCCGTCGCAAAAGGTTTTTAACGACAGGATCCCGTCGCAAATAGCCCGTCACAAATATTGCAAATTCCAGTAGTGCCGGTATATGGACACCCACTGTGGTGTAATACAAACTATCTCGACCCACCTTCTTGAACCACTTGAGCACATAGAACAATGATAGTGACAATGGTGCATGTTCATTCTTTTGTTGATCCTCCCTTCGCATTTGTGGTAGATCACGCATCGTGGCATCTCTTACCATTAATAGCATGTCTTCAAGCAATGGTAAGAAAGTAATGGTCGCACCTCAGATGGTGGCTAACTATGGTTATAATAGAGGTAGATTGTTTAGTACCTCGAACAGTAGCGGGGAACTGTAGCTTGGAACCCTTGCTAGCGATGGTAGTAAATACAGGAGTGATCTTTTATTGCCTTCTCTCAATCTATTGTTTCCTTATTTAATGGTACTTTTGAAATCTTCTCCAAAGGTAGCTCCTATCAACCGCGATCTTCTTTTGTAGTAGAAGACATCCACCATCCTCAATAGTAGTACCCATATACTATTTGAATTTCAAATCCCTAATGCATCCATTTTATGCATGGGATCACATAGCTGTTTTCTCATTTCACTATGTAGAAATATCTTCCAAGTCTTTTGTAGTTGTTTGCATCCACATCCATGTAGCCAAATGCATTGTGTGTGATGTAGTTGAATCACTTTATATCCATGTAGCAGATTTTCTATTCCCTTGGTGTCACCTCTATCCTTGGGCCTTTAGTCATGTCAAATTCTCCCGGTGAGTCCATATCACAACTATGGTAACAAAGACGTAGTCTCCCTCTTTTAATCCATCCAGCCTTTACGATGGCCAGAGAGAGACCCTCTTGAGGCATGATATTATTTCTTCATTAAAACAAGTTTTACCAACATCGACTGATCATCCAAATATGTTCCATGGTGGTTTGGAGCCACAACAGTAATCACACGCTTGAGATCGAGCTCACCATCATCACCCTTGATTTTTTTTCGTGTGTTTGTAGGTAGTGGCTGGTGAGGTCGAGTGGTGGTGGTGGCATCTGGATGCGTTTGAGTGGCGGGGGAGAGAATGGGATGTGGAATAATGAAGATTGATTTAAAATGATGAACAATACCACATGTCATTGTCCTGCATCGACTTCATGTGCAAGATAGATATTTTTTATTAACAAAGGCACGATAATCATGAGTTAGATGCCTAAAACAGGGACGAGATCCTTCAACATTTGCACCCACATGGAATGGGTCACGCCGTCACATGCAACCCACGCGGGCCTTGGCCCATACTATTCCCTTTGGGCTCCACCATGTGGAGCCTATTCACCTTACCTGCTAAGGAGGCCTTCCCATTGGGCTGCCTTTCCATTGGGCTTCTTGACTAGCTGTCCAACACTCCGTGCGTGGCCAACTAGCTTGGAGCTCCTTTGGTTGAGGGCCACCATGTTAACTTTTAATTGTAATGATTGTGAAGTCGGTCAGTAGGTCATAAAACAAGTGCCATTTGTGAGTTGAGATGACACAATGTTTTGAAGAACAAAAAAAAAAAAAAAATATTCAACATAATTGATTTTGCAAGAAGATTTTATTTGGTCTTAGTATTAGTGGCTGAAAAAACTCTACTAACGGAGCGACAAGCCGTTGGGAAAACTCTTCCTAAAAATGTCAATTTTATTTATGTCGCGGCTTCTTATATAAAGGAGTAAGACCTTTAGAGCCCGTTTCGATGTGGGATTAACTAAAATGAACCGTCATCATTCAGTTGAATCATTCTGGATGTCCGATCATCACGCTATGCTCCACAACTGTGAGATCCGTTTGATCTATAACTAAGCTGTCCGATCTGTCTGTGTATCATCTGGACTGCCCGATTGATCTCGTTGCGTTATCTTCTCCACGAAGCCTTGTCCGTGTATTCTGTTCATCAGATCTCCATTATATCACTGACATAAGCTTTAGTCGGGCTTCCAATTATCTGAGTGTTATAAAAATTCTAGAATGATTAAAATCATCTGGAGATCTATTTTAATGATTGAACGAAGTTCAAATTGATGAAAAACAGTTTGGAGAGAAAATTATTTGTTTTTGATGATGGTGTATTTCATTGTCGCGGAATAGAGAAAGTCGGCATGAAGCTTGGCGGTGCTTAAATGTCTATAAATTTCTAAATACATCAATATTGAGTTGTAGCTATTGAGTGTTCTGATTATCGAAGAAGACCTCCTTGCAGTGATGTCGATAGAAGTTTGAGCAGTGGTCGTGGACCTTCATTTGAGCCTTCTGGAGATCCTAATCACTTCGGAAACTCATGCATCTTCATTTGAACGTTTTTACGAAGATAAAACAGGTAAAAAATACTGAGATAAAATTTATCATTTTATTTGTGAAAGTGATGGTTTGCGATCACAGTACAATCTGAAGCAAAAAAAACTGAATGCGTCTCAATGATTCTAGAAGGTTCTAAGACTATATTCATTGTGTATAAATACCGAGGTTCACCCGTGAAGATGAGTGGTGTTTGTTTTTGAGAGGATCGAGATTCCTATGAAAACGAACCGTAGCGAATTCCTCTGGTTCCCAGAAGGGAAACCAACATATTCTCTATGTTTGCGTGAAGTGAAATATTTTCGCCTGCTTATGATATGTGCTTTGAACGCTCATAGAGCTTCGCGAAGAACAAGGTTACTCAAGGAAATCAAGATACCATGTTTCTTCTACAGGTATATCTTCGGGAGTGTTTCAGTGAATGTCTTAGAGGATTCCCAAGACAATATATACTCTAACTGCGTATTATGAAGAAGGCTTTTTTACATGGGCATATACACCCTATCCTCATTCTGATAAGCGCATAAGATGGAAAAATAGCTAGTGAACTATGGTTGTGTATGCAGGAGTAAAGTACAAAATCAGTTTGAAATGAGTCTTTAGAAATAAACTCAGTGACAGCTCACAGACACATTAATCTTTATCATATGGATGTGAACTCTGAATTCTTGAATGGAGATCTTGAAGAAGAAGTTATCATTGAGAAACCTAAAGGATTTATACTTGATAATGATGGAAGTACAGTGTGTAAGCTGAAGAAATCTTTGTATGGGATGAAACAAGCACCTCGAGCCTAGTATTCTAAACTGGATAGTTTCTTGAAGCAATTGAAATTTTCCAAATGAAAAATTGATATAAACTTATATGTAAAGGAGTTGAAAATAGGTACACTTATTGTTGTTTTTCACGATGATGACATTATTTTTGAAGGTGAAAATGAATATGCATGTGAAGAATTTGCTAATCAAATGAAGATTTACTTTGAAATGTCAATGCTTGGAGAGATTAATTTCTTTCTAGGACTACATGTTCTTCGAAATAAATCCTATATAATTCATTCACAACAAAAAATATTCCAAAGAGTTATTGAAGAAAATTGGCATGGAAGAGTCAAAGGAAGTCTCCACACCAATCACTTAGTGTAAACATTAGAAAAGATGAATCAAGACATAGTTTTAATCAGAAATATTTTAGAAAATAAATTTGTATCTTGCTATTTCTTACAAAATCAAGACCAAATATTATATATGATGTAACATTGTGTGCTAGATATCAAAGTGATCCAAAAGAATCTCACATGATCTCTACTGAAATAATTCACAAGAATATCAAAGGAATGTAAAATTATGGTTTGATGTATAAAAGAAGTGCATATTTGAACTTACTGTGATTCACTGATGGTGATTGGGTCGGAGATTGAAATGATCAAAAATCAACATCAGGAATAACATTCCTTTTCATAAAAGTTGTCGAAGTTGGCAATGAAAAAAACAGAAATCTACAAATTTAAGTATGGATGAAGTTGAGTATGTATCTGCTACTAATGCTTGTATTCAAATGCGATGGATGAAATTACATCTTAAAGATTTAAAGATGAATGTTGAAAGAACTTTGAAAATTTCATGTGATAATCAGAGAGCAATTAATCTCTCAAAGATTCCAGTGTAACACTCCAGATCAAAACATAGTGATATTAAACATCATTTTATCAATGATAGAGTTTCTAATGGAGATGTTAAATTGGAGTACATTTCTACAAAAGATCATTAAAATGATATATTAAATAAGGTTATGACAAGACAATGGTTTGAGGAACTAAGGCTAAAACATCATGTTCTGCCTTCCCCACTCACTTAGAGAGTGTTTGCGATGTCCCCACATTGCTTTGGATTCTGATATCAAGGGGAATAAGAATATTTAATTCTCTTTTTATCTTTTTTCAATATAGAGCTGAGGTTAATGCAAAAATGGGGAGTAAGTTCTTGTCTTTTTTTAATTTGGAGCAGCGGTTATTGCAAAAACGGGGAGTGAGTGCAAGGTTTGTGGGGGAGAACATATGCGTTTTTTAGGTCTTATGAAGTGAATTGATAATTTTTTATAACAAAACCAAAGTGGAAGATTTAAGAACCTAGAAAATCATTGATGATTTTGTATTTGTTGTCAAATTTTAATTGTGATGATTTTGGAGTTGGTTTGTATGTCATAAAACATGTATCATTAGTGTGTTGAGTTGACACATTGTTTACTACAATGTTTCGATGAACAAAAAGAAGATTCATGTAAAATGTAGGAGGATTTTATTTTGTCTAAGTATAAGGACAAGTATTATGGTGGGGGATTTTATGCGGGCTTACAAGTATTTCTGTTTGCGGTTTGATTAAAAATTTAGCCCGCAAACTAGCTGAACCTAGCCTGCTCGACCAATGGAGGGAGCCTTCCTGAACTAAGAAAGGTGGCATAATGGGCAGTGGCATGCATAAATGGCATGGAGGTGCATATGTGGTAGAGCACCGACATATGGGGCAGCACGACGGTGGACGGGAAGCCTGGAACACTGCGGTGCCAGGCGGAGGTAAGAGCTATCGGTAACCAATTATCGCTGAGTGAAGTCATTGGTTGTATTATAAAGGAGTCACATGATGAGTGACCCATTTGACATGGGATTGAACTAAATGAGTTGCGACTCTCTGATCATTCGGTTGAATAATTCTGGTCGTCTGATCATCTTGATATGCTCCGCAACAGTGAGATCTGTTCGATCCATTAACTGAGCTGTCAGATTTGTGTGTGTATCATCTATACTATCTGATTGATCATACTTTGTTATCTTCTCCAAGATCCTTCGTCCATGTATTCTGTTCATTGGATCTCTGTTGTAACATAGACAGAAGCTTCAGTGAGCATGTGAAGTATTGTCTTATTCCCGTGCCTTGAAGAGAAAGATATTTTTTACATTACAGGAAGATCTTGAAGATCTTTCTTAGTGTGGTTGTGTTATGTTTGTTAACTGGTGTAAACTAGTATAATACTTTGTCCGGAGACATTGTATTGGGAATTGGTTGAAACCTATTCTACTTGGTTTCAAGGTTATTCCTGACCAACCCAATTTTAATTGGTAATTTATTTTTTGGGGAAAATCTATGGCTCGGATCAACCGGGCCATAGTAAGGACATAGTCTCTCTTCTTAGGGACGAACCTTGTAAAAATATTTTTGTTGTTGTTGAGATGAGACTCTAACAAGTCATCCAAGGTTTATTTCTATAAAAATAAATACAATTGTACCACTAATTCAACCCCCTCCCCCTTCTCTGTGGTATAACTCTTTCCTAGATACATTAAGTGGCATCAGAGCTGGTTACCTCTGAAGGATCTTTTCAAATTAGTGATGGAAAATTGGAATTTAGTGAACAATAGGGGTGTTCCAGTTTTTTTTGGAATTATCTTTTTGGAAGGTAGAGCATAATTCTTTATCTTTTACTATTACAAGGATTTTAGATTTATGATGTAGTGACTATTTGTTTTTCTACTTTAGAAAAATATGCCTCCATGACATTTAGTGAAAAAAGAAATGTAGAGGTTGATTGAAAATCCAGAAATAAAATTTTATCATCCTTCTTGACTGATAAAGTCATTACAAAAGTTACTGGACTAAAAATAGCCAAGGATATGTGAGATAAACTTGAAAACATGTATGAAGGGAATTTCAAGATCAATGAAGCGAAGATTCAAATTTGGCAGGATAAATTTAAAGATGTCAGAATGGCATAAAATGAGACTATAGATGATTATTTTACTAGTTAATGATGTTGTTAGACATATCAAAGGGTTCGGTGGAAATCTGGAGGATTGAACTGTTGTTAGGAAGTTAATGAGAAACTTTCCAGATAGATTTGACTTGAAGATTTCTGTTTTGTAAGAAAAAGAAGATATGTATCTTGATTATTTCATAATACTTTACTCGATAATGAGATGAGGAAGGATATAGTTTTTAATAAAAATGGTAAGGAAGAAATGGCAGTCAAGGCCATGATTAGACTAAAGCTCAAAGAAGGTGAAAATGAAGATTCTAATGAATATGAAGATGGAGAGGTGAAGGATGATGAGTATAATAAAATCATGTCACTCACCTCAAGATACATAAAAAAAGGAAAGGGTATGTACAAAGGAAAACTTCCACAAAAATGTTTCCATTATGGAGGAATAGGACATTTTGTATTTAATTATACAAAAAAGAAAAGTGATGAATATGAGAGTGACGATCAAGATGAAAGACCTTAGAAAAAGAAATGGTGAAAATATTCAAAAGACACTAAAAAACAAGCTAAGAACAAGAAAAAAATTTAAAGGAAAACAAGAAGTTTATTGAGTAAAGAAGATGAAGAATGCTTCTCCCCATGTAGTCTTTCTGAAGAAGAGGTTCAAGATAAATTTTGAAATTTTATGGCTCAAATTGGGAAATATTGTAACGTCCTGGTTCCAGAAGAAGCCTAGAGGCACCCCGTACCCATTTGGTCACATGGTCTCAAGCACATTTACACTAATACCAGAAGCTTCCGACTAGTAGTGTGAGCCTTTGGTGTGATAGTGGGGAAAATATGCCCTCATTGGCAGAGTAACACAATGGAAAATAAACAGATAACAATGGCAGAAGTAGTAATAATGGCATACAATAGTAAACAGCAGAAGACTGAAAATAATAAGCGGATGGACACATATATAATTATGCATGATACATATGTCTAGGAAAGTAGCCAAACACGTCACAATTCTGAAATACAGTACAAAACCAACGTACTAAAAAAAACAGAAAACAACTCCTCAGCATCGCAAGCCTCAGCTTGGTCCCATGCTCTCCAACTCTAAAGCAGTCAAGTACCTAAAGTAGAAGGGTTCTTGCCCTTATCTATACATGTAACAATATAATCTGTTTGGGCCCAAAAGCATGACCCAAATAGGGTGTGAGACTAAATACCAATAGAAGACCACCAAGAGATCTGTTCCTAATAGTTAGTTAATATATATAGCAGGCAATAAACAAAAGAATAAATAAACAAGGAAATACTCAACAGTAAAAATTTCTATAGTTTCAAAGCATTCAAACACCACATATCAAGTCAGAAGATAAACACAAATAGGTAACCCTCTAGGATGTACTCATAGGATAATCCCCTCTGGTCCTACCTAGGAAAGACAAGTAACCCTCTGGGAAGTACACACAGTCTAACCCCTCTGGTTTAGATTAAGCACAGACTCTCTGACAAAACACTCACTGTCAATTCCCCCTATAGTCTTGTATCGGTAACTAAAAGGAACTTTGGGTAACCACTTACATCCCATTCCCCCTGTGGCCCACGTCAAGGAACTACATACACTCTGAGGAAGCACTTACGTCAATTCCCCCTATAGTCTCACATCGTAACAGTAAAAACAGACCCTCTGGAGGATCACTCACATCAATTCTGCCTATGATCTACTACACCTGGTTATCACAACCCTGTGTAAGTCAAAAGAACACAGAAATACATGGCAGCCAATGTAAACCTCAAGAACTACTTGGCTAAATAATCTACAACATAACTGCATGTCAGACAAAACACTCCATCTTAAAAATACTAGGCATGGAAAACAAAGTAGCACCCTAATAGGTAAAACTAGACCAAACGGTCAAAATAAGAAAACATGAGAAAAACCTCCATAACATGGAAAAATAAACCATATTCACAACATATAAACTCTATCCAATCAACCAAGGCATATAAGACAAACATTAGGGATAAAAACATAAACACGCAATACCCCGTTCAAGAGTATTGGGAACTTTTGCACATATAACTCAAAGACTAACTTAAGAAAAGCACAAACCACCTACCTCAGTGTTGTAAGATGATTGTACATGATCCTCACACCTTGAATCTCCATGGAATGCCAAAGATCTATAAGAACATCTAAAACTTTCAACACACGATATCTCACGAGAGAGAAGGAATAAGAAGAAGGTGTTCAAGAAGAAGAGAGAACTCACTGATGTGATTCCAATCCAACTGATGGAGTTTGATTCGGAGAACGAACACTTGATCGGGGGTTCAGTGAAGATTAATGTTGTATGGATGCTCTCGGACGAACTAGGTTGAGAAGATATGTATTCTGTCCGTTAGACGCGACCCCGATACGTTTAATGAAAAAAAGAAAGTACATGGCGTGTACTTTTTAAGTACACGACGTGTGCTCACCTTATTCAGCCCTCGCATAAGGCAGTCTCTAGGCCACCACACATGGCTATGTTCTTGGCTATTACATGGACAAAACTTGGCTACATGCGACAAAGGAGTACATGGTGTGTACATACAAGTACACGACGTGTACTTCAAGAATTCCCAGAAACTCCTCTTTTTCTCAAAAATACCAGAGAAGAGAAAAACACTAGAAAAGAATATACGGGTTCTTAAAAACTTCCCCCCTTAAATAAATTAATCCCTGTATTTCCCTAGCAAGGTGGCGTAGAAGAAGAATCCATCGAAAATCTCTGCCACTGTGATCGTACATCGGCCTCCCTCTCGCAGGTCTCGTCCTACACTCACTCGTGCTGCCATAACACTCATATGAGAGGAACATACCTGCCACAGAAAACATTCGTACTTCGATCAACAATCCAGATTAGATGCTCCTCAAACGAGGTATCCACCTCTAACTAAAACTCCTTAGGTTAAAAAACATGGGATGGGTCTGAGAAGTAACGTCGAAGTTGTGAAACATGGAAGACGTCGTGCATAGCTCGGTACCTATGAGTTAACTATAACAGATAGGTAACCGGCCCGACCCTCTTCAAAACCTCAAACGGCTCGACGTACCTTGGAAAAATATTACCCTTTCTCCTAATCCTCATGTGCCCCAACATCGATGTGACACGCTGGAAAACCTGATATTCGACTTCGAACTCCAAAGGTCGTCTCTGACGATCAGCATATGACTTCTGTCGAGATTGTGCAGTAGCCATCCTCTTTCGAATCAACTCTATCTGCTCTATGGTCTTCTAGACAAGACAAGGTCCCAGCATAGCTATCTATCCTACCTCTATCCAACATAAGGGTGATCAGCATATCCTACCGTACAAAGCCTCATAAGGTGTCGTCTGAATAGTTTCTTGAAAACTATTATCATAGGTAAACTTCACAAGAGGTATGTGATTCTCCCACGAACCTCCAAAATCTAGGATGCATGCTCGAAGCATGTCCTCAAGCACCTAAATCATATGCTCAGATTGGCCATCTGTCTGGGGATGGTATACCGTACATAGAAGTACCAGTGTACCCAAAGTATTCTGTAATCCTTACCAGACCCGAGAAGTAAAATGGGAATCCCTTTATGATACAATGGAGTTTGGAACCCCATGTAAACGTACAATCTCTTAGATGTACAGTCTTCCCATCTCATCAACACTAAATGTATCCTTGATTGGCTAGAAGTGAGCAACCTTCGTGAGTCTGTCATTGACAACCCAAACTACATCATTTCATCAAGGCGACCTCAGAAAACCTGTCATGAAATCCATCACGACATCATTCCACTTCCACTCAGAAATGAGTAACTGCTAAAAAAGCCCTACTGGTCACTGATGCTCTACCTTTATTTGCTGACAGGTGGAACACCTCATGATGAAACCAGCAACATCTTTTTTCATACTCGGCCACCAATACTGCCATTGTATATCACGATACATCATGGTGACACCAGGACGAACTTCCCAAACTAATGAGTGAAAGTCCCGCATCAACTCCTCACGTATTTCTGCTGACACCCATACACGCCCATGAAAACGCAATATATCATCCTTCACATAGTTAATGGTTTGAAACTCTCATTTTATGAGATATATTTGAAGATTCAATACATGATACATCATTTCAACATGCAATCCCATATGTTCTACAATATGAGAAGCAACAATAGAGTGGGACATGCCATTATCAAATAATTATTGCATGAAATTGGAGTTCAAAATAATGATACATCACACTGTTGGAGGACTAGACTGATACTTTGTGATCATTAGTAAAACACTATAGAGTTGTTAACACACCCCTCCTTGGTCCTCACATCCTTTAAATGGTTTTATATCCGAAGGATTCATGGTGTTCCTAAAATCACCTCGGCTCACTCGATTTCAAGGATGATAATCATTTTATGGAAATCGTATGATCAATGAATGTGATGTATAAGAGATATGGGATTCATTATCAACAATTATCTTTAGATCTCTATAGAAAAAATAGTAGTGATGCCTCATATTATTTTGTTTGTGAAACAAATTAGGTGGTCCCATGAAATATCACTTAAAATAATTGAAATGTCTACATTGAAAATATGTAATCCTATTATTGGGTAATGGAGGAAAATTAACTAACCCATTTATTTGTTTTTGAGATGCTTGCCCACTCTATAAATAAGTGTCCCTATTAATTTTTTCTACAATTAGAGTTCCCACTTATTTCCATAATGTCAAACTATTGAACCCTTGTTGCATTTGTTTTAAATCACTGAATGTGGGTATGATGTGGTTATGGTTAGAGTGTTGTTTTGGATTCATGAAATGACATTGAATATCATTCTTAGAGATTATATATATAACTCTATTGATTGTCTAAGTGATCTTAAATGTTGAATACATGTGATATGGATTTTTCACATTTGTTACTATAAATGTAGTCGCTAAAAATATTAATTTTCACGATGACGTGATGAATTCCTTGAAAAGTTGATGAAGTCCATTCAATAATATTTGAAAAAATTATATTTTTATTATTGAAGAATAAATTCATGGTGAAAGGTTTTTCAGTTTATTTACATTTTATGGTGGGTATTAATTGATTTTATTTGACTTTCCAAGTTTAGATATTTGATTTAACCCCTTTATAAATTCTAATATAAAAATAGCCCAACCATATAGGCCCCCAAGGGATAGACCTCAATGAATCATTGGGGGACCCAATTATCAATGACAGTGGGATATCCTATCACAAAGATGACCAATGATGGAATGGTATGTTATGTATAATATCATATTGATATCATGTATAATGTGCATATAGTGAATTTACTAGATGTAATGACAAGCGAAGAGTCTAGACGGTTCAATGCCTGATGGTGTGTGTGAAGGGTGTATGAGTGTTGATCCCCCATCACCAGATCAAATATTTAGAGGGAGGATTTGATTAATAATAAACTACTCGATCGATATCACTATCAATATAGGAAAAAATGGAGTGCATAATTTTCCTTTATCATTTAAAATTATGGACATAATTTTGGTTATTTGATCTTTCTTGGGCGATTGTCTTCTTCCACTAAAAATAGAGCGATTCTTTAGAGAATAGATCTTCTTATATTTACGACAAGTATAATTCATGTTTGAACAACCATGAATCAAACCAAAGTCCACATAGACCTCCTATGATCTTGGAGAGTCTGAGATACACATTGTACATGGTTTACATGTAATAATTCATACAAGAACTGGAGATCTTGAATGGTTTTATTTCCTGATGAAGCTAGGAATTTAGGTGAATATAATCACTAGATTTAATATATAAATATTTATCAAAATGATAAATTCATACAGTGAAACTTTCATTCATCAAATGAAGAATAATGGAGAATCCAGAGTATCTGGGGTTTTTTAACCCATGTGATGATTGAAGAAGAAATAAAGAACTAGATCCTCTTAGGTGAAAATGATAATGAGGGGATATGGGGGTCATGCATACCTTGCATGATGATTAGCTATGAACATTTGGGTATTCTAAAATGAATACAACATGGGAAGTAATGAGATAGCCTAATAATATAGGCATTTATTAGGATAAGATGCATTTTTTCACAATGTGAATAAATAGAGAGATCTATATTATTTAGGTATTAAAATGAGTCACATGCATGCATTAATTCATACAAAGTGTGTTTTGAGTGATCAAATACCCACGTGAGAAGAATAGGTTACACGAAACTATGTGGATTTTTTAATAATGCATGCAAGAAAAGTGTGAACCACATGAGTCTTTTCCAAACATGAAGAATAATTAAATAGTTGAAACCTAGGGGTATTTGAGTCACTTCATCTCTGTTTATAGCTCACTACATGAATAAAAATACCAAATGAACCATTTTGGTATTTCAAATAATCATGAAAATAAATACCCATACTTTATGGGGAATTTAATATGAGAATTATAATACCCTATAGTCTTCGAGGATTCATATTTTAAGGAGAAATAAAAGTGTTTATTCATAAAAAAATTTATATGAGTGTTTAAATGGATAATTTAAATAATGAAATTAATTGATATACTGTGCACAATTTTCTTTTATAAATATGTCCATATAGGTGATGATAAAATTTAAAATAAATTTTAATATCATTTAAGATCCTGATACATTAATTTATCAAAGAGAGATAGAGTTTGAATTCAGGATTCTTTTAAAGAAGTAGAATCTTGGGATCTCAATCATTTAAAGATTGAGGAGAATCAAGACTGAGCCAAATATGGAAAGAGTCTCAAGACCATCATAGCTAAAGTTCATGGGGAAGTAATCAAAGAAGTGTGATCCAAAAATATTAGGGAGGATGATCAAATAACCATTCTATAGTGGATTAGTCCTTGAAGAAAGTTGAAGTCTTCAAGTTAGCAGAGGAGGAAAAAGGAGTCTCTCAGTTGGAGTTGGAGAAAAAAGTAGTCCAGTTGGAGCCCACAGAAAATGGAGTATATCAATTAGAGCTAGATAATAAGTCTTTATGTTAGAATAAAAATAAATAATATTCACTTGTTTTATAGTGATGATTATTATAGTGATTCCATGTTGGTGGGGTCAACATGGAAAAGAGTATGTCTTTATGCCAAACCATATAAAAATGTTGTGTTTTGATATATCATATTATTTCTATGTATTAAGTGATATGGTGAGATATCACTGAGTGGATCTATAACTATAACATGTTTATGAGGTAAAATTGAAAAGAAATAATTTTTAAAAAGTAAACAACTAATTCACCCCCAACTGTTAATCTGACATGGGGCTTATTATGCATTATCATATCCAAGGCCGCTCTAAAGATCCAAGAGGTAGCTTGAATGATAGGGAACCATATTTATATCAATATTCAAGGTGTTACCAACTTTTATAGGATTAAGTTTCACATCTGGAAGAATATAATGGTACCCTTACATATCTCACTTGGCTTAGAAGTGAAAGATTCTACGAAAGTGGGGCTTCCACCTACTACTAATGATGCTACTATGGCACAAGAAGATATGATAAACATGGATTTGGATGGAAAGGGTTAAAATTCCATATTTATGGCTCTATTAGATAAAGCCTACAAAAATTCCATAGGTCTCCAAATAGCCATGTAGGCCAGGGATAAATTGTGAAGAGGCTGTGAATGCAACATCAATGTCAAGGAAACCAAACTAAATGTTTTAAGGAGTATATTTGGGGAGATAAAAATGACTAAAAAATAAAATATTGATGACCATTTAACTAGAGTAAATGATATTCTTAACAACAATTGTGGATTTGGTGAGAATCTGGATGTCTCATTCATTATCAAAAATTTGATGGGAGAATTTTCCAGATCCCTTTGACTGAAGGATCTTAGACTTAGAATAAATATATTATTTTTCTATTGACTAAAAAAAATAATATTCTCATAGAACATGAGATAGGAAAATTTTTATCTTTCAGTAAGATTGAATAAATTTAAATAAACTTTGAAGACATGAGAAATGGAAATGTCGAAGAAGATGAGGCTAATGAATCTAAAGATTCAGATAGTGATGAGGATGATGAAGATTTAAATAAACTTATTTACATTATATTAGATAGTTTTATGAGGGGAAAATTGAATGGAAAGAACAAGAAACCCCCAAAATTCATCAACTGTAGTAGATTTGTCCATTTTTCAAGAAGTTTCCAAAGAACAAGTTTGAAGAATCATAATTAGAATTAGAATTAGAATCATATGATGAAAGATATCATATAAAAATGACATAATAAGAGGAATAAGAAACACTATAGTACCAAGAAGAAAAATCTTATGAGAAATCACAAGAATGATTCATCATCAAGTGATTCTTTAGATAGTGAAGTTAGTTTCCTTTCTCAGGAAAAAAGAATAACTAATTCATAAAGTAGTAGTGATGATGAAGTGTAAAGAATCTAACTTTATTGAAATATAAAATGATAATTAAAATTCTACATGTAATAGATAAAATATATCCGGAAAGAAATTAAGCATTTTGGAAATGAAAATAATAAATTAACTGCTAAAAGGATTAAGGAATAAATAATTTCTATTAATGAGGAAAAGGAGAAGTTGATAAATGTAGAATCCTCCTTTATTAGTGAGATCAAGATGGACAAAATGAAAATTTATGAATAAGAAAATATTACATGTAATATTGAGGAGATGATATTTGGTAGTGAATAAGTGTCGTTTGAGACACAATCCATATGTGTTACAATTAAATATGAGTTGAATAAGGAAATACATGATTTCAATATATCAACTCAGTTCATGAGAGAATATTGTCAAACAAGAAAGAAGGAAGATAAAAATGAACCTAATAATTTTGATAGGTTATTTATTTCTAATGGTGAAAATTAGAAAACTAAAACTTAGGATATAAGGGCTAAGAAGAATAGAAATCAATCATCCACATCAAGACTTGGGAAGAATACGATATGAATTAAAAACCCCCAAAAAAATTGAGGCTCAGTTTGCAACATGACAATAATAAAACAAATCTAGATTCATCTAGAACTAATATGAGAGAATAAAGTTTCTAGGGTCTTGTTGGTGTTGTGGTAATCATGTTTATAAATACTATTATAGCATGTTTAACATGACTCTTCCGAGAATGATAAAAGAACCGAGGGGTGTTTCAATTAGTATCTAAATACAAAATCTCAAAGAAATAAAACAATGGAATTATTTTTACCACATATATCTACAAAAAAAATCATATTCTGAAATAATTCTGTGGAAGAAGTAGTTTGAAAGGTGAAAAAGATGTGATATGCATGAAGAAGATGCAAAAAGAAGTTTCATTTTCTACAAATGAAAAAATAATTAGAGGAATATAATAAAAATTATAAATATAATGGAATGTACGTGATTTCAAAAAATGAGGTGAGAGTTAATGGTAATTTATTAACGATTACATAGATGATGATCTGAAAAGATAAGATTGGTAGAAAATAATGGTCTGGATTGATAAAAAAATATCAATTTGAATATTGTTTCTGAGATACCAATAGGCTCCTTATTATTCCCCAATATTTCTATGTGTTATAAGCTAACATGAAGGTAATTGAAGGAGAAGTGTTACCCATTATGGAGTTTATCAATTTATATGATAATGATAGATTACATCCCTTGAGGGGAGAATAGATAAGGTTTTAGGTATTATAATCACACTCCTATCTATATTATTAAATATATTTATTAAGGGGGAGGCCTTTGTTGATATAAAAATGAGATAAATGGGAGGAATCTTATGTGAAACTAAACATTATACATATTTTTTCAATCTGGGTGAAGGATTTTTCATTTCTTTGGTAAATATGATTATTTTCATCCACTAAATTTAGAATTTATGAGCCTGGAATGACATGTGATTATTTTTATGGACAAATTAGACATCCTTGGTTATATCTCTCTTGTCCTTTACACTAATATAGTTCATGTAAACTTATATTTTATAAACTATTGGATCTTTTCTAAGAGAACCATGTGATATCATCTCTCTCTCTCAGAACCATGATAATCATATCATAACCCCCTATTATCCTTTTCATTTGATTAAAAATAAGGGGGTAAATCTTGAGCACACATATTGAATGCTAAATATGTTAATAGATAATGTTAAAATTTAAATATGTGAAGATATGATGAGAAAAATTATGAAGGGTGAGATTATTGAGACCATATTTCATTTGTTGTAAATAAGTGAATATGTGGATGAAGTGGTGATTCTTAGAGAATTATTTTGGATTCATGTAACGATATTGGATTTTATGATGGGATAATCATCCATATAACTTTTCTGATTATTGTAGTGTTATTAAATATAGGGGATATGTGCTAAGATGTTTTCACATTGCTTACAAGAAGTGAAGACCTTTCAAATATTTATTTGTATGATGATGTGATGAATTACATAAAAAATTATGATGTCCATTAAAAAGTCTTTGAAGAAAATATATTACTATTCTTGAAGAAGAAATTAAAGAAAAATGGTTTTATGTTTCTTGAATTTGGTGGAGATTTTTACATGTTTATATTTGGATTTATATTTTTTTATATTTTTAATAAATAATTTATAGAGTTTACTAAAAAAGAATCCAACCATATGATCCACCAGGAGATACCCTTCAACCACTCATAGGGGACCCGAAGTATACCCCCATGGAAGAGCCTACCCCAAAGAGGCTACATGGAGGCATGGTGAGCCATTTATAATCCCAGAGTGATCCCATGTCTAAGGATAATAGTAGAGAGAACCCAAAGATGAGGATGGGAAAGAGAGTCCTTATGGTCCAAAGCAAAGTGGTGCGTGTGAAGGGTTTATGGGTTCTGATCCCCTATCTTCAGATCAAATAATTTTTGAGAGGCTTTGTTAAATAAAGTAATGATTATCCAAACTCATAGTCACCGATGAAATTTTTTTAAGAAAGTACTATTCCTCCATCATTTAAAATGATTAATATAATATGAGCCATCTGATCTTGTTGGGGTGATCTTCTTCTTCCATCGATGATCCAATGCTTCAACAGAGAATGGATATTTCACCATTGCTGAGTCGTGAGACTCAAGTACAAATATCCATGAATCAATCGAAATTCCACATAAATCTCCTATGATTCAGGGGAATGTGAGATACACATTTTACATGATTTCCATGAAATCTATCATCCATGAACCGTAGATCCCATGTTGTGTCATCACCTGATGAAGCTAGGTATTCATATGAAGTTAAATTCTGGATTCAATGCACATATATTGATCTAAATGATAAATTCATGTAGTTACTCTTGCATGCATTGAATGAAGATGAATGAAGAAGCTTCAGTCATTGGTAAATTTTTATCTATGTGCTGATATGAAAATAAATAGATAACCTCATCCTCTTAGGTGAAAATGATAATGAAGTGAGACATTGTTTCTTCCTACCGTGTACGATGACTAGCTACAAAATTTCAGGTATTATAATATGAATACACTGTGTGAAGGAATGATATAGCCCAAGAATGAAACTATTTATTATAATAAGAAATACTTTTTCACAATATGATGAAACAATTTTCTTGATATTATTTAGGTATTTAAATGAGTCAATGCATGCATGAATGCGTGCAATATAACTCATCGGTGATCACTTTCCTACATGATAAGATGATATTACCAAAACCTATGGGTATTTTTTTTGAGAATGAGTTCATTAATAGTGTGTCCCATGGGTAAATTTGACATATGTAAAAAATAACATAATACATGAACCCCTAATTTATATGAGACATGTTTCCTCCATGTGTATGGTTCACTTCATGAAGTAAAATACCAAAAAACCCATTTAGGCATTATCAAATAAGCATGAAAATAAATACCCACTATTTATTGGGTATTAAAAATGAGAAATATAATACTTTAAGTATTTATGTATTAATATTTTAAGGATGATTCATTTTTTTTATTCATATAACCATTTATATAAGAATTTAAATGGAGAATTTAAATCATGTAACTAATTAAGATCCCATTATTTTTTTTGTAAAAATATGTTCATGAAGGTGATGAGAAAGTGTATAAGAAATTGAAATATCTTTTGAGACCTTGATACATTATTGAATCAAAGAGAGATAGAGTTTTAAGCTAGGAGAATTTGGGAAAAAGATCATCTTAGGTTCCCAAGCATTCAATGATGGAGGAGAATCTAGATTGAACCAAATCTAGGAGTTCAAGACCAGTATTATTGAAGTTCCTATGTAAGTACATAAGAATGTTTGATCCAACAAAATTTTAGAGGATGATAAATGAATCATCATATAGTGGATCAATCCAGGAATAAATTTGACATCTTTTGGTTGTATCTATAACTTAACAGAGTCTATCGGTTGGAGCTGGAGAAAATTTTCTTTTGGTTGGAGCTAAAAGAAAACATAGTCTATCAGTTGTAGCCGAAGAAGAATCCTTTCATAAATATCTGAGAGAAATTATAATAACTTGTTTGATATTGAATACTATAATGGATAATCCATATTGGGGTGATTAACGAATATGGAACAGAGTATGTCATTATGTGTGACCCTGTAAAAATCATTTATTGTGATTTCACTTATTATTTATGCATATGAAGTGATACCATGAGATATAACTGATTGGATTGATACCCTTAAAATGTTAAAGAGGTTAAATTCAAAATAATTATTTTTTAAAAGGTAAAACACTGATTCACCCCTATTAGTGGCAAAAAATCTTTTGAGATCTTCACCAAAACACTTCATCCTGTCGGATTTCAAGAGATATCTCTTTCTGATTTCATTTCTCAATTAACCATCACCATATAATTAGTAATATAATGAAGATTATCTTAGAGTGAATCTATATTCATTTTCCAAACTCAAACGTGGTTTCCATTGAGGATGTAAAAGTAGTTACTTTTGGGGAAAATGAATTATGTTCATAAATTTATCTACATATTCTGTTACTGACAGATTTTCTTTCTTCATGATAAAGAAATATGTGATTATCCCTATCTTAAATGTGTGAGGATATAATTACTTATTGAACAGTTTTTCAAAGCCTCCCATGTAATACTTTGATCGATGAAATCATGGATAGATAATTCCCACCAATTTCATGCAAGATCCTCTAACTTATAGGTTGTAATATTGAATTTTAGCTTAGTAGGAATTCTAAGTAATTAAAAAAATTCATTCATTCTATTTTGCCACACTTTGAACTTCAGGTTCTATATCCCCCCAAAATGTCATTAAATCATATTTATGAAATTTTATATAATGATCAACTTTTCCTCATTCATTATACCAAATTCCATTATAAAAAACTTGAAAATCTAAAGTGATGTTTTGAACATGCTATCAATTCACCTGTGGCTCAGGTGCAACCAAATTTTATTCTTCCTCTTCTTGTGGGTTTCTAGGACGTATACCTTGTTCCATTTTTAATTACTTTAAAAAACACTACTTAGTCAAAAAAAAAAACTATAAATTTAAGGCTTAGAATATTTGAAATCAACATAAGTAATAACCATCACAACCATCATTACGAAAATCATCAGTATCAATCCCCATTATAATCATTCTTCAGAAATAATTAATCATAATATAATCTATGTAATCATAATGGAGAGTCTCTATATTAATTCATGATATGTGGAACTCATTGGCTAAAACCATGATTATGAGATGGAAATACACCTAGAAGGGTATTAGAGCACTTTTTGTACATAAACCACTCTATTAACATGATTTTTTTTCATAAAGAGGATAGTGAGTTTTTCTTAAGCTATATATTTAAAGTTCTGACATTTATATATCCATGATACCTTCCAAAAAAATGACTAAACAAGACTTATTTCATTTGTAACATATCAACCCAATTTTTTATCTTGAGAGTAATCATAGGTTTCACAAGGCTTATGTGACATCCCCAAAAAACTAAAGGATAACAAAAAATTCCAAGGGCTTAAGAGAATGACATCTGTCACTTTTCCCTAAAGAAACCAAATGAACTGACAATAAAATATATTAACAAATAAACCAACTTCATTGTTCATTAGTTATAAGAATACAGTACAAAGGTAAGACAAAAATATTAGTAATAACAAAGTAACAATGAATATAACAGATTCTAAAAAAATACTAAAATATGATTCAAACCTATGACATGAAAAGATAAATCATCATGATAATCACCCAAATTATAACCAAGATCCAACTCCACATTGCATTTCCATGGTATCAACATGCATAACTGGAGAAGTAATATATCTTTCACTTTCCCATACCTTGGTATACAACATCTACTCATGAATCAAAGTTCCAAAACAAGAGGTGAGTATAAAAATCTATAGGTAATCCTCAAAGACTTCTCAAAACATGCATCTTGGAAAAAAAGAAGTTATTAAAATTTATAAATAATAATTTTTAAAAAGAGGGGAGTAAATAAATGAATGGTGAGAGTCTAAAAATAGATTATAATAAAAAATACATTTTAAGATATATAATTGAACAAAATCAATTTAAAATTAGTTCCCTTCTTCTTGTTATACCCATAAATGTTTCTCACACAAATCACATGCATGATGAATGAATGTTTTATACACATGAGTGTTCTCTCAAAATCCAATAATTTATCACTAGGTGATAAATACAATATTCCATTAATGATTTGGCACTGTCCAAAAAGTCTTTCAATAAGGCCCTGTAATAATTCTATATGAACACATGACACCACATATGCCATAACCATTATCCACATAAATTCATTCACATAAAAAATTTCTTCCCATGAAAACATTTCATCAAACATGATTTTTTGTGTAAAACCAAAATCCATAATTTTAAATCCACAATTTAAAATTTTAAAACATAGGGGATTTCAAAAAATCCATCCAACTTCCATAATCTCTATTAATAAATAAAAAAGGGAATTATTAAAGAAAGAATTATATGTTTTCTTCATAATCTAAGAAATGAATTTCAATAAAACTGAGCCATTATGTTCTAGAAAAGTTAAATATGATATTAAATCCTCCTACTAAAAATAGTTAAAGAAATCAAGGACTGACAGAAGAAAATCCAAGATTCAACCTTAAATATTTTCCCTTCACTTGATCCAAATTAGATCTAAAAAAACCATACTACATATATCTATCTATAATATATTAGATTTATTTCTCCAAGAGATAGAGGTTGAGATGATCTAGAGAGAAAAAAAGAACAAGGGGTTAGTGATTATTCTGAAGATGAATCACACATTGATTCATCAAAATACTACTTTCTTAACAAAAGGAATTTCCATAGAAACCTATGAGTGGAGATGAATTTGAGGGAATAAGATAAAAAGATAATAATATGGGTTTTATGGTGTTAAAATAAGTTAAATTATATTTTTTAGAGCATTAAATTCATGTCAGAAAGTTTTTCAAACAATGCAGTAATTGTGTGCATGCTGCAAGACATCACCCAAGGAGTCACACAGTTTTCCTGTACATTTTCTCAAACCATGAAACAACTGTGTGATGAAACTATCTCAAAATACCCACATCTAATGGTTGGTCTACAAGGTTTGATAAACCTTGCACCAACTATGCCCTCCCCTCTACCTCCTAGTGAAAAATCTCACATAGCTCCCACACAGTTTTTGAAAATTGTGCACCCTCCAAAAATCCTTTGAATGGTTTCCTTTGGGAGTCCTATTGGTTTGGTCAAACTTTTCACCAACTGTGCACCAACCCAACGACTACTATCATCACATTTCATGATTTCCTCGAGATAGAACATGGTTTCCCCTAACCAAGATCAATATATACACCCTATAAAACATTTCCAAAACACACCAAAATAATAAAAAAATAAAATAAATCATCTTAAGTGTTTTATTAATTTGAAATAAATAATAAAAGGTTAATGTATATGAAACTGAGTGTAACACCCGAACCACAGAAGCCTAGATTCAATTCATTATTACAGTACATTGGAATTGTTACAAGGAGACAAATCCTAAAGGACCATTTAGTTTAGAAGTATTGGAAATCTAGATTACATACAGGGTACCCATAATACATTGGGAAATAGGAATTAAAAACATGATATATAAAAATAAAATAAATTTGATCCATGAAATATTATTCAAAAACTTATTCTTCATAACCTAGGGAAAATAAATATAATAAGGGTGAGCTCAAATGATCTGTACGGGTATGTAAAGAGGAAGCAATAATGAATCAATAGGAATAAATTAACATATAAAGGTAAATAACTGATAACATGTGCCATTAAAATATCCGGATAAGGCAATATCAATATGTAAAGGTAATAAACTAAAAAAATATTTCATTAAATCAATGAACTAAACCTGAAATGAATCCATCGATATGTTGATGCAAAATATAATTGATGAATTATAAATAAAAAAAATGATGTCTAATACTTACTTATTTATACCTACAATTTACCACCAGGGCTTTATGCCAAGGATCTAATAGTTTCAGGGATGCATTCCACGAATCTAATACTATCAAGGCTTCATGCCAAGAATCTATTACTTTTAAGGATTAATTACAAGAATATAATACATTCAAGGATTCATTCCATGAATATAATACTATTAAGGATTCATTCCAAGAATATAATACTGTCAAGGCTCTATTCCATGAACCTAATAATAACATGTCTTCATTCCAAGAATCTAATACTTTTAAAGTGAACACCGTATGAAAAATGGTATAGAGTTTAGGTATTAATCATATCCATGAAAAATAATTGGGATATTTAAGTAAATTTACAATGAAAAATGATTAAAATAAAGTGATTGTTTCAAGATAAAGTCAACAATCACCAAATAAATTGAGATTTTAAGGATAACCATTAAGAACATTCTTTAAGAGAACAATCTCTAAACATTCCAAAGCTTCTCATACCACTTCAAATATCCTTGATAATAATATCCCAATATGTATGAAATTAAATGATACTTATTATATAATAATAAAAAGTGTATTCAATATATGAATTGAAAAAGTTAGTATATACACCAATTAAAAGTGAATTGGCACATAATAACAAAAAAGCCTAAATGGATTGTAAATTGAGATGAAATTATCTTACCACTTGTGTAGATTTTGAGTCAAGGGTTCCATGAATGAGTAAAATCAATTGAAAATTTTAATATCATGAAATAAATGTAAATAAATATATAATATATCAAAATGGGAAGTAGTTATACCACACAAAATAAGTAAGTAGTGAATATGACAAAAATCTCACAGATTTAAAAAGTGAGATGAAAATCCAATACCTTAACCTCCCTTTTGCTGTGTGGTCTTTATCATCATGTATAGAGGTTTAAAATATTTTAATAACTTATAACAAAACCATAATAATTTTTATAATATCATATATTAATTCATTATAATATTTAATGACCCGTTTGTTAACAATCTTTCACTATTTTGGCTATTTCAGGTGTTAATTTCATAGTTCACTTATGTAAGTTTTGACTTTTTATTTATTGTTATTATTAATTATATAATGGTAAAATAATCTCTATAATTCAAAACAAGACTTAATAATCTTATATATTCATTACATATGTATTTATAACAATCTATAAAGTTGGGAGATAAGAAATGAAGTGCACCATTCATGGAGATGGAAGGTCACACGTATGCATGGACGCTACTTCCATTTATTTTTCATATTAAAAGAATGAAAATTAAATGATATATATAATAATTATAGTATAATATATCTGTTATATATATTACATATGTTTATTTACACCATCCTTTATACATTCTATATATGGAATGAGCGAGTCATATCACTTTGAAGGGGCGGTAATCCACACTTCCTTAAAAAAAATTATCATATTTACAAAACTTGGAAAGCATACATGTATGTTATAAATAAAAATTAAAGATTGATAAATACATTATAAATTAAATATATAGTATATATAAATATATTTCCCATCATAATGGCCACCATGATTCGTTTTAGGGGAAAATGGAACAATCGTTGTTTCGTGAGGCAGTAGTTCACCGTACGTGTGTGTAAGTGTAGGTTGAAAAAAACCCCTAAAAACATCCTATTAAATTTAGTGTACTTGTTTTGTTTTTTTAATAATCTAATAATAAGATTATAAGGAGTGGATAATGGAAATGAATCTAAACAGCTTGAGAGGAGATGTTACCTCTTAATTGGGTAACCTTTATTAGTTTGAACCAAAAGGATTCCTTGGAAAGTTTATACCCAAATATATGATTCTAGGTCAAGGGGAAGGATTTATGGAGACTATTGGTGTAGATATTTGACAAAAAAGAGGTTGTAGAGGTGTGAAAAATTGGGAGAGGTGATGGTATTTTATAGGGAAGGAAAATGACTCACTTGGATGTTTTTGAAACAAGTTAGGTTTACACATGTTATTACATAAATAAATCCATAAAAAACAAACGAACTCAATACTAGAAGGTCTATGGCTGATATATTTCAATAAAATGGGTTTTGGAAAAGTTTCTAGGTTATTTTGGCTACTAATATTTATGTTTAGTCCCTAATCAAGCTTAATTTGACCCTAATCGTTTGATTAATTTTAATCAATTTTACTAATATTTTTGGTCAAAAAATAACTTGGTCATATTAGAATAATAATATCATACTAATAAAATAGTTCATACCTTATTTTCAAAATTCAAATCACATAAGCGGGAAAAGTAAGATTAATGTTAATGTCACAAACGTATAAATTAACTCGTTTCAGTAGAAAAATGTACAAAAGATTGTTATGTTTTTATATTAAATTTTTAAGTGAAATTGATTATAATGAAATAAATTATTTTAAAATATGTATAATTTATCTAGATCGTCTTTAAATAAAAATAAAAATAAAATGTATCATGAATAATTTTTAAGATGAAAAGGAATATTTTAACTAAAATGTAGTATTTTTCACTATTCATCAAAAAATGAAGTTTCTCAACAAAATACCAAAAATTCTCCATAATCTAATTTATAAATTATGAATTCAAAAATTAATTTTTTTATAACAAATTTTTAAATGTGTTAAAATTCATATTTAAAATAGGTGTGCCATTAAATAGCGGTAAAATGCCTTAATAAAAATATAGGTTTTTTATATGTGAACTAGGGTTTGTTATTATCTTATGATTATCAAATAGATTTGATAAATATAAAAAATATATTATCAAATATATAACGTATAAAATTTATTAAAATCACTAAATAATTGTAATTAACTATGTTTATTGAAGAAAAACTCCTTTAGAAGCATAAAAATAATAAAATTTCTTTTTATATCCAATTGGATCTTATTTTCGTTTCTCATTAATTAATAACACAAAAATTCATTTTATATTTTTATAACAAAAAAATTTTCATATTTTATTTAATAATATTCATAAACACTAACATAATGTCAAGGATATATCATATTATATTAAATAATAATATTTTAATAATAATACTTTATTATTTGGTGAAACATGGTCTTACGGGTAGCACAAGCTATCAGGGATGGTTGATCTTATTTCAAATGAAAGATAACTCGGTGTTCTGTAAATTAAAAGATATATCATGTATTAAATAAAAAAATATAGTATATTTTAGGATATTATATTCCTTTACGCGCTTGGTGATGCATGTGAAGCACGATTTTGATTACAATATCCATACTCGAGAATTTAATGGGTTTACAATAGCGGCGAAATATTGTATATTCAAGATTTTATGAAGATTTAGGTGTTCCTTGACGAGGTTTTCCCATAAACATATAATTGAAGAAACACCAACTTCCTATCTAATATTTATACCTAATTCATTAGCATCTTGTGCACTCACATCAGTGAATATTCCCACACCAATGTCTCCATATATCCCAATACCAACATAATCAACTATGGGCCTTCACCCTCCCTCAACATTGTTTAATTACATGGTTTAATCATCATTATAAGTTGACTTTCATTGCACCAATTTAATCTATATATGATTAGAGGGTGTTTTTTTGGAGCTAAAATTTAATTAAAGGTGAGTTTGTGGGGAATTGAAATTTTTTGAATAGATTAAAAGGAGGCTCAGTGTAATATATTTCATTGATGCTAATTCCTTCACACATAAACACCTATGTGACGATGCATAATTAAACCCATACACAACCCTATGAATGTTTACCTATGTAACCTCACCATCCTATATGTCCATGGTGCCTCACTCCCCTGCACACCCCCATGCCCATATGTACCCCCATGCACTTTTTACCATGAAAAAACATACCAATATGAACTCAGTCTCATATTATAGTGAAGTCTTTATCCCATGTTTAACCTCACACCAACATTCCTATATGCTTATGTTTCCTCATGTTGATAAGCTATGGGCCCACACATTAGGATATATCCCTAAGAGCCTAATATTTTTATGAGTGGATACTTTATTAAATCTTTCACACTAGCATAATTTACTCTATAATGTCCCTTAGGCCTTCAATTTTTAGAGGGAATGTGTACACCAATTGAATATATGTACTTTTTTGGGGTTTATACTTACAAACATTATGATAGATCTCTTCTCCCAATCTATTACATTATATTTAGAAGAGTAACCCATTCATACAGAGCCTCCAGAAAATCATGGAAATATTAAATTGAACCTAGGAATTATAGAACATCATGATATTTTATAATTTATTTTATTTAAATAATAATATATTCGATAGAATGTGTTATCCACAACATTGGGATTAAATGGACAACAAAATCATTATTTAAATTTGAATGTTATAACCTGATTATTGGATTGGTGGGAATGAATACAAGTAAAAGAATTATTAAATATAAATATAAAATTTATTCTAATAACAATTTATTTATTTCTTCTTAGTAAATAAATACTCAATTTTATATGATAGGAATTAAGTCATATAATCTTTAGAATTGTTGAAATTCAAAATTAATTTTTTATAAAATAATACTTCCATTATATATTTTATTTTAAAGATAAGTTTATCATATTTAGAGTAATAAATTTATTAAGAAATTATTTTTTATACATGAATTATAATGAATTATCATTTAACAAAGTCATGTACTTTCCTTCCTCCACTATTGGAAGAAGACATGCCTACAGTGGAAGAGGTCGTGGTGATGGAAGATTAGGGTGCGGAGCAATGAACCTTTCAATGTGAAATGACAGTGAAGGTCATTAGGTATGGAAAAAAGGATAGGGGCTTATTCTAGTCTGGATGCCCTTGATGGTCCTAAGAAAGGAGGGGGATTTCTCCTTTGTCAAAGGATCTATCTTACTAAGGACTAAAGGCTCTAGGTCATAGATATGAGAAGTGGTGGACAGAGCCCTATCCCCATAATCCGAGATTGGGGATTCCTTTACACTTTCCCTCGTGTAAGCTTCCACAAGATCATAGATATATAAACCTATAGGCATCCCGAGGATCCTTACTCCTCTATAAGAAAAATGTGGGAAACCTCTAACCGTAGAAATATAAACCCAAATGGGAGACATGCTACCGTGTCTTTCCCAAAAGATAATTAGATCAGTAGGTCTTGGTGGAGGTTTCATCCTGGTCCATTTTAGATGAGGGAACCAATGAGGGAGAATCCCTGCTATGAGTGGCTTAGAAGAGGGTTTAATGGGTGGCACACGTAGGTGTTTGGCATATGTCTATGACATAGGTATTCCACATAGGTTTTCCATGCAGGTCCAAGGAGCGACTGAATGTACTTCACATAGGGGAATGTATCCTATGAAATATTAATATGCCTTTAGAAAGGGACTACTGGGACAAAATCACTTGGTTAAAGATTTAGTCGAACCACCTTGGCTGTCCGTTGAGGTCCTTGGAAGATTCCCACATAGGTCTTTGCTTAAGGAAAATACATTACATATGTGACTTCTTCTTATAGGAGGGTCCCCAAAAAGGTATCATGTTTTTTGACCCTAAAGGGAATTTTATCTTGCTTATAAATTTTTATTATGAGTTATCTCATGTTTTGGAGAGATACTTGAGAAAAAATGAGGGACCTTGGTGAAGGATCCACACAATCAGAGCTTTGCGAGTTCTTCTCATTTTTCAGTCCCACATATAGCGAGCCTAAGGGTCATATTTATAGTCAAGGAGGGGGAATGGTGGAAAATATTTTTTTCAGTGTATGTCATCAGAGTAAGTCCTTGGCACAGCTCTCCCATGTAGGGATGTGAATATTACAAGGATGTGTAGGTCCCCCGATATAGGGTTTCCAATTTTAGGTTGTACTAGTAGGAGATGTGATGGCCTTCTTGTGTGTAGGTATGCTGCATAGGCCCCTTTGACCAGATTTATTTCCTTCCTTTAAATTTACATAACACTTTAAGATATCCAAATTGATATTCATAATATTTTTTCCTTTATTAAAAACGGAGTGTCAACACCCCCCCCCCTTAGGATTAGATCTAACTGAAAAGAGGGTTTAGTCTTGAGGTAAGATTATAGGGAAAATATTATAGAGAATTAATGCTGGATCATAAAAGACTTCCAAATAGCTTTTCCATGTTTCTTTTCATCATAGGTCATTCAACATAGGTTGTCATCGTAGGCTAGTGGTGCCTATAAATATCCCAGTTCCTTTTTCATTTTCTTCACCTGCATTTTTAGATTTCTTCTCTCATTGTATAGCTCATTCGACCAACTGTATTGTGTTCTTATCTCACTAATATCCTATGAAAATATATCAATCTATATACAATTGGGAAATGGAGATATGAAATGTTATTTTATTAAAGGATCTACTCAAGGGGGCCTCTTCTATGGAGCTGCGTTGGGTACCTTGTCGGAGGACCTACGTAGGTGCCCTCATCGAAGGAGCTGGATGTAGATTTTATTTATGCTAAATTCTTGATTTACTTTATGTTGAAATTTAAAATTTCATAAGTCAATATTACAACATAATGAGAAAGTTTTGGTGATTATCTTTCAGGAAATGGATCACTTAATGACTTTAATTAAGGAACCTAAAAATCACTCAACTAAAATGATGAAAGCTATTGGACCAGACTATTTTTATGTTGTTGAGAGTACCCTTCCCAAGATAGAGAAGAGATTGATTCTATAGGAACGAGAATATCTATGAAGAAACTATATGACTCTATATGAGAAAGGGATTTTGAAATACACTCACATTCTAGTATATGAGAAATATTTTCCAAACACTTGGTTTGTAAAATAGAGCAATGCTCCCAGCTTCAACATCTCTGTGAGAGGTGTCCTCATTATTTAGGGAACAATAATTAATGGATGAATCATGCATCAAAGTGACTGCACTCCAAAATTGAAGGATCATTTAGTAGAGACAGTGACTCATTCTAATGATTAAACCTTTTGTGTATCAAAAACAAATCAATCTAATATCTGGAAATACAATTCAGATATTCTCTCTAGAGGAGGAGTTAAGGCCTGAAGGGATGTGTCCATTTTGGGTACTCTAGACTAGTGGTGAGTTTCAGAAACAACTGAATGATGTTAGTATTTATGAAGCTGCCAGGGTATGGAAAACTTATGTTTACAAAAAAAAACATCATTACTGAATTAATGGGTTGATGGAGTCTGCAAAAAAATCATTACATTTGACTAATGATGAGGTGGGCATCAGTTTATTGGGTATTTACCAAATATCTAGGGCTCCCATTCTTAGGGAGAAGTATGATGAATTCATTCAACCCACAAAAACATCGGATCCTACTGAGCGGATTCCATCATTATCTAATAAAATAATAAAAATATAAAATAATTTTAATAAAGAAAAGATATATTCTCATCCTAGGTCTGATGTTCATGAAAAATTATAGATGAAAGCTTTCTTAGAACCATCGAAAGAGAAGGTTCCTTCTCGGGGATGTCCATTTTCGTACTGACAAAAACTGGGGTTCTTCGGGCACATTTTAGCCCACAATGGAAAGGGTGATTACAAAAATTGGGGTTAAAAGGTTAACCCCAAGATTGATTCAATGATATGATTGGTCAATTTTATTGCCTGGTGGCAATGTATTTACCTTCTCCCAGTTCATGAGTTCTATGGCGGTGTAAAGCCAGGGACTTTTGTCATTGCATCCAAGTTATTAGAGGGAAAATATATTGGGTAGTTTGTCCCTGTATTGATGAGAATTTTTCATTCTATGTTACACTTATATAATGGTAAGGATCCATTTAGACTTTCATGACCATTCCAAGTGTTTTTGGGTTAGATTGTGACACATTTAATTTTATATTCGGTGCCCAATTCAATCATGATCCCCAAAAGTCAATTTAACCCATATGTTTATAAAGTATCTATGATTTAGTCTTTGAACTTCAGACCTGATGAGGTGTTGAAAACACTGAATATATATGGAGACTTTATATTCTTTTCATATGCTAACCCATTAAATGGAACATTTGTTGATGATGCGAGGGAAAATAATTACGATTTGGGGGAATATATGATGGCATTTATGGATTTTGTACTATCGAACAAGATTGATGGTGAAATAATCTGTGAGTCTTATGTTGCTTATAGGTTTTCTCACTAGTTTAAATGTCTTTAATAACCTAAAATATTTCCTCCCACATATGTTAGACATGAGAAGAACCCAATGGTAGCCTGAAGATTATGGATTACGATAAATCTAGAGGCAAAAAAATTGTTTATTATGCTACCTCCATCAGATGAATCAATTTGATTATAAGTTGTATATGAAAATTCATGGGTTTATTCATACCCTCATGGGGATTTAACAAAATTAACATGTTAGGTAGAGGACAAAACAACCGTTTTTCATGGAAATAGTGGAAAAAAATCTAAAAAAAATGATGATGCATAGGCTTTAGAAGCTTTAGATCCTTCAAAACGTCCCCTTAGAAAATCCACCAAGAAGATCAAGGATAGGGGGAAAACACCTCCAACACCGAGGGGATCTAATCACCATCATCAAAAATAATTTACCATCCTAGCTTCTAATTCTACTAAAGAGGAAGGGAGGCCTGAAGAGGATCTCCAATCAGAGGGTGTTGATTTTTCCTCCTAATCATCCATATCAACCCAAGCTATGTGTGGACTTTAGCAATCTGGTATTAGGAAAGCATGAACCCTGATCTTAGGGATTCTTGTAAGTTTCTCCAAATTGGCCTTTGAATACCGGATTTGGGTGATATTAGAGCAACCTCTGATTTTAATCCAGACAACAAATTTGATGACATACA
The DNA here is from genome assembly GCA_963277665.1 of Viscum album. Classification (NCBI taxonomy): domain Eukaryota; kingdom Viridiplantae; phylum Streptophyta; class Magnoliopsida; order Santalales; family Viscaceae; genus Viscum; species Viscum album. The sequence goes on along the minus strand of OY728134.1, from coordinate 1,107,151,594 downwards.
AGAGTAAATGAAGGAGTTGGAGATTTTTATATATAAAACTTTTGACCAGGTCCCATCCTCAAAATGAGTATCTAAAATGCTATATCAAGGAATACGCAAGGGGGTAATTTTTCACCCTAAGGAGGAATAATACATTTATGTTAACACTGTGTATGTATTTACATTTTATTTTTTTTTCAATTATTCTCTATCATCAAATATCACTAATCATGATGAGATTTCATTTTGGAGCTTGAAATCAGAGAAGAAATGTTCAGATAGGTTCCCGAGTCACTAAAGTACGAACCTACATGCACTCCCATAGACACATTGGATGAAACCCTTAGGTCTATTGAAATTTTTCCCAGAGGGGAAAATATGATTGAGGTAATGACGATGGAAATTCATCATCCATTATCTCAGGTATCTATTTCTAAGAGGAGCATTATAATCTCTCCACTATATTTTGAATAGAAGTAAAAGAGATCATTGAAGTTGGTCTGGTGAGTGCATCATAGTGAGTATTCAGATTGTCATACAATATTACCACTTTCATGATATAACTTGGTGACCATGTTCGTCTTTTTATAGGATCTTCATCTCTTAATTATCTAAAGGGATCACATACTAATACTTAGAGAATTGAGAAGGGCACCCCCAAGGAGGCACAAATTGGTGTTGATAAATCTGCCACCTTAATAGGAGAAGTGTCAAGGGGTGCGATTACGCCTACCCCCACTTTTACAAAGAGGGAGTAGGGTCATAGTAATGTTAGATTCACTCCTTTAGGTTATCATATGATGTTTATTACATTCTTATTCACATAATATATATGACTTGTTTTATGTACTAGAGGATCCCGTGACAACCAATGTTGATATTCTTGTTTCTCTAGAAGGAAGGATCGATGATCAATAGTATTCTAAGGTAGGTGATGTTACAGATACTAATTCAGTAAGGCCTGATGACATTTCACCAGTTGAAGATATGATGAAAGAGAATTCTAGTAGAGGAAATTTGTGCATAGATTTATATCTTCTAAATACCTTAAACAGTGAGGGTGTTACGACATGCACAACCATATACACTAAAATGATGGACAATCCTAATACATACATTGATATTCCATGTTCCATCAAGAATTTTGGGGACTTTAAAAAGGAACTAAAAGAAAGTAAGTCTCATTCATTCATTTTCCATACATAGTTGGTCTTTTTTCTGATATTTTTAAATAAAGGTTCAACTTCTGTAGCTTTGTCTAAAGATAGTGTTGAAAAGGCCATTCATGAATAGGTCATACCACTCCATCCCAATTCTGTAGATGTCATAGAAGTACCAAATGATAATATAGAATTAGAAGATGCTCCAAATCCTCTAGTTACGGTGAATGAGAAAACTTAGAAGATTTCCCCTTCCAAAAAAGTACTTGCTCAAACTACTGAGGATGATAATGTTATGGACGAGTCCACTCAAGATGCCGACTTGTTACTGGGTAAATTTCATTTATTATCTTGATCATTATTTTTTCTTGCTACACTTTTAGAGATAATAATAATTATATTTCACCATTTAGGGATATTATCTCTTATGGTTAGGTCTGAAGGTGAAGCATTTGCATTGGCTCAATCAGCAATGGAAGATAAAGCATCTATTGCTTCGAAAGGAGAAGAGTATGAAACCAATTTGGGTTATCTCATTATAGAATTTGTTTTTCCACATGGTTGTGATTTCTATTTAGACTTAGATATGCAGGTTTCTATTAGGGTTTCACATAATAATACGTGGAGAAAAATTTGGACATTAAACTCTAAGAATATCTAGGATGAGTTGCCCTCACATTTTTTCCGACTTGCCTCGCTCTTTAGCATATTGAGATTTTTTGGATTTTATTTTTGCCTAATTTATAATGTGATGAAAGATACCATTCATCAATTGAAGTAAGAACACAAAATGTGAAAATATATTGTAAATACCAAAATGATCACCAACATTGAGGATTTTTGAGCTATAGTATCTGAGGCAGATTCCAACAATAGAAACAATTTGGTGGAATTCAATGAGAAAATTAAGGATCCAATGATGGAAATGATCCAGCTTTAGTAACAAATAGGTTCTATTCAAAATATTCTTAATAAATTGAACCAATTATTTAGATAATCCTAATTGAAAGAGATAACACCCATTTAGACTACCAAAGACACACTTCGTCAGGCTGAGGAGGATGAAGCTGCTCAACTAACTATGCTTTGACAAGAGGTTGATAGGGCCCATGAGACTATTCAAAGAATAAAGTGTCATGCTGAAATATTGTCATAATATATGATAGTGAGACTCCATTTAGTTTATGTCCCATGGATTTTTCATTTTAAATTAAAAGGATTTTTGTCTCCAATCATATATATTTCTTCATCCCTCCTTTCTTTCTGTAATAGCAATATCAAAGCTAATTTTCATAACATTTCATCATTATTATAGGTAATCATAATTAAACTAAATTGGATGGGGGAAACCTAATTTTTGTCTATGATAATGGGCCTAGTGAGTATAGTTTTATTTTTTACTAGGGTCATATGTACAACCCTAAGAACTTTTTTATCTTTTGTGTCATTACACTGATTGTTGCATAAGCTCTATGTGGAGAAGGATCAATGGGTAATATTTGGATTTTACTTATGTTTTCATTTTCATACTTTAAACGTAATATGATTTTTTCCTTTTATCATTTAATTTTTCAGCATTTCCCAAACCATATATAGTATAGGTATAGTGAGATGAGACTTGACTTTTGTCTAGAATGCCATTTTTCAAGTTTTAATCTGGTGAGTACCCTGACTCTTTTTGAAGGCAGTTTAGTGTCATGTATATCATACAATTATGGATAGTGTTTTAGATTTAATAGATTTGACCATGAATTTTTCAATTATAACTCAGACAAGGCTTTGATGGCACATAAGTTTATGATATTCTTAAGATATTTCCAATGGAAATATTGAGTCATGATTTTATGGTCTCCAAATCTAAAAACATAAAGTTTAGAAATAGAGAAGGTCTCTCCCAAGAATGAAGTCACCACTACATGACAATCCCATTTTTGGGGCTGAATTATGCAAAGGCCACTGGGGAAATGTGTCTAATAGCCAAACAATGACATCCTTAGGTTGACAAACCCATTATGGGGGATAATTTTATGCAAGGCCAACAGAGGCATGTACTACATATTCAAGTAAATGAACTCTTAAGAATTATGAAATTCTATTGTAGACACACAATGGGATTTAGTATCTGGGTGACTCAAGAAAAGAAAAACACAATAAGGCATATGGTGTAACCCAAAGGAGGTTTTCCAAACAAGAGGTATAACTATTAATAAAAATAATTTGTGTTTATTAATTACTCTATATCCTTTGAAACAATCCTAAATATTCTTATATAATAAAATAAAAATAAAAAATTTACTTAAATTTTTCTATGTTTTTGGAAAAACACTTATTAGTCACCTTTTTCATCCTATGAGAAATGAAATTGTCGCTAGTGTATACGTGTGGGCTACCACCTCTATGAAGAGATGTGTTTCATTTTTCATCATTTCCTCTCATGGATGGTTAAAATTATAGTGTAAATATATATATATATATATATATATATATATATATATATTATTTGAATAATTATTATTTAATATAGGTAATATATTATCTACCATCTTACCCTTCTTTCCATTGTAAAATGATTATAATACTTGTGCGTACGTGTGGACATCCACCTCTACGAACTAATGTGTTTTATTTTAATTAATGCCTCAAAATAATGGTAACAAGGATGAAATTAATGAATAAATATGAAATTTATTTCAAATTTAATATTTTTTAAATGTATAAAATTATATAATTTATTTCTTTTCCACCCAGTTTAAAAATATAAGCTTCACTCATGTGTATGTCCAGACTACCACCACCATAAAATAATGTTCTTATTTTTTCATGACCAAATTATATGGATGGTTATATAAATACATTGATTGAATAAAAGTTATTATTATAAATGTTTTAAAAATTTAGAGATTATGGAACCATGAACCCTTTGACCATTGCCAACCTACTGAAACAACTTTAGAAGGGGACTACTGGGACAAAATCACTTGGTTAAAGATTTAGTCGAACCACCTTGGCTGTCCGTTGAGGTTCTTGGAATATTCCCACATAGGTCTTTGCTTAAGGAAAATACATTACATATGTGACTTCTTCTTATAGAAGGAGGGTCCCCAAAAAGGTATCATGTTTTTTGACCCTAAAGGGAATTTTATCTTGCTTATAAATTTTTATTATGACTTATCTCATGTTTTGGAGAGATACTTGAGAGAAAACGGGGGACCTTGTTGAAGGATCCACATAATCAGAGATTTGCGAGTTCTTCTCCTTTTTCAGTCCCACATATAGCGAGCCTAAGGGTCATATTTATAGTCAAGGAGGGGGAATGGTGGAAAATATTTTTTCAATGTATGTCATCACTGTAAGTCCTTGGAACAACTCTCCCATGTAGGGATGTTAATATTACAAGGATGTGTAGGTCCCCCGATATAGTGTTTCCAATTTTAGGTTGTACTAGTAGGAGATGTGATGGCCTTCTTGTGTGTAGGTATGCTGCATAGGCCCCTTTGACCAGATTTATTTCCTTCCTTTAAATTTACATAACACTTTAAGATATCCAAAGTGATATTCATAATATTTTTTCCTTTATTAAAAATGGAGTGTCAACAACCCTCCCCACCCTTAGGATTAGATCTAACTGAAAAGAGGGTTTAGTCTTGAGGTAAGATTATAGGGAAAATATTATAGAGAATTAATACTGGATCATAAAAGACTTCCAAATAGCTTTTCCATGTTTATTTTCATCATAGGTCATTCAACATAGGTTGTCATCGTAGGCTAGTGGTGCCTATAAATATCCCAGTTCCTTTTTCATTTTCTTCACCTGCATTTTTAGATTTCTTCTCTCATTGTATAGCTCATTCGACCAACTGTATTGTGTTCTTATCTCACTAATATCCTCTGAAAATTTATCAATCTATATAAAATTGAGAAATGGAGATATGAAATGTTATTTTATTAAAGGATCTACTCAAGGGGGCCTCTTCTATGGAGCTGCGTTGGGTACCTTGTCGGAGGACCTACGTAGGTGCCCTCATCGAAGGAGTTGGATGTAGATTTTATTTACGATAAATTCTTGATTTACTTTATGTTGAAATTTAAAATTTTATAAGTCAATATTACAACATAATGAGAAAGTTTTGGTGATTATCTTTCAAGAAATGGATCACTTAATGACTTTAATTAAGGAACCTAAAAATCGCTCAACTAAAATGATGAAATCTGTTGGACCAGACTATTTTTATGTTGTTGAGAGTACCCTTCCCAAGATAGAGAAGAGATTGATTCTATAGGAACGAGAATATCTATGAAGAAACTATATGACTCTATATGAGAAAGGGATTTTGAAATAAACTCACATTCTAGTATATGAGAAATATTTTCCAAAGACTTGGTTTGTAAAATAGAACAATGCTCCCAGCTTCAACATCTCTGCGAGAGGTGTCCTCATTATTGAGGGAAAAATAATTAATGGATGTATCATGCATCAAAGTGACTGCACTCCAAACTTGAAGGATCATTTAGTAGAGACAGTGACTCATTCTAATGATTAAAACTTTTGTGTATCAAAAACGAATCAATCTAATATCTGGAAATACGATTCAGATATTCTCTCTAGAGAAGGAGTTAAGGCCTGAAGGGATGAGGCCATTTTGGGTACTCTAGACTAGTGGTGAGTTTCAGAAACAACTGAATGATGTTAGTATTTATGAAGCTTTCAGTGTATGGCAAACTTATGTTTACAAAAAAAACATCATTACTCAATTAATGGGTTGATGGAGTCTGCAAAAAAGTCATTACATTTGACGAATGATGAGGTGGGCATCAGTTTATTGGGTATCTACCAAATATCTAGGGCTCCCATTCTCAGGGAGATGTATGATGAATTCATTCAACCCACAAAAACATCGGATCCTACTGAGAGGATGCCATAATTATCTAATAAAATATTAAAAATAGAAAATAATTTGAATAAAGAAAAGAAATATTCTCATCCTAGGTCTGGTGTTCATGAAAAATTATAGATGAAAGCTTTATTAGAACCATCTAAAGAGAAGGGTCCTTCTCGGGGATGTCCATTTTTGTACTGACGAAAACTGGGGTTCTTCGGGCAAATTTTAGCCCACAATGGAAAGGGTGATTACAAAAATTGGGGTTACAAGGTTAACCCCAAGATTGATTCAATGATATGATTGGTCAGTTTTATTGCCTGGTGGCAATGTATTTACCTTCTCCCAGTTCATGAGTTCTATGGCAGTGTAAAGCCGGGGACTTTTTTCATTGCATCCAAGTAATTAGAGGGAAAATATATTGGGTAGTTTGTCCCTGTATTGGTGAGAGATTTTCATTCTATGTTACAATTATATAATGGTAAGGATCCATTTAGACTTTCATGACCATTCCAAGTGTTTTTGGGTTAGATTGTGACACATTTAATTTTATATTCGGTGCCCAATTCAATCATGATCCCCAAAAGTCAATTTAACCCATATGTTTATAAAGTATCTATGATTTAGTATTTGAACTTCAGACATGATGAGGTGTTGAAAACACTGAATATATATGGAGACTTTAGATTCTTTTCATATGCTAACCCATTAAATGGAACATTTGTTGATGATGCGGGGGAAAATAATTACGATTTGGGGGAATATATGATGGCATTTATGGATTTTGTACTATCGAACAAGATTGATGGTGAAATAAGCTGTGAGGCTTATGTTCCTTATAGGTTTTCTCACTAGTTTAAATGTCTTTAATAACCTAGAATATTTCTTCCCACATATGTTAGACATTAGAAGAAACCAATGGTAGCCTGAAGATTATGGATTACGATAAATCTAGAGGCATAAAAATTGTTCATTATGCTACCTCCATCAGGTGAATCAATTTGATTATAAGTTGTATATGAAAATTCATGGGTTTATTCATACCCTCATGGGGATTTAACAAAATTAATATGTTAGGTAGAGGACAAAACAACCGTTTTTCATGGAAATAGTGGAAAAAAATCTAAAACAAATGATAATGCATAGGCTTTAGAAGCTTTAGATCCTTCAAAACGTCCCCTTAGAAAATCCACCAAGAAGACCAATGATAGGTGGAAAACACCTCCAACACCGAGGGGATCTAATCACCATCATCAAAAATAATTTACCATCCCAGCTTCTAATTCTACTAAAGAGGAAGGGAGGCCTGAAGAGGATCTCCAATCAGAAGGTGTTGATTTTTCCTCCTAATCATCCATATCAACCCAAGCTATGTGTGGACTTTAGGAATCTGGTATTAGGAAAGCATGAACCCTGATCTCAGGGATTCTTGGATGTTTCTCCAAATTGGCCTTTGAATACCGGATTTGGGTGATATTAGGGCAACCTCTGATTTTAATCCAGACAACAAATTTGATGACGTACAAGATTAAATGAAGGAGTTGGAGATTTTTATATATAAAACTTTTGACCAGGTCCCATCCTCAAAATGAGTATCTAAAATGCTATATCAAGGAATACGCAAGGGGGTAATTGTTCACCATAAGGAGGAATAAGAAATTTATGTTAACACTGTGTATGTATTTACAATTTCTTTTTTTTTCAATTATTCTCTATCATCAAATATCACTAATCATGATGAGATTTCATTTTGGAGTTTGAAATTAGAGAATAAATGTTCAGATAGGTTCCCGAGTCACTAAAGTACGAACCTACATGCACTCCCATAGACACATTGGATGAAACCCTTATGTCTATTGAAATTTTTCCCAGAGGGGAAAATATGATTGAGGTAATGACGATGGAAATTCATCAGCCATTATCTCAGGTATCTATTTCTAAGAGGAGCATTATAATCTCTCCACTATATTTTGAATAGAAGTAAAAGAGATCATTGAAGTTGGTCTGGTGAGTGCATCATAGTGAGTATTCAGATTGTCATACAATATTACCACTTTCATGATAGACCTTGGTGACCATGTTCGTCTTTTTATAGAATCTGCATCTCTTAATTCTCTGAAGGGATCACATACTAATACTTAGATAATTGAGAAGGGCACCCCCAAGGAGGCACAAATTGGTGTTGATAAATCTGCCACCTTAATAGAAGAAGTGTCAAGGGGTGCGATTACGCCTACCCCCACTTTTACAAAGAGGGAGGAGGGTCATAGTAATGTTAGATTCACTCCTTTAGGTTATCATATGATGTTTATTACATTCTTATTCACATAATATATATGACTTGTTTCATGTACTAGAGGATCCCATGACAACCAATGTTGATATTCTTGTTTCTCTAGAAGGAAGGATCGATGATCAATAGTATTCTAAGGTAGGTGATGTTGCAGATCCTAATTCAGTAAGGCCTGATGACATTTCAACAGTTGAAGAGATGATGAAAGAGAATTCTAGTAGAGGAAATTTGTGCATAGATTTATATCTTCTAGATACCTTAAACAGTGAGGGTGTTACGACATGCACAACCATATACACTAAAATGATGGACAATCCTAATACATACATTGATATTCCATGTTCCATCAAGAATTTTGGGGACTTTAATAAGGAACTAAAAGAAAGTAAGTCTCATTCATTCATTTTCCATACATAGTTGGTCTTTTTTCTGATATTTTTAAATAATGGTTCAACTTCTGTAGCTTTGTCTAAAGATAGTGTTGAAAAGGCCATTCATGAATAGGGAATACCACTCCATCCCAATTCTGTAGATGTCATAGAAGTACAAAATGATAATATAGCATTAGGAGATGCTCTAAATCCTCTAGTTACGATGAATGAGAAAACTTAGAAGATTTCCCCTTCCAAAAAAGTACTTGCTCAAACTACTGAGGATGATAATTTTATGGATGAGTCCACTCAAGATGCCGACTTATTACTGGGTAAATTTCATTTATTATCTTGATCATTATTTTTTCTTGCTACACTTTTAGAGATAATAATCATTATATTTCACCATTTAGGGATATTATCTCTTATGGTTAGGTCTGAAGGTGAAGCATTTGCATTGGCTCAATCAGCAATGGAAGATAAAGCATCTATTGATTCGAAAGGAGAAGAGTATGAAACCACTTTGGGTTATCTCATTATAGAATTTGTTTTTCCACATGTTTGTGATTTCTATTTAGACTTAGAGATACAGGTTTCTATTAGGGTTTCACATAATAATACATGGAGAAAAATTTGGACATTAAACTCTAAGAATATCTAGGATGAGTTGCCCTCACATTTTTTCCGACTTGCCTCGCTCTTTAGCATATTGAGATTTTTTGGATTTTATTTTTGCCTAATTTATAATGTGATGAAAGATACCATTCATCAGTTGAAGTAAGAACACAAAATGTGAAAAGATATTGTAAATACCAAAATGATCACCAACATTGAGGATTTTTGAGCTATAGTATCTGAGGCAGATTCCAACAATAAAAACAATTTGGTGGAATTCAATGAGAAAATTAAGGATCCAATGATGGAAATTATCCAGCTTTAGTAACAAATAGGTTCTATTCAAAATATTCTTAATAAATTGAACCAATTATTTAGAGAATCCTAATTGAAAGAGATAACACCCATTTCAACTACCAAAGACACACTTCGTCAGGCTGAGGAGGATGAAGCTGCTCAACTAACTAAGCTCTGACAAGAGGTTGATAGGGCCCATGAGACTATTCAAAGAATAAAGTGTCATGCTGAAATATTGTCATAATATATGATAGTGAGACTCCATTTAGTTTATGTCCCATGGATTTTTCATTTTAAATTAAAAGGATTTTTGTCTCCAATCATATATATTTCTTCATCCCTCCTTTCTTTCTGTAATAGAAATATCAAAGCTAATTTTCATAACATTTCATCATTATTATAGGTAATCATAATTACACTGAATTGGATGGGGGAACCCTAATTTTTGTCTAAGATAATGGGCCTAGTGAGCATAGTTTTATTTTTTACTAGGGTCATATGTACAACCCTATGAACTTTTTTATCTTTTGTGTCATTACACTGATTGTTGCATAAGCTCTATGTGGAGAAGGATCAATGGGTAATATTTGGATTTTACTTATGTTTTCCATTTCATACTTTAAACGTAATATAATTTTTTCCTTTTATCATTTAATTTTTCAGCATTTTCCAAACCATATATATTATAGGTATAGTGATATGAGACTTGAATTTTGTCTAGAATGCCCTTTTTCAAGTTTTAATCTGGTGAGTACCATGACTCTTTTTGAAGGCAGTTTAGTGTCATGTATATCATACAATTATGGATAGTGTTTTAGATTTAATAGATTTGACTATGAATTTTTCAATTATAACTCAGACAAGGCTTTGATGGCACATAAGTTTCTGATATTCTTAAGATATTTCAAATGAAAATATTGAGTCATGATTTTATGGTCTCCAAATCTAAAAACATAAAGTTTAGAAATAGAGAAGGTCTCTCCCAAGAATTAAGTCACCACTACATGACAATCCCATTTTTGGGGCTGAATTATGCAAAGGCCACTGGGGAAATGTGTCTAATAGCCAAACAATGACATCCTTAGGTTGACAAACCCGTTATGGGGGATAATTTTATGCAAGGCCAACAGAGGCATGTACTAAATATTCAAGTAAATGAACTCTTAAGAATTATGAAATTCTATTGTAGACACACAATGGGATTTAGTATCTGGGTGACTCAAGAAAAGAAAAACACAATAAGGCATATGGTGTAACCCAAAGGAGGTTTTCCAAACAAGAGGTATAACTATTAATAAAAATAATTTTTGTTTATTAATTACTCTATATCCTTCGAAAAAATCCTAAATATTCTTATATAATAAAATAAAAATAAAAAATGTACTTAAATTTTTCTATGTTTTTGAAAAAACACTTATTAGTCACCTTTTTCATCCTACAAGAAATGAAATTATCGCTAGTGTATACGTGTGGGCTACCACCTCTATGAAGAGATGTGTTTCATTTTTCATCATTTCCTCTCATGGATGGTTAAATTTATAGTGTAAATATATATATATATATATTATTATTTTAATAATTATTATTTAATATAGGTAATATATTATCTACCATCTTACCCTTCTTTCCATTGTAAAATGATTATAATACTTGTGTGTACGTGTGGACAAACACCTCTATGAACTAATGTGTTTTATTTTAATTAATGCCTCAAAATAATGGTAACAAGGATGAAATTAATGAATAAATATGAAATTTATTTCAAATTTATATTTTTTAAATGTATAATATTATATAATTTATTTCTTTTCCACCCAGTTTAAAAATATAAGCTTCACTCATGTGTATGTCCAGACTACCACCACCATAAAATAATGTGCTTATTTTTTCATGACCAAATTATATGGATGGTTATATAAATACATTGATTGAATAAAAGTTATTATTATAAATGTTTTAAAAATTTAGAGATTATGGAACCATGAACCCTTTGACCATTGTCAACCTACTGAAACAATTTTAGAGATTATCAATCGAACGACTACAAAAAATGTCCTATGTAAACTTAATTGACTTAGTAAATAAATAAAACATGGTAATTAAGTAAATAAAGGGAGAAATATTAATTTAATAAACATTAATATTTTTTGAATAAATTATAAAACTAATATAATATTATTATTCTGGATTTAGAGAATATACAATCCATGAAGATACCTATGGTAAGAGATTTCTCATCTCAATTTCTTTGTGGGGTCTATAGAATGAAATATGGTTGTATTTTAACATTCATTTAATGAAATTAAATTTTTTTAATTGTTTTTTTTCAATTTGTCCTCTTTAATTTCTTTTTGACCCAAAAGTTATCAAAGTGGTAAAGGTTTTTTCTTTAATTTTTTTTTTAAATTTTTTAAAAAACCTGTTATCCATGTAAATGTTCTTTTAAATGTTTCAAGGATGTTCATATTTATAATTCAAATATTGATAAATTTAATTTTAAACTAATATTTTCTTTCATTAAAAATGTTTTAAAAAGAATATTTTTAATGATTTTAGTATGGGTCAGTTTTGATTTTTTTATAAAAATGGGAAAGAATGTTTTTTAGAATTTAGCACTCAATAAAAGTTTCCAAAAACTATTTAATTTATTAATTAGTGAGATTCCTATAAATGATTAAATGCTTTTTTGAGGAAAATATTTTTCCCATTGTTTTGGTAAATTTTAGTCTATTTTTTCCAATAAAAAATAATAATCCTTATCATTTTAGCGTGATAATTGATTGTGATTTTTTTTATGGGATAAAAAGACAAATATTATGAGTGTTATAATATAATTGAATTTTTTTATGTGTTTAATTCATGTTATCATTATTGGATATTATTTATGATTAATAGTGGGTATGATATAACCCTATAATGCATTGGGTAATTTTAATGGAGTTAATTGATTAAAATTTAACCTTATGAAGAGGATAAAGTTAAAATTATAAGTTAATATAATAAACTCTCTTGAATATCCTAGTAAACTGGTACCCAAACATGTCCTGAAATAACCTGAAGGATATTCTCGATCCCCATGGGTTGGTGACATGAACCTGATATCAATCTAGAAAACAAAGGTAATAGTTTTTTCTAAAAAAAAATACAAAACTAAAAAACATATGATTAATTGATAACAATAGATATTCAAAATTATCCTTGAGGAGAAATTATTATAAATATACATTACAAGATCCTGAAATAAAACATCACAAAGACAGAATCTCCAATATCCAATGTAGCATGTTGACAATAACTCCACTGGTGGCCTCCATCACTCAAGGTCCAATGAATGAAGGTTAACTACCACCTCTAAGTGGTGGTTTCACTTTCCTTAGACATTACATAACAAAATATAAAAATGAACAAAGGAAAAGGTAGGGTTTGGGAAAAAGAGCCGAGCATGATACCACCAAAATATTCCACAATCAATTCCAGGATAATAAACCAATTTTTCATTCAATTTAAAAAGAAAAGTCAAGTAAATTCATTTAAATATTTTAAATCAAAAACATTATTTTAAATCATGTAAATAGAAGACATATAAATAACAATATTAAATGATCATTTTATATAAAACATTAATATAAAACAACTTGAAAGAATAAAACAATTTGATATGCAATGGCATGTATAAGCACATGAAAAAAAATCAATAACCTTGGTTATATGACATGAGTTACATTTGTCCTAGGAGCTAGAACTCTTTCACTACCCTATCAATCAAAACAGAAAAGGTATTCATGTACACATCCCTAAATCTTAGACCATTAAGATAATTCAATAAATATCAAGTTGAGGACAATTATACCGAACAAGGTTTAGATAGAATTTATATCATCAGACCATTTCAAGGGTGTAATATTTCTAGAGTTATAATCCTAATCTTCCACTAACTACTCAATCTCTCAAGTGTTTCATTCAATTAATAAATCATTAGAAAATCAATCATTTCAATTCAATTCACCACGCATAGTTTAGATATCTTATTTCAAGTTCAACATTCCATTTTCAATTTCAAACTAAATCATAGGTTTTCATCCAGTTCATGCATTTAAAAATCTTCTTTCATTAAAATCAATTATTCTCCAGAATCAATAAAAAATAATTTCATATATTTCATTTTTCATTAAAACAAATATTTTATCAAAATCGACCTAATAAATTTTAGGAATTTAAAATTGGTAATTTTTTACAACTTCCAATCCCTTTTCAAATTGACATCAAATAATCTCAAATCCACATTTAAAAATAAATATAGAACACATTTAAAATTAATCATGAAAATTAGGGTTTCAATTATATGGTAAATCCTTATAGAACCACCTATCATTAATCATGCCATAAAAAAAACTCCTTCAAAGGGGATCACTGATGAATAATTATGGAGAAGGAGATAAAAAATAAACACTTAAATCAAGATCCATCAAAACAAAGATTAAATCCATTAAAAATGCATAGATTAACCAGTATAAAAAGGTAGAGAAATATTAAGATAGAAAACCTAATCAAGGGAGAAACACATACCATGAATAAAGATCTTCCAATGGAACATGGAGTCACAATAGAAGAGGTTGGAGGAGGTAATAAATCATCTAGAGAGCCAACAAAATCCAATGAAATCAATTGGGGTAAAATGGAGGTGATTATGGGTTAAATGAAGGGTCTCATTATTTTAATTAAAATTTATAGGGGATTTAAAAACAACATGTATAGTTTCCGGGTTGGGACACACAGTCAGCAGTAGCCATTCACCCTAACCATGCACCCATACTAGGTTTATATAAAGAGAACATATGGTGACCTTGGATTTTACAACATAAACCTAAAATCTTAATAGATGAATATTAATTACATTACCCAAATTGAAGTCCAATTATCATAATAGTTTAGTGTCTTTTGAAATGTGTATACAAAACTAACTGTTTCATAATTGACCTTATAATATTCTACCAAGTTATTCCTTACTAAAAACATTTTTATACATGTCACACATAATAACTTTCATCAAAACCTAGGGAAAGGAAACATAAAAAGGTGGGTTCAGATTCTATTTAAGGGCTAACAGGAGAGATACATTAACATAATGTGATCATAACAGTGTGATAAAATGAGAATATCATTTGAGAATCAAACACTTAAAATCAAAGATCATAATCAAAAGTCATGGAATAATGATTGGAAGTTCATAAGGCATGAATCATAAATGAATCAAAGAACATAATCCATGAGAATATAAAATGTTCATAAGACATGGAATTGTGTAAAACAAATAAACATAGAAATGTATTTCCATAGTAGTCAATAATCAATTCCAAGGATATAATATTGTAATGGGTTCACACCCCAAACCATTAGGGTAGTCAATTTTCACTCCCAATACCATCATATTGGATAAAGACCCATACTAAACTGGGTTCATTCCCTATTCTGATCCTATCCTTATCATTAGATATAAATCATTACCCAATAAATTAGAGAGAGATATAGTTCTCACCGTTCATGTGATGAAATAATACATATGTGCTCTAAAATATCCTAAAACATTCATAATATCATAATAAATAAAAAATATGGATTTCATGAACATTTCATTATATCACAACCTATGGAAAAGTGACAGGTTTCAAAATAATTTCACCATTTCATCATATCATAACTCATAGGAAATAAATATGTTTCGAGAAAATATTCCATCATAATGACGAAACTAAACACTCTAGAGAAATAAAAAGTATGTTATCATTGGATTATATCCTCAGTAAAACTTATGTAACATCAAAGGATGTCATCTTAGATGGAAAAGTTTTTGAAATATCACTTTAACCATTTCTTGATGAAAATTAGAATTATTTTAAAATAACACGGTTAAAAAATTAAATTCTTAAAATATTTTGGAAAAAATTTTCTTTAAAAATAACCTTTGAAACATATAAATAATTTTTATAAATCATTTCAATCATCTCATGAAGAAAATTACCATTCCACTTTGAAAAACACTTTTTAAAAAAACCTCAAAATCCCATTCCATGAAAAATAAATTTAAAAAATAAATTTATAAAATATTAAAGAGAATATTTTCTTTGAAATGAACCTTGAAAACATATAACATATGCTTTAAATAATGGGGTGTCCATGATAGTGGAGAATTATGTAAAGGTTGTATACATAAAAACAATTCCTTTCATATTTTCTGTTTTAGTAAAATGATCCTTGATTAAAAAATGACTAGAAGACTCATTTTAAAACCATTTTATAAAAAGGTAAAATAATGGGTAAAAATTTATTTTTAAATATCATTGGATAATAGTATAATATTTTTGAAAATGTTTTCATAAAACATGGGTTTTGAAGAAAATATAATTCTGATCAAAGAGAGATATGAAGTTGTATTTTCTTAAAAAACATTATCAGTTATTTTAAGTTCTAAAGAGTGGAAAAATGGAAATATTACTTGAAAAAATCTTAAATAATTAAAATATAATAAAATTCATGAATTTCCTATGATATGGATCATAAAGGTTCATAATTGGAAACATAATCATAAATAATCCCGATAAATGAAGGGATTATAATATAAAATATTTACTAGTCTCTTAACATTGGATCATAAGACCTATAAAAGAGATATCATACAGTTTATATCTATGTAAGAATAGTTTTCATTAGAATAATCATAAGTTGAATTCATAGGTAGTATACACACCATAAAAAAGGAACAGGCAGTTACCATGGCATGTTTTTTATAAAAGTAAAGAAGTGAGACAAAAATCCATTACCTTATGTATTGAATTTATTTGAACATTTTTAAACCTCTAGTATAAAGAATATAAGTTTATTATAAATATATAATTGAATAATAAATTTTATTACAATTTCATTTTCCCCTTATAATGTTTCATGACCATTTTGTTAATAATTCCTTTTTAAAATCCACATTTCTGGGTCTTAACTATTTTGTTTTTCATGATAGTTTTAGTTTGGTAGATCTAGTACATATAATTTTATCATAATTACATAGTATGGAGAATATATATCATGTCATAAATATCATATATATTCATCATATAAAAAATTGGGGTTATCTAGAATTTATAGATAATAAAATGAAACACACCATTTATGGAGACGGTAGGTTGTACATACAAATGAATGTTGTCTCAATTATTTAGAGGGTGAAATGATGAAAGGTAATTAGTAACTAAAACTCCCAGAATTATTTTTATTTTAAATATATAAAATTCAATCATTATCCTCTATAATTATTACCTTCCATGTGAAGTGAAGTGAAAAATTATTTACATCACATCATGAGGTGGTAGTCCGATGTACACATGGACGACATTGTTGTATCTCATACGGAATGGAAATTTTAAAAGTAATATGTGATATAATAATTATATAAGTATAGTAATTATATATATATATATAATATATACTTCAAATTATTTATTATAATAGTACATGAGAAGTAGTGATGGAAAGTGAATAACATTGGTTCACGAGGCGGTAGTTCGCGTACACACGATCCACGATTTTGTTTCCCACTCGAGGGAAGAGGATATGGATTTAGGTAATTAAATTAACATAAAAAAATTATATTATACTTGATATAATTAAATATTATATCATAATGGTTTAATAATAATTGAAGAAGGTGGATAAATAAGTAAAGTAAAAAATGATCATTGAAGAACATAATCTTCCTTCAGAAAGCATCTTTCGGGTTTTCACAAAACATTCTTTGATTGAATTTAAAACCCAAAAAAATATTATAGGATGTGTGTAGTGAATAATAGAAGTTATTTTGGAAGTTATTTTATTAACCAAAATGGTTTTTAATGTGTGAATAGTATAATATATGGTGTGGCCTTTTATAATTGAGGTGAGTAGGACATTTGCAATTTTTTTAAAACAAATAATTCCACAAACATTATATTTTCATTAAAAAACACTCAAATAATTACATAATAGAGATAATATATGGTAGAAGGTAAAAATATGTAAAAAAGTGTTTTTATAAGTTTCTAATTAACTTCAACCTTTTCCTTTTATATTTAACCCCACGACAAACTCATTTTTACCTTAATCACGAAAATTAATTTTAACTCTTTTCACTAATCATTTTAGTAAGAAATTGACTTAAACTTATAGGATATTAGAAATTATTCTAATTAAAAATATTTTATTAATTTTTCCATATTACATGCATGTAACGCCCCGAACCTAGTTACCCAGAGTCGGTTCATTATTACATAACATTGGAATGATCACAAGAAAGATCAAATCTTGAAAGACCGATTAGTTTAGTAGCCTTGGAATAACTAGATACATTAATAAAGTTTAACATTACATAATAAAAATGAAAACTAAAACAACATAGTATCCATAGTCTACAATATTATCCCCTCATACTATCCCTACAGGTCATTCATAATTTACTTCTTCACATCCTCAGAAAAATAAAACATAGAAAAGGGGTGAGCTCAAATGCCCAGAAAGGATAACAATGTAGCAGAAACTTTCATAAATTAGAATAAACATTTAAGGCAATGTATAACTAAAACAAAAGCATTTTAAACATAAACTTCAATATAGTATGGAAATAATAAAATGAAATAATTCCATTTACTTATTCACATGTATATTCTACTAATCGAATAATCACATGAAATATCAATAACCACTTTCATAATGATGGAATGCATACTGCCAGACTATCATAACCACATAGCCAAGGCCTCGTGCCAAGACTAAAAATAAGATTTTGTCAAGGCCTTGTGCCAAGACACTAGTTTGTCTCATGAGACCTACCGATGCATCGAGGAGCTATAGCGGGCTCCACCCGTCACATATTAAGTCCAATGCATTCCCATATGAAAAGGTTTAAACATAACATAAACATTCGTATTAAAACTAGCATACGAAATGTAAATACTTCATCCATAAACCATGAATGGTAAAATAACACATCCACGTTCAAACATATCACAAAACCTTCAATACAATATAGAAGTTTTGTATCATAATAAATCAACTTCAAATAAGCATAAAATCCATCAAAGGATGTTGACATAGATGAAATCAAAACTCTTTTTAGAGAAATATCTCTTTTTATTTGGAAATCATTTAAGAGTCATATATATATAAAATAAAACATTTTATTTGAAAATATTCTTATAAGCTTGTAAGGGAAGCTTCGATGATCTTATAATGGCAGAAAATAGCCGCACCCGCCGTATAAGTTAAAAAAACATTCTTACCTTAATTCTGTCGAAAAGGTTAAAAAGCACCTTGTTTGGAAAACGACAGAAAGATTCCTTTATAAAAATCTTATAAAAAGTCAGAAAAGGGTATAAATGACTTTAAAACATATTCTTGTAAATAGTAAAAATGTTTTGAAATACATTTTTAAGAAACATGGATGTGGATGATAAAGAAATCCTAGTAGATTATTACGTATAAACAACCTCAGATAATGAAGAGATTGCGAAATAAACCCTTAACTTGTACTTTTCCTTGGTTGAGGGTAGGTTTAACCACATTTATAATGGTGAAATAATTTTTATTAAATTGTACAAGAATCATATACATTAATATGATATCATATTTGATCTTTTAACATTGATTTGTTAATAATATCTTAGTATTATAATTGTTTCGGGTGTTAACTTACTCATTTTCTTTTATATGTTTTGTTACGTAAGACGTTTTTTTCATGGATAGGTTGTATCTTAATCATATCTAGAATTATATCAAGTCCTTATATACTATTATTAATCATCAAATGAGAATTAGACTTTAATGGATACGATGGAGAATGATTCTCATCGCGTTCGTGGAGACGGTAGTCCGTACGTACGCATGAGTGACAATATCATTCTTTTGATAATAAAATAATATATAATTGGATGGTATATCATATATACAGAATCATTATCATGTTATATTTATTATTTACATGAATTACACATCATTATTATACCCATCCAAATAATAATTTATTGAATAACAATTACACCACGACGTGGAGACGGTAAGCCGTACGTACGCACGTATGGTGACATGTTATTCAAAGGATGGATAGAATACTGAATATGATTGTACCATATTTATAATAACATCACAATATATATATGATACTGGAGTTATTATTTTATAATGGTAATAACAAAGAAAGAAGAAGTGGAAGAAGAAAGGAACTTGAAAAAGGGTGATGAAATCATTACCTCTTCTTCGGGATCTTCCTTTTGATTTGATAAAAAGGGCTCCTTAGGATTTCTTTCTGACTAAAGTAAGGCCTCTAGGATGAATTGAGAGAATTTGAGAGAGTATTTGGGCAGAGTTGTCCCGATCAAAATGGCTTTGAAGGTGTGAATTAATGAGAAGGGGGAGTGCCCTTTTATAAGAGGGGTGAGGGGCACCTTTGGAAAAGCTAGAAATATTATTTTATAATAAATTCATATTCGGTTTATAATGGCTTCAAAGTGGATTATTTAAAGGTTAAGGTGGGTATGGGTTTACAACCACTCAATCAATAGAAGTTATACAGGTTTAGGTCATTATATTAACCTTATCTTTTAGTTTTAACTCTTAGTTAATTAGTTTGACACTTACCATGTCACTTTGTATTTTTATATTATATAGTGAATAAGATTACTATATACCTGCAAGAGACCCATAAAGTGGACCATTAAAGATAAAAATATCATTATATAAGTCTTTTGGCCGATCCTTATATGTTTAGGAATTGAATATCAATTAATAATATAATATTTGTTTTAAAAACTCTTTTTTGTCAATTTTGACATTATTTGGAATTTTTTTTTTAAAATCATAAAAGAATTATTACTTTGAAAAAAGTTAATTAAATCATTCCTAACATGTCATAGTAACCTAGAAAATTAGTGTAATCCATAAAAGTCTCAAATTATATTTATTTGGGTATATATAATATCAATTATTTTATTTTTTCACTATTTTTGTAATTACTGCATCCTCATTGGGCCTTAAATAAATTAACTTATTTAATGTCTAAAAATTATAAATAAAATACAATTATCTAGGAAATATTTTTATCTTTCTAATGAATATTTACAATCGAATTTATCTTAGGTATAACCCTATATTAAAAATGATTTAGTAAATAAACTTTGATTTTAACTCTTTTAACTCTTCTTTGAATTAAATAATAATAAATCTCCTAATCTAATCCAAGTGGACCTAAATGAAAATATTTTATTCCTAAGGTTGTTTTTGGTCGAATTAAGCTTATCCAATAGAATTAGGACACGTATTAGGGTAATATTAATATCATTTTTACCCTTAATTACCCTTTTTACTTTTAACCGTGGTAAATAAAAGTAAAAAGTTACTATTCACCAAAATTATTTTCATCTCAATGAACCAAATTTTAGTCCTTGATATTAACCGTGTCTCTTAGATTTTCGAAATTCCACTCACAAAAGCGGTAAAATCATGTTTTATGAAAAATTCAGTTTTTTTTAACTACCTCTTAGTGGATTTACTATTCATCAAAAATGAAGTTTTTTCAGAAAAATACCAAAAATTCACCCTAGGATAATTTCGATATTACGAATCCAAAAATGAATTCTGTTTTGAAAATTAAAATTTATAAATTTCAAAAAGTGGGTATTACTATTCATAACGGCTAGTTTAATTGGTTGTGGTGTGTTAGAACTCGATGTTGCGTATAACACATGCTATTGCATTATTCAAAGAGAAGCGTATCGTAGAAGCTTGGGGTGTTACAATGCACATACATAGAAATTTCTAATTTAAAATTATTCCCACATACGTGATGGGAAAATGAGTTTTCAAATAGAAAATGTTCAAACGTTTAGAAGGGTTTTATATCAAAATAAAATATTAAAATGATTAACATTACCTATAATGGATTAATATATATATATATATATATATATTAAGTAATTTTAATTTTGAAAAAAATATTAGAACAATTTTTATGTTTTTAAAAGCATGAAAAGCAATGGAAATTCTTAATAAAAACTCGTATTTTCACTATTCATTGATTTTTTATCTTTTCAAAAAAATCTCAAAAACTAATTCTAAGATAATTTCAAAATTATGATTCGTAATTTAGTTTGAAATACTCAAATTAATCTTCTAAAAGTGATAAAACTTAATTTTAAAATAAGTGAATGAAATGTGATAAAACATCTTTTTTTTGAAAAATACAGTTGTTAGCGTAAAATTAGATTTGCTCTTATATAATTACTATAAAACCAATTAGATGAATGTAAATTTTTTTATTTAATATATATTTTTTATTTAAAAAATCTCTAATAGTGATTTGTTTATCTTATTATGATAAAACACATTTTTGTAAATAAAAATAATTTTTCATAAAAATATTTCCTTTATATTCAATTCACTTATATTTTCATTAATAATTAATTGATAACCAATGAATTTATTTTATAAATATGTAAAAAATAAATGTTTATAAGCTGGTTAATACTATTTATACTCTCTATTTCAGTGGATCAAAAATAGCTAACATCTTAATTAATAATATTAATAGTATATTTTTGTTCAATAAAACCCAATATAGGGTGTAATGAAATCTATCAAATAATATTTTTATTGTATGTAATGAAAGAAAAAATTTGTGTTTCAAGTAATTAAATCTTTTAAAAATAAATTATTTAAAATAATTTAAAAAATATTAGGTTGTTAGAGTGCATGGTTTGGCCGTATAGTTAATCTAACCAAGAACCAACCATGAAAATACCTCTATCCAAGGGTGTACGATTTGAATGGTGAGGTCTCATGGTTTGTAAAAACCATGAGCCCCCTACAGAGAACCAACAAAAGGTAAATGGTTTTTTGGGTCAAACTTCTCATTTCTGCATAACCATGCACAAACTATGCATAGTCCCCAAAATAACCAAAAAAATTAAAAGTCACAAAAAACACAATAGAATAGGACCCAAATGAAGGGAGATCAAAAAAAGGGGTTATAAGTACTTAGAATAATGTAACAAGTTGTTACAACCTACCCACCATAAAAAAGTTTTGTCTCCATAAATCCTGTTAAGAATATTCCAAATCAAAGAGATGATGCCACTAATTTCACATCTATTCCTCAAAATCCCAAGTCCCATGAGAATCAAAACCATACATCCATAGCAGATAGACTAATGGTATACACTTCCCACAAATAACCTTTGTGTTAGAGACAATAATCCATACTAGATTCTCAATCATATGTTAATCAGGTTCCATATCAAGATCTTCCCAACTAAATACATGAGAGGAGAAGAATGATAATTCATGATCTTTGATTAATGAAACACATTGTGGATATATTTCAATTAATGAGGAAGTTTAAAATGGCATGGAATCATCCCACCCTTCTAAACAATCTTAAAAGGAACTACAAATCCCAGTACATGATTTCCTTGTTTTCCAAGACGTCAGTGACCCAACTAAGATGAAACTCTCAAAAAAACTTTTTCATTAATAAAAAACTCTAAAGGTCTATATCTATGATCAACATATGATTTCTACTGATTTTATATTGTTATCATTCTATAATGAATCAATTAGATTATCACTAATATATCTTAGACCAAAATCATTCCAACTAATGGAGATTCATCAATCATTAAACAAAAAAGGGGAGGTTGAGAATTTTTTTCATAAAAGTACTCAATAGTATAAATTCATATTTATGATTGGTAAATTTTGTTATAAGAAAATTAAAATTGACCCCAATAGTCACCCTAAGATCCCCAAAGTCAAGAATGTGTGTACAAAGCATATCCTTAAGGATTTGTATAGCTCGTTCTATATAACCATCCATATGAAGATGATGTTTCATTCTTAAACATACCATGAATACCACTTACTCCTAGACGCCTATCTATAAATGGGAAGATAAATGGTGATCCCTATTAAAAAAAACAGTAAAAAGAATTCCATGCAACCTGACGACCACTTTCGTATAGAGACATACCATGTCCTTAACATTGGTTTTATTAGGAATGGATATAATGTGAGATGATTTGGTCATCTAATAAATTAATATCTATATCACATTATTCTATCATGCGATACGTGGAAGGATAACCATGAAATACATCGAAATATTACCCCCTTCTAAGTTGGCACGAGAAGGGGGTGAATAAAACCTTAAGGTCTCTCTTGATCGATCTTAAATTTCTAATGGGTATAACAACATAAAACAAAATTAACAATGTCTCATATCAAACACAACCACAAAAATCATCACCAAATATTATAAAATATATTTATGTTTCCAAGGTGCACTGCCCATTGGTAATTTTGACAATACCCCAACTGAACTTTCCTCCTTGGGAAATGTACAATCTAAAGGATTTGGAATCATAGGATATCCTCTAAAAATAATGATCATTAACTAATAGTCTATTAACCATAAATAAAGTCCCTAATGCCAAAAAACTTATCATAAATATGATCCTCCTGAAAAAATCATCTAAAAAAAGAAAAGGCCAGCTGAAACCATGCTAGAACAATCTCAGTATCATCTTCTTGAACTCCCAAATTCATGCAAGTGCAGAGATCCATGAAGTTACACTTTTCTAATGATTCATTCATGGTCTGGGTTATAAATTTAATTCTCATGGAAACAACAACATTACCCTTTCTTGGGGTGTAGTAAATGTTGAAATAAAACGACGTAAGGTACTCTAGTTAATTCCATTATCAAAGGTTCAAATCTTTTTTAGAGAAGATATAACTCAAAATTTTGTTTTCCAAATAGAAAATGAACCTCTCCCTAAAAATTTAATCCCACCATATCATGAGGGAATCCATCATAGATTTGAGTTTAAAATCATGAGTACGATATTCCTTTTCATGTGGTTTAAGATTTCAGGAACTATATGCCACCACATGACCACCTTGAATGAGAACATGACCCAAACCCAAACCCGATGCATCATAAAGACTACATACCCTTGAAGAAACTATGAAATAATCAACACTATTTCATAAGTCAACATATTCTTAAAATCATTCAAATAACACTAACATTATACATCCCACACAAAAATTACTTCTTTCTGAGAATGAGTAGTCATTGGAGATGCCAACTTTGAAAATCCTCAAAAAACCAATTGCAATACCACACTAATCCAAAGAATCTCTGAATCTGAAAAACCTTATTTAGTTATTTCCATTTAATAAAAACATTAACCTTCTCAGCTTCAACTAAAATACTATGTTTTGAGACCATGGGTCCCAATAACACCACTTCCTGAATTTAGAAAATACATTTTTTATCATTGAATAAACTCAGCAATTTCTCAAAATTTTGAGGACTCCTCCAAAATGACACATATGGTCCTCCTCAGTCTTAGAGTAAACTCGGATTTCTTCCATATATAAAACAAAAAATGAATCAATATGTTCATTTAATATCATTTTCACCAATTACATATAAATTCAAGATCATTGGTTAGATGAAAAGGCTTTACAAGGTACTCATAATGACCACACCTAGTACATATGGTGATCTTTGGAATATCTAACTCATTAATTCTAAACTGGGAAACTATACCGAAGGTAAATATTTGAGGAGAACTTCACCACTATAAATTAGTCAAATAAATCATCAAATCTAATGTGGAAAAAATATTTCTTCTTTACCATAACTCTATTGGGTTTTTGTTAATCAACACAAAGGAGAAGTGTTTCATCAAAATTCTTTGAAAAAGTAACAGGTTCCACCCATGGTGACACACTTGTTCTTATAAAGAATTTATCTAATAAATCACCCAACTAGGTCTTTAAATATTTCAATTTTTTTTTCTATAATGTAAGAAGGATTATATATTGTTTGAGTATCAAGTACCAAATCTGTAGTGATTTATACTTTCCTTATTGGTCGAAAACTAGAAAGGTCATATGGAAACATGTTGGGAAACTCAACGATAATTAGAGGGAGATCATAACTCAAATATCCCCACTCTATGACTAAGTAAAATATACATATTACCTTACCAAAATTTGTAAATAGAGGTCATGATCTACTCGACCACATGTCTCATTCTATGTGGACAACGTAACACACCCCATCATCCACAGTAAAGGAGACCTTCCAAAGATAACATTTAGTTTGGGCCTTATTAACAATGATCTAATCCATGATTTCCAGAGGTTTCATGTTGATATCGATAAAATTACTAGTGAGCTAAACTTTGATAGAATGAAAATGAATGGGGGACATTGGAGTCCCTTCTCTCTCTTCATTACAATGACCATAGCAATATCCATCACAGAAGAAAAGAGTTCCATAGGAATGTTTAGAAAATTCACAACCCGAGTAAATATTAATGAATGAAAAAAAAACCAATATCGAATAAATTAGTTACTAAATATGAATCCATAGTGACGGTACCTCTTACTACCACTGGACCCACATCAGCTTCCTCAAGAGACTCTTCTACTGCATGAAGAATCTTCATTCTAGTTTTATGTGGACATAACCACTAAGCCTTTTTAGTATTAGATTTGAATAAAGTTTATTTATTTACTAATTATCCCATTCCTCTAAAAATATAATAAAATACATGATATAACTTCTTTAGGTGACCTGAGCATCCACAAGAACCATAGATTTTTACTGACTCAGTATACACCCACTTTGAATTGCCTACCTTTCCACACTGAAAGTAGGTAAAAGGGCCTCTTATAGGTATTGAAGGAGATCTAGATGAATCCTGATTTCATTATCCCCCAAAATACACATCATGATTTCTATTTCCTTTAAAGTAAGTATCATAACTTCCATTGGGAGAAAATGGAACTCCCACCAACATAGACTAACCATTCAGGACAAGATCAGCCATCGAATCACTATTAAGTATGTCTTCATAAGAAGTGAGAATTGATATGAAAACATAGATAAAATATTAGACCATATAAACATTTTTAATCTTTGTCCCTTTATATTTTTGTTCATAACTTCCTTAGGATAAAACGTAATGTTCATAGAAAAATTGTTTGAATACTAGATCATGGTTCTATCACCTTGTTGGAGGCTAAGAAACTCTATAAACTTCTCTAAAATCATGGATTTAGGAAATAAATGATAAATGATAATATCTATGAAATATTTCAATTCTAATCCCTCATGCTTCTTCACTATAACCATTTAATCACACCATCTACTGATAAGTCCTTCAAGATTGAATATATCATAGTTTTCCATTATCGAGTCAAGAATTTCCATGAACTCATTATGAAGATCAACATTTTTCTCCTAGTCCTTAGCCTCCTAAGGATCATTAGAGCCTTGGGGATGTAGTAGTTTCATTTTAACAAAATCCTGATCATGAACTCTAGCTTCATCCAATCAAGTTTCCACTATTGGAGACTAAAAAATAAGTGGTGTATCTACTTGTCCCATAGCATGGACAATATGCACCACTATCTGAGTAAGATTTTTGATCCATCAGAAGATTCACCTATTGTGGTATAATATTATATTTTTCCTACATCCTATTCAAATATATTCTTAGAGGAATGATTCCACACAACATAAAAATGAAACATGAAAACATCTGAGAGGATAATCAGATCATAAAATCAATCAAATGATCTAGGAACATAAAATCTATCAAATAGAACTAATTTGGATCTCTAAATACCCAAATTAGATTTATGTAGAATATTATAATTTGATAAAATTATTCCTAAATGAAACCTTTCACAAATGGCCATAGTGACTTAAGACTCACTTGGATGAGATATTTTGAGGTACTCGCCTTTAATGACCTCTAATGACCCAAATATTCTATATCTTGTTTACCAAGATATCACAAACTACATACCAAAATCAAGAGATAAACAAAAAATCACACCTATGATACTACATTTTCATGAAATATCTCAGATACCTTGATATAATAGTTTTTAAACTGGTCCCTACATAGCCCAAAGAGCATTCTCAATCCCTACAGGTTAGCAACAAGCTCCTGTCATCGATCAAGAAAAAAAGGGAAACATTTTTCCACAAGAATAGATGAAAAAAATTAAAATAAATGATACTAAAAGAATAATAGGTATTAAAAATTCTCCTCATTGATAAAGTACCATAGGTAGACATAACAATATCTTAAAACAAAACATCAACATGAAAAATCTTCAATATCACATGAAATAAGTGGAAATCAACTCCACTGGTAAGCTCCATCACTCCAGGTTCAAAAAATAATGCACCCCTTCCACCTACAAGTGGAACTTTTCCTTTTCCTAGACCAAGAATATAATAAAAAAAACATTCCTAAAGTAAAAGGTAGGGTGTGAGATAAATATCCCAATAGGATATAACAAAAATATTCCATATGGAATTATATGATGATAAACTATTTATGGTTTAAATTTAAATAAAACATGGCATGGAAAGTGATTTACATATTTGAAATCAAAAAAATTATTTCAAATAAAGTAGATGAAATATATATAAAGAATAATCTTAAATTAACTTTTAATTTAAAACCTTTATATAAGACAATTATATTAAACAATTGGGATGAAAAAATAATTCTATTATCAATGGAATGTATAATCACATCAAACAAAAAAATCCCTATAGTAATATTCACTGAGTTAGATTAGTTATAGTTCATAAGACCCTAAAAATTATCAATCAATAATCATCACTCGGGTATGTGTACACACATCCCTAAGTCTCAACCCATTGGAAGAAATTAGTCAATATCTTATCAAGGATAATGATTCCAAACAAGGTTTAGTTAGATTTTTCATCGTCAATCCATTAATTGGGAGTCCGAGTCCTAGATTTCTTATTCCAATCACCCATAATCTCTTAAAGATCAAATTTTCTTCAATCAATCATTCAATAATGGGAAAATAAATCATTTAAATTTAATTCATTACTAATAGTTTAGATTCCCAATTTCAAGATCAATATTCAATTTTCAATTTCAAAATAAATCATATGTTTTCATCCATTTAAAGCCTTTGAAAATAATATTTAAATAAAATATATTATTCTCTATAATCAATAAAAATTCATTTCATCAAATTTATTTTTCATTCAATGACACATTTTCTCAAAATCCACCCAATAATTTCAATTCAATTGAGATTGAGGAGTTTTAAAATTTCCATTCCATTTTCAAATAAAACATTAAAATATACCAAATCAAGGTTTATAAACTAGATAAAATTTAATTTCAATTCAATCAATCAAATCATGGTTTCATTTGTAAGATAAATCATTATAGAACCACCTACCTGTAATCACTAAATTAAAATAATGCCCACAAAAAGAAACATTAATGAATAAAAAATGATAATGAGATCAAAGAATCAACCATAGAATCAAGATTCAACAGAACAAATATCTAATTTATCAACAATGTGAGGTCTCACCACAATTATAAGGGATATATATAGGAAGATAGAAAACCCAAATCAAGGGATAAAAAACATACTAGAGAGGGATAATGATCATCCATCGACACTTTTATTCACAAGAGAAGAGTTTGGTGGAGCCAATAAATCCTCGAGATAACCTCAAAAAATAAAGGAAATAAATTAGGGTTAAAGTATTGGTGATTTGGGGATAAATAGGTTGTCTAGATATTTTAATTAATATTTTTAGGATTTTTAAAAACCATTGTAATGATCTTCTAGTTGGGTCACATGATTAGTATTAAATGTACAACCTAACTATGTTCCCCTGTTGGGCTTATGGGAAGAGTGCATGGTTTGGCCCCACTATTAAATTAACCATGTACCAACCATAAATATACCTTTGTTCAAGGGAGTAAGGTCTTAAGGTAGAGTTATCATGGTTTTGGGAAACCATATTACCACCTCAGGACACCAACATAGGGTGTTCTATTTTTTGGGTAAAACATGAAGCTTTTCCCTAACTGTGCGCTGATTAGGAACAATACCCAAAACATACAAAAGTATTTCAAAAGTCACCAAAACTCCTCGAAAAAATAACCCAACAATGTATGGTCAAAATTAGGGTTTATATGTTCCTAAAATAAGGTATCAATATTTTATAATTACTCAGGCGATGTGGAAGAGATAACATTATATCTTACTCCTATGAAGTGGATGTAGTTACCTATTTATAATTTACTACAATGAAGTAATTTACCCATTAATTTATACCATTGTAAGGGTAATTTACTTTATGTCTTCTTAAAATATTATTTGGGAAAACATTGTTCTTTAAAGTTTATTTCATGAGTAAGTAAATTACTATTTTGACCTTGAATATTATTTTTTAATAGGAAAAACTTCCTGTTAGGTACGTATGAATTATAAAAGGATTAACAGGTTTTATTTATTTTTATATCAATTAATGATAATTTTTTTTGATCCTAGGTTTTAAATTTTTTTATAGGGCCTATTGATTATTAGGAACTATTATTCTGTTTAGTTATGAATAATCTTAATGGGACTTTAATGAATAAAGTGTGACAAGAATTAAATATGATGGTACAAATAGAAATATTTTTTTAAAAAGGTCATAATGTGACAATATTCCTTTTTTTATGTTATATTTTCCCAAATTCTATAACAATCGTAACTGAAGAGATCCTAAAAATGTAATAAAGTGAAACACTTTTTATAAATCATGTAATTAAGGATTGATTGTGTTACTTGGAATTATTGTATATATTAGTGGAAAGGTTTAAATAACATTATAGGTTATGATTTTATTATATGAGTATAATTTATGATATTTATAAACCTATAGGGGTTAGCATGATGGTTTGGAATCATAAGTAAGAGGTCATATATAACCTTAATAGTTAATATATAATGGAGAAATGTGGTTATTTTTGGATGACTTTAAATATTTTAGTAATAAATGACATGGTTAAGGATATGATAGTATTTATCACCCTCATTATATTATTTATTATGATTTTATATTTGATACTCAAATTAATCATTTTGGTCTTTTCAAATTGATAGTAATAGTAGAAACCAAGTTAATATTGGGTATCAAATCCATTACAGTGGGAGCCAGAATCAGAAAACAAATGAGATTTGAGATAGTGTAAAGACTCTTATAGTTATCCCAAACTAGCTGTCTTGAGTTCCAATTAAAAACCTAATATTAGATAAGTTTACTAATCCACAAAATAATATAAAAATGGTTTCTTATAGAATCTCATGTGGTAAATATCATGAAAGAATAAAGATTCAATGTAAAATGTTTGAATAATTTTGGAAGAAACACCCTAGGGAATCTCTTAAATGAATAGGAAAATGTTTCAGGTGTAAAAAGGAAGGGCATAGAGAAATTATTTTCTTTGTAAAAATAAATATTTCTTATTGAAAAATGGAGGGTAATAAAGTTCTTCTAAAGGTCTCAATTGAATGTTTTACATGTGGTGAGTATGAGAATTATGAAAATTGATAAGCTTGGTAGAAAGATTGAGAATTAGATCAACAAGAATTTACAAATAAATGTTTTACAATCAAATATGAAGAAACTATGAAAAACATATAAAAGTTATGAGTTATTTTTATAGTTCAACTTATATTTAATGTAGGAAATCTGATTTTTTTTGAAATTAATGAAATAATTTGCCTCAATTCATAATTATTATTATAGGAAGAAAGTATTAAGGAATAAGTTTAAAAATTATTATTAATGGTTTATGTAGTAAGTTGAAAGATTGAAGTTTTTAGATAAAGGGTTTCATGAATTATGATGTAATACTATTATAGCTATGGATATATAAGCTTTAAGAGTGGTCATATGTTCATAAGTATAGATACCCTTTTGAGGTCTTATTTGATTGTAGTCAAACATTATTAATGATATTTTGGGTGATTTTATAGGGTCTTTTAAAACAATACATGACCGGATTATATACCACTATTTCGATTAATTTGATCTTTGATGTTGAGTAATTATGGTTTATTGGGATAAAGGGTTAACACATTTTGGGAACATATGTTTTATCAAATATATAACATTGGGATTGAAATGTGATTTAGTGACTATATAATTAATGTTATTTTGAATGAGTTCACTAATTTACGAACATTATATTACAACAGTAAATAATGTATTATTGGAAATGCTGGGATTTTATTTAAGGAATAATGGTAATGTTAACTTTTGGAATGATATATGATATTTTTGTGGATTTACGGTGATTTTGGGTATTTATGGAAAATACTAGTACATATCAGAGAATATATGATTAGGTACTTCACATTTTTGGAATGTGACTCTTTGAGTGATTAATGTTTTTTTGGAGATAAATAATAGGTTTATATTTAAGAATATGTGATCAAATCATTTTGATTTTTGCATTTAATATTTGGGAATATATATTTTGAAGTTTTTTAGGGTTAGTTATTTATTGAATGGTTTATGTTAAAATTTTGGTTTTATTGTTGAGGATTTTGAGATTAACATATTATATTTTCATATGAAGATTTATTCATATTAGATATTATATTACCTTGTGCAAAAAAAATTTGGTTTTGGGATATGCTTAGAGAATGGGGGAATAACTTTTCATCTTTTACAGATCTTATGATATATTAAGAGAATATTTCAGTTCCACAATTATGAAAAATTCATCATAATTATTTATAATTTTGAATATGAGATTAAGTAGAGATGTCAAACTACTTGAATAAAAATAAAATGGTGAAATTTTACTTATGAAATAGAAATAATCCAAGTAAGTGTATTTTCTCATATTATTTATCTTGACGGTAAAATAAATTTTTAACTCAAGCAAGATGAATAAAAATCTATTGAGAACTTTTTGGAAAACAACACTATACTATTACAATACTCTTTTAGAAACTCATGCAAAAGTATTAGTCTCAAAATGGTAAATGTATGGTTTATGATGTATTTATGAAATAATAAGTCCAGTAGATTTCCCTTTAACATTAAATTTCTTTTAAATAGGAAATTTTATCAATATGGATTAAAAGGTATTTTATTCCATTTTATATATATTTACCTTCACTCCTTGGATTTAATTTTTAAATTGTTTAAAACAGGTTCTATTAGACATAAGATAAAAACATGAGCAATAAATTTATTTATGGAATATATAATATAAAATCATGTTATTTTATATTTTTCTTAAATAATACTAAATAAATATCATGTGATATAAGCCACACTGAGCTTAAACTAACCACAAAATTATTATTTAAATATGATAAATATAAAATAACCACTGGATTAGAATTTATACATAAGACTAATCATATTATAAATTATATGTAAAAAATTTATTATAATAAAAATTTATTTATTATATCTTATGAAATAATTACTCAATTTTTAATTATAATAATGAAACCATATAAGCTCCAGAACATTTAAATTTGAAAAGGTACATTTTTTTATAATAGTAGGAATTATTTATATATTTCATTTTAAAGATAAATTTCGATTCTTTAGAGTATTAAAACTATATAATATAAAATTTTTACAATTTAAAATTAATTTGTTACAATTCATATATTGATTATCAATTTTTTAGAAAGGAAGAAAAAATCATTTGATGGTAAAAAGCTATATTTCTCAAAAAACTATTTTTATGTTTGAAATGTATCGTTGTCTTAAAAACTAAATTAATCACTATTTATTAATCATTTTTATGAAATTTATTTAAAATATATTCATTTTAATAAATTATAATTCATCCAATTTTTATTACTAGTTAAGGAATGGGAATAAACTCATTTTATTCTTCAAAAATTAATTTTTTCTAAAATTGGACTTTAATCATTTTGTATGTGAATATTATAATTAATTTTTTTACATTGAGAAATTTTATTTGATAAAATAAAACTTATTTTTAGACTCATAATAAATAATATTCTTCAGGTTATTATTTTTTTATTTTAACAAATAGATTTAATTTCTTTGAGTGAATATTGAGAAATATTAATTATTTTAAAAAACTGTCATTTCCTTTCAAGTATTTTAAAAGTAAAATTATATTTTGGATTGGTTTTAAATAAAAATTATTACCATTTTACTAATAAAATCCAGTGAATTACATATGAATAATCATTTTATTTTTTTTGGTACAAATTCTTTTTTTAGTCATAAAAATGCATTTTTCTAAAAAAGATATTTTTAATTGCGTTTTGAATTCTAATATTAATATTAATATCACTCACTTATACAAAATGAATATTTAAAAATATATTTCTTATTTAGGATCATTATTTTATTATTTATAAATTATTTTAATTTAATTTTTGTTTATAATGTATAGTAACCATGAGAAACATTTATCACTAAAGTAATAGTTCAAAAATGTTATCGAGGGGGTTAATCTCAAAGATAAGGGTTACAATATCTCACAAAACATGATTTTTTTGGATAATTGATTTTTTAACTTACCTTTAATATATAATAGTATGTTATAATTTTAATCCACTTGACTTGAGTATGCCATATATTATATAATCAAGATTCAAATATTTAAATGTTTTCATCCACCTCACTTATAAAACAGAGCCTTATCATCTCAATTATACACACTACTTGAGCCTTTTAAATCCACCAATAACTAAATAAATACCTCCCCAAAATTTATACCCAATTCTTATAATTCCTATTCTCACCAAAAGACCAATCTAATATGGCTTAAGGTGTAAACTGAATGAGATCTTCCAATGAATAGGTATAACTCTTAACCGAGTACTTCCATGTTTGTTTCTTCTCCTAAATCCTTTAAATAAATCATAATATTTATTCAATAGTAAAATGAATTTATTTAATATACCTAAATTCTATTATGTTTATGGTATCACACTTTTTAATCTCATTTTTTATTATATGAGAAATGAAAACATCTCTCGTGTATACGTGTGGACTACCACATCCATTAAGTGATGTATTTCATTCTTCATCACAGTATCTCATGGATGGTTAAAATTGGGAATAAAATTAATTTATATTATATTAATGAAATAATTATGATTATATAAGGAAAATTTATTATATACCTTCTTACCCTTCCATCCTTTAGAAAATTATAACATCGCTCATGCGTACATGTGGTCTGCCACCTCCATGAAGTGATGTGATTTGTTTTTAAATAATTCATCACATGAATGGTAATAAAGATGGAATTAATGAATAAATATGACATTTATAACAAATATATGATTCTAGAAATTAATTTTTTTCTTCTTTATTTATTTTCTATCAACTTGAAAAATGGAAACATCGCTCATGTGCATGTGCAGACTATTGACTTAATAAAAAAATGCATTTAATATTTCATGGGCCCATTTTATATATAGATATAAAAATATATCAATGTTATAAAATTGATTATTATAAGTTTTTTACTATTATTTATATGATGGAACTATGCACCATTATAACATGGTCATCCTACCAAAGTTATTTTAGATATTATGAACCGAATAGCCTCAAAACGTCCAACATATTCTTAACCAACATAGTATCTAAACAAATAATGGTAACAAATGATATAAAAGTAAGAATAATAAATCAATAAATATTCCTAAAGTTTTTAAGAAAGTATAAAACTGATATAATTTAATTATTTTGGAGTTAGAGATTGTATGATTTTAGAAAAGATTTAAGGTAAGGGATTTTTCATCTCAATTTCCTTTCTTCGAGACTTATGCCATTTTCGCCACATATTTTATTAAATTACTTATTGATTAAAAAAATTAGAATGTTGGAGAGATATTTTTATTTAAAACATTATTTTAAATGTTTTAAAATTACTTTCTTATATAATTTTAACACTTCAATCCATTGACAAAAAATGTGTTCCAATTATTTTATCATTCTCTAAAATTGTTTTTGATAATAAGTGGGTCTATTATAGATATCCAAAGCATTGGGTAATGTGTAAAAATTTAATTAATTATATGTTAATCCTATAAATGGGATGGAGTTACATTTATATTTTATTCATATTAATTGTATGGAGAAAACATTATAATATACTTTTATGAAGTAGATAAAGTTAAATTTTTATAAGTTACTCTTATGAATTAATTAAACTTGTAGCTAATTCCATTATAAAAATGATTTTATAAATGATATGAGATTATGTACCGAGGTAACAAAATTATTTTTCAATTATTTTTATGGTTTTTTAAAATAAATATTTTGATTTTGAAAGGAAATGAATGTTTATGATCTTATAAAGGTAAAAGGTTTGTTTGCAAGGAAAATTATTTATGAGTTCTTAAGTTTTTCCCATTTAACTTTTATGATTATGTTTTCGAATTTATGTTTTCATAAAAAATGTTTTATGAAAAATTTATTATTTAATGTTTATTTCATGAGAAATTAAATTTTAATTTTGAGCTCAAATATTATTATGTAAAGGTCAAACTTCTATATGGGTTTTCAAAAATTTCAAATGGATTACCAGTATTCCTTTTTTTTATATCACTTATCGAGATTTTCTTTTCTCATAAGAAAATTTAAAATGTTTTTCACAGGGCATAAGGATTGGTAGGAACACTTATTAATTCTAGGTTCACATAAATGAAATTTTCCTTGAACAAAGAATATGTGTTATGAATGAAACATGAGTGTAAACGTAAGAATATTTTTTAAATAGAAAATGGTCATTTTGTGATAATATTCCTTATATTATTTAATGTTTTTTCTTAATTATTTAGAACTCTAAAACAAAAAGATCCTCAAAATTTAATAAAGTGTAACACTTATTTTAAATCAGGTAATTATGGGCTTATTAATGTATGGGGTGTTATAATTTCCATTTATGGAGGCATTCCCAAGATACAATTAAGCTGAGTTACACCCAAGGTAACCCCATGAGGAGTCATTCCATGGATAATCCTAAGTAGATCCATGTTATGGATATCCATATGTAGATTTTTAACTAATATATCCATATATAGAGCCGTAAATTTCCATCTATGGCACATTTAGGTGATCCATACTCATTAGTTAACTTCCTATGATAAATTCAAAACTTTTTTCACTAATATACCAAAATTATTTTTGATACCCTTATTACTTGGTCAAACCCCTAAGATACTCATTTTTACAAGGACTACTCTTTGTACTTTTGATATAAATTGATGAGTTATTTTTCTCTTATTCAAACCACTTATGATTATCTATTACTTTTATAATTAAAATTTTCTTAGTTATTTTCCCAATCTAGTAGGATTTTGATAGTATAGTAAATAATATATTCTATTTATAATGTTGATTCCCCATATAAGAAGATAATTGCAACCATTATTAGCTAAACACATCCAACAAACCTTTATTATTTATTCCGAACCTTCCCCATATCCACCAACCACCTAATTATTCACCTTAATTATCCTAACTTAGTCTAATAAATGATCCTTAGATAGAAATGGAAAATGATCTAGTGTAATCTCAACTTTTCTTCAACTTATTCACATATACAATGAATATAGTAGTCCATACCTAAATTTTATTAGTAAAAAACTTGATTAAACACAAATGGGCCTCTAAATTCGTGTAATATCCAATAACATTTGTTGGTTCAACTTATAGAGTAAACCAAAATGGGATGCTCATGAGTAAGTATCATAACATAAATTTCTAGTTATCAATTTGTATACACATATTAGGTATAAATTATGATTTATTATAATTTTTCATTGTCATATAATGTAAAATTATAAGTAATAATTCTCATAGATGTATGACTATAAATGAACCTTGATTTATAAAGTAAACATATAGTTAAAATGCACATAATTGATAATCTCTATATGTCCATAAAAAGACAACCTTTTGTTATCATTTTATTCTATTAAAAGAAACCACTATGGTATTTATCATCTGACTATAAAAGGTATGATGTGGCTTAGGACATAATACCAAACTATACGTGTTTTGATTCCCTTAATTATGATATATAGAATGTACCCCCATAATAACAATTTGGACTCTAAAACACATTTTACCACCCTAGATAGTGATAAATGCTAATTTTCCTAGATATTCATATTTAAAACACAACATAACTAATAAATGGGATAATGATGGAGAACATTTCATACAAACCGAGTTTTCATAGGTGCATGATTTTAATTGATTTCTTTAACAATAAGGGTAACAATCATTATTTTTAGAAAGTATTACATGAATATGTATTATTTTTTTAGTGAGTCTCATAGTATAACATAGGAACCCTCAGGATATGCTTCAACCTACCATTATCTTAGTTTTAACTTGTAATACCCAATAGACAGTAAACCTATTTTTTCTATTTCTTTTCTTTATATATAACATTTGTGGAAATTTCAAGTTTTTTTTATTGTATTTCAAATTAAAAAAATAAGAATTAATATGATGATTTTAAATACTTCATTCATTTGTATAATTATTAACGAGGATATACATTGATTTTAATTGAATTTACATTCTAAGATAAATATATTTATCTTAGGTGTATTTGTTGTTTGATTACTCAATTTTATTTGTGATTCCATTTATATCATTATTATTTGAATTTATAGTTTGACATATTTATGTTTTTTTTCTTATTATAATTTCATTTCATGTTTCATTCCTCATAAAAATGGGGAGATTTTATATCCATGATCCAACAATGGATTTGTTTTTATATGTTCAACATTATTTTGATTTACTTTATTCTAATCATTGTTCTCTTAGGTTTAGATGTTTTAGGGATTTTGTCTATATACTATGTTATGCACCAAATAAATTATGTGAGTGATTGTAAAAAACCGTTAGTGTTAATAGAACCCATGTTAAACCATAATATTGCAATCGAAGAGACTATATTCAGTATCCTAATCAACTATTCGAGTATTTTATTCTTTTTCTTTCTCATTGTGTTTTTATTGTTAAACATACCAAAATTAGGAAGTTATTTTTTTTATTTTTTTGTGTACTTTATGATTATATAAATTTCAAAATGGTAATGAAATTTAGTAATTGTTAATTATTCTTTAAATATGAATACCTGTAATTAATAATCTATGGTGGATGATAATGATGAATAATAAATTATACCAATATATAATTAAGTTAATTTCATAGTCATTTAATTTCTTATTTTTTACTAAGGATAGTATTCCATGAATAAAATAGAATAATCATTTATAGAACATAGTTAATTTGTAGTTTCAATACAATCAAGTTGATAAATTCTATGTCAATTCCTATTGCAAGGGAAAATATTTTCATTAGAAAACATCAATGCACCAATTCTAAATTAATATTATATATAGGGAAAATAGTTGAGAAAATATTATATTAAGGTCATCAACATTATTACTGTTTGAACGAGAGTGATCTATCACAAAACACCATAGGATAATTTCACATGATGAATTATTTATTAAGGAAAAACATGGATAATTTTACCTTAAGAATTGAAAATTAGCTTTTAATTCCTATAATGAACTCACCAAATACTTTATTATGTTTTTTACAAAAGTAACATAATTATGTTAGTGCTTCATTATATATAGACATATAAAGTGAACTTAAATTGATGTATCAATGGGAAATTATATCATTTGAAAACCATAATAACTATCCAATGAGATAACGTGAAATTAATGTTATTTGGAAAATCAAATAATAATACCATTACAGGGATTAATTCTTATAAAAGAATAAATGATGTTTATGAGACTACAATAGTTAAATGATTTATTTACTATAGTTACACCAATGATTTCATGTTTCCACTTTCAAAGTGAAAAATATTCTACAACATTATATTATTTATATGATAATGATTTTACTTTTATTTAATAATTACTTTTAAATCTAGTTCTCTATTTTTTGTAATGTAATGTTTTATATTATTTCTCTTTTACTTATCATTACTATTTGTTTGTGATTTTACTAACAATATCAATTTTTATAGGGTTTTACTATATTAAAAGTTACATTACTATAATTAGGTTTTCTACCTAATCAATATATTGTATTTTTTTATTATGAAACTATTATAAGATGAAAGGTGTAATAGGGGTAAAGCTACTCTATAAAATTTAGTACTTTGTGTGTTCCACACCTCTTAAGGATTGTAAAATGTTTAGAGTGTAATAAAACATTTTTTCTGAACCATTTCATTCATTTTTTAATATTGTCAATTTAATCCCCACTTAACCTATTTTTGTGAAGTAATATGCATAAAAAATATTGGGGAAATGTTTTCAAGCATCACTAAGACATTATAATAATTTAAAAATAAATCAGTAATTTAATCAATGATAGGTTAGAAAATATAACATACATATAAATTATGAAGTGGTGATTTTTTTCTATATTGATTAAAAATATGTTATGATCTATAACTAAAATAAATATAAAATTTATTTCCCTATACAATATACCATTTTCAATTTTCTTCAACCCAAGAAGAGTTAAATTAAAGTTTAAATGTCCTTATAGTAATACAGTACATCACTAGATTCAAAAAAATTTATAATGGGATTCCAATATAGATTATTATATATAAGTGGTTCTAAAAAACCATTTTTAATGGCTAATGAATATAAAAGTACTCAATAGTTTCTTCTAATCGTTATCATATAAATAAAAAAATTATTATAGGTAGTAATGTTTAATCTAAAACCTGTAGTTAGGGATAATTTTTTTATTATCAGTATTGGAAGCATGATATCATTTTTTCCACCTTGAGGACATGATTGATTTTTAAGATAGAGAGAATAGAAGTAACAAGTTTTTTAGTTTTAACTTGTCCCTTTATAAAATTATATGACTAAAAATACAACCACTAAGGATAATTGTTATGTACTAATGAAGGAAATGAATAACAATAATTAAATTATATTTATAAAATCTTTATTTTTCTATATTTAGTTATGAAACAAATAATATAAAATATATTTTATCTATTTCTATGGATATAACCAATTATTAGTTCATTATAAAATGTACGGGTTCCAAGAAAATAAAATTATACATTTTAATGATCTATTAATTACAATATTCTTTTCCCATACTATTATTTTATAATTATAATTCAATATGTTTGAAATCAAATTAAAATTTTAATATATTTGTATTTGGTTATATTTTTGTACATAATTGTTTTTTTAAAAAAAAATATATTAAATGTTGATATTATGTGAAGCTATATATATGTCATGGATATTTCATTTATTAGAATTCAGTTTATTCTTTTCTATATGGATTTGTTTTCTACTCATGTTTTTGGGCCCACATCATTAGCCTATTTCATTTAACATGTAATCCATTTATCTATATTTCTTATATATCCTTAATAAGAAAAACTTCAATTATTGATCATCCAGCTATTTATTTCCCTTTCTATGTTTCCTATTTATTTTTTTCCCTAATAAAACTTTCCATGATCAAGTAGAAACAACTTTATGCTAATAATTTATGATTTTAATTTAATGTTTTTATATTTTAAAAATAATTTGATTTATTTTGAATTAAATTATTTAAATTAAAATGAAGTAATAAGAGTTTATTAGGGATTAATAGCAACTTAAACAAGGTTCTCACACTAGCCGAGTAGAATAACCCTAGTCAAAGCGTTTAAGAATTTAGTGGTATAACAACCTATAACTTAATCATCCCATAAATACAAAATATGTAACAAGGTCTTCACTTTATTATTTTTCTAGGATCTTTTTTGTTTAGTGTTTTACGAAATTAGGTAAAAAAGTACATAAAAAATTGTAAATTTCCACACATTTTCCATTTTCCCCACAAAACATATTCTTTATAAAGACACACTTAATTCATTCAAGGTAACAATAATAACTGAAAGTATTATTATATTAATGTTTTCATTCATCCTTAATCCATAATAAAAATATTTAAAAATATATAATAGAAAAAAAATCATAGTAAGGTACATTAAGATAAAAGAAATATATTAGTTCATTAAAAAACAATTAGAAAGTTTTACTTTTCTGTTCAAACATTTTTTCGTAGATATCTATTTAATTTTATATGAAGGAAATTTAATTTTACTATATATTTTATAGAAAACTTAATATATAATCATAAATTAAAAATAATAAAATTAAGGGATTCTTTGAAAATATGAATAATCATGTATACCTTTCCTTAAAAAACAATCCTTTCTTATTTTTTTAAAAAGTCATCATCATTCAATAGAATTAAAATATCATTTTATTACATTTGGATTTCAAAAGATTTCATTATGAAAAAATTGTATCTATATCATATAGATACCTTGGGAAATCATACATAAATTTAACATTATAAGTACCATTATAATGGAACCACCTAACAAAATAATTTCCACATCCCTTAAGAGTAACCTATCATTGGTAAACTTTGTCACATTACCCATTTCATTAGAGAGCTATATTGGGATCACCCATCATAAGAGTGATATTGGTCTCACACATAATTCATATAAAAGTTATAATAAACCTTAAATTAATAAAACACATATATCTTTCAAAATCAATTTTAATTGACATTCAATTACAAAAACAATAACATTTTTAGTTATCTCATAATGATGGAGTTATTTTCCTACTTCCAAAAAATAAATTTTAAAAAAATCCCTATAATATTAATGGAAAAATTTTATTTGGAAATAACCTTGGAAAATTATAAATTAATCTTGATAATGAATAATTTATATAATGAAGGGAAATGGAGGTAAATCAAAATATATAAAAAACATTTTTTTATTCTTTTGTAAGAATGTTAAAATAACATATATGGAAAATATCAACAAGATTAATTTTTATTACATTGTAAATAATGATAAAAATTATTTAAAATGAACTTTATAAACCTTTAATGAGTATATAAGAACATTATTGAAATAATTTAACGATCCTCTACAAATAAGAAAAATAATTTTTAGGATAACCTTAAAATAATATTTTTAAAAAGAGACTTTATTTCCTAGAGTCCTAACATGTATCATTTTTATGTACACCATCCAAAGTAATAAAATTATATTGGTATTATAATTGATTAATAAACTTTTTAATTTCCATTTTATTATCATTATTACCTTTATTCAATTTGTTTCCATGTTTAATTTAGTTACTAAAATAGTTAAGTTCATGCTTGATGTTTTTATGATGATCGCTTTATAAGTACCAAATGAAATTAATAGGTAGACTATGGTCAAAGGGATCATCCATCCATCATGTATAAAATCTTTATCATGAATAAATTATTATTATTATTATAATTTAGAAATATTTTTATAATAATCAATGTGCGGTGGGTGAGAAAAATTAAATATGTTGTATCATGGAGGTGATATTTCACATGTACACACGAGCGATGATCCCATTTTTCTACTAGATAGAAAAGAGACATGGTATAATATATTTTACCTTTCATGATTCATAATTATAATATAATTTTCATATTTATGAATTTTTTCAATCACTATGACCAACCATGTTAGGTGGTGATGAAAAAATAAATCACATCTCTCCATTGAGTTTTTATTCCACACGTACACATGTGATACGTTACTAATTTTCAATGGATGGAAATGGTAAGAATGTAAGTAATATATTATCCATTAAAAATTAAAAAAAATCATAAAAATATTACATATTCATTAACTTTTCCTTCATAATCAGCCAAGAGATGAATTTATGGAAAAAGAAACACATCACTTCGTGGAGTTGGTAGATCACACCTATGCAAAAACAATGTTTTCATTTCCCATAAGATGTAAAATATATATAAATGAGTTATTCCATCCAGATAATTAAATTTCAGTGTAAAAAATATACCAATTTCAAAATTTATAGTGTTTATAATAGATTTTATGGAGGTATAGGAAGAAATATACTTGAAATGGTTTGGTTAGGGCTTATACCATCTCCTCAAATATCTCCCTTTAGAAAAAACCTTAATAATTCTAAGATTGCTCTTTTTAGAAGAACAAGATATCTAGGATAAGGGTAGGGATATCAGGAAGGTAATTTTTTAGAGATTGGCTGAGATATAATTCTCATGTTGGGTAAATAAGATAGGAGAGTGGTAACCTTTTATATTTGAGGGGAGTGACACTCTTGTAATTATTCAATGTTTTAAAATAATATAAAGACATATTCAATGGAAAATGGAATTAAAATGAATAAAATTCAAAGGTAAGGTGTTAAGGGTAATGATAATCAAATATTATTATAATTATCATAACATTATGAGATCTTATCACTTATTTTAAACAATAATTAACCCATTTTACCCTTTTTACCATAGTGATGACATTTTCTCCAATGTTACCATTCATAATGAAAAAATGAAATTGACCACCTTATTTAATTTAAAATTATTGATTCCAAATTTTAAATCTATTTTTATATATTCAATATTAAAATTTCTTATAAATTAAT
Organism: Viscum album; assembly: GCA_963277665.1. NCBI lineage: Eukaryota > Viridiplantae > Streptophyta > Magnoliopsida > Santalales > Viscaceae > Viscum > Viscum album. The sequence continues at coordinate 1,107,107,544 of OY728134.1, read as the reverse complement.
TTTATAATTTAATTTAAAACGCAATGAAAAAGTTTTTTTCTCGAAAAATGTGTTGTTAAGACTAAAAATGATGTTATAGAGAAATGAAATAAAATATTGATTACTGTAGAATTATTATGATTATTTATTGTAAAATTGGACTAATAAACTTCAAAAAAATCCAAATATATTGGATCTTTTTAAAACATTTTAAAATTAATAACAGTTTTAACAAAAATATGTATTTATCACTATTCACCCTAAAATCAATTTTTCATATAAATTAAAAACAAATCACTTGAAGATAATTATCATTTTTTTAATTCAAAAATTAATTTAATATTATCAATTTAAAACTAAAAAAATTATATTTTTAGTCTTTAAATAAACCTATATATTTCTTAGATAACATTTTATCTAGAATAAAACAAATTCTTTTCCGATTTAAAAAATCATATAGAATTATCATATTATATTTGAATCTATAAAATATATTTTTGAAAATCAGTAACACATGATATTTATTCAATATTAATATTACTTTTTTGTAACATTATTCCCTCCTTTAGACATTGTGTTATCAAAATTTTATTCATTACTTAAACAAGTGAGGGTATTTTTCCATCATATAATTTTCTAATTCCCACATTTCTTCTTACATCATGCAAATTTCCATAAAACCATTACCATATGACTTTTCTCATTCCAAAAAACATACTTTCTTTGATCTAGAATCCTTACAATATTTTCCACATATGAAATATTCTCTTCTAATTATACCACTTCAAGGCTCAAAACTTGAAATGAATTAGATTCATACTTCCTTATTAAACAAACATGAAACATATTGTATATCTGAGATGAAATTAGAGTTAAGGATACTTGATAAGAAACTAACCCCATTTCTCTATAATTTAATAGGGTCCAATTAATCATGGGATCAAATTTCCCTTTTTACCAAAACACATTACACCTTTCTAAGTAGGTATTCTATGAAATACATCGTCACCTACCTCAAAAAATGGTATATCCTCTAATTATATACATAAATTTTTTCTTACTCTATTCTCCCTTCACGTGGTGTCGAAAAATATATAATTTATCATCCATCTCTTCTACCAATTCTGATCCCAATAATTTCTTCCCACTGAGTTTGTCCTAATAGGCTAGATTGCGACACTATTTTCCATATAATTCACTGAAATATTAAATTTATATACCTAAATAAAAACTTTTATTATAATTAAATTAACATAAAGACATATATTGATACCCAATTCCTTAATAATATAACGAGAATAATGAATCTCATCCTCTAAATACAAAATTATATGCTTCGATTTCCAATTAAATTGAGGAAGAAGATTTTTACTGAAATTTAATTTAACACACATTTACTTATGAAGTCCTTTAAAAATTTTTATGTAATCCTATGATCATGATCAGATATAATATAGAGTGGAATTACAAAAAACCAAAGTAACCCATTATAATAAAATAATTAGTTTTAATAAAAAGATATAATATCTTCACTTTGATATAAAATGTAATTATTTACTCAAACGATCAATAATAACTCAAATCATATTATTTCGTGGATATTTATTTGATAACCCCACCATGAAATCCATAGAGAGGTTCTCCCATTTCCAGTATTGCACTGAAAAATGAATGAGAAACCCCTTAGGTAGTTTTTATTCATCTTTAACTTACCTAAATATCCAAAATTTCAATATAAAATTAGGTATACCCTTCTTTATATATTTTAACCAAAAATATCTATGAAGATCTATATATATCATAACACTACAATGGTGAACATATAATAGAGAACTATGAGCTTTCCATAATAATTAATTCTTTAATAATGAATCAATTATAACACATAACCTCATTAAAAACCTAATAATAAATTATTTTTCAAAATTGAATTCAAAAATTTACCTTTCTTACCTAAGTTTACCTTTTTCTTGAAAACCATGGTCTTTTATATAATCATTCTTAATGTTTTCATTAAAGGATCAATTTACTGATACCTAAGTGAATAGAGAATGAGTTTCAATATGTGAAATTTCTAGGACAACATTTATTAAAAAATTAACTAAAGGATCATATTAGATATGTAATATAGTTAATGATCTATTATATAATATACTCATGGCATTGACTACATTTTTTTCTTTACTTGGATGATAGTGAATTGTGCAATAATAATCCTTAATCAGTTCTTATATTATTATATGGATCATGTTATAAATTTTTTGAGTGAATATATACTCTAATCATTTATAATCAGTATATATTTTACATTTCTCCCCATTTTGATGATCCCTCTATATTTTCTATGAAAAAACTATTGAATCTATCTCTAATTCATGTACATGATACTTTTTCTTAGGAGGTTTCATTTGATGAGAAGCATACGCAATAACCCAATAATGTTTTATCAATACACAACCAAGGTCCTTCAATGAAGAATCACTATAAATAAAAAATTTCCCATTTCTATATTTAATGGATAGCATTATAGAATTTACCAATATTTATTTTAATTTCTGAAAACATTTATCACATTCCTTTGTCCATATGTATTTTAATCCTTTTCATGTTAACTTGGATAGTGGTCTATGTAGGTGAGAAAAGATTTCAAAATTATATTGGTAATAACTCACTAATCCAATGATACTTCAATCCTAAATGATCTTTGTAGGCCTTGGTCACTCTTCTACAACTTTAGTTTTAGTAGCATAAAAAATTATGACATATTTATAAATAATATACCCATGGAATGATATCTTTTATAACTAAAATTCACCTTTACGAAAATTTACATATAACATATTTTTTAAGTTTTAAGAACAATCCTTAGATGTTTCTCATGATCATCAAAGATTTTAGAGCACATGAGAATATATTTGATAAACATAACTTCAAATTTATCCAAATACTAATGGAAGATTCAATTAATTATAATCATTAATATTAAATGTTTTTCAACATGGAAAGAATAACCAAACAATAATAATTTATATACTGAGTATGAAATTTTATTTTTTGAATACCCTCTTCCTTTACTTTTATCTAATGTTACCCATCCCTGGGATTAATCTTTTCAAAACACTAAAATCCAAATATCTGATCACATATGTCATTGATATGATGAAAATTATTATTATTCTTAAACTTTATGTGATTGGGATCTCTATAATCAATAAAAATTCTCATGAAACCATCTTTCTTTTTAAAAAACAGAACAATATGACCCAAAGGTGTTGTTTTAGAATATATGAACCCCTTATCAAGCGATTATTGTAACTAAATTTTTTATTATAATGAATAAACTAAATCCAGTATATAGGGAGGTATTGAAATTATATTTACATTGGGCACTAAGTCAATAATAAACGTAGCCTCTTAATCCTAAATAAAACCATAAAAATAATCAACAAAAACATCTATATATTCATTTAACTCTAGTACATCACCAATTTGAATAGTTTATTTCTTCTAAAAAATACTAGAATGATGAAATTCAATTCCATTTTTATTAATTTCTCGTCTTATTGAAATTTTATCAATGGTATGAATTCATATTTATATAAAGAAATAAATAGATATTAAAAAATATCTTCTTTATCCATATAATCATTTTTAGCATTATAAAGTAAAATATCCATTCTTATAATTACATTGATCCCTATAATGGGAAATATAATAAGGTTTTTAGGAAAACCCATTCCACAAATAATTACATGAATACATTTACAAAATCTGTTTTCCCTTATACTACCCTTGGGTGTTTTCACCAAGAGTTGTGACATTATTTCATGAAGTGGTATTTCCATTTTAGACTCAAATTTTCTAGATATAAAAAATGTGTGAATCCCAAATCGAATAACACATTGAAATAATATGATTAAAAAGGTCATATAAATGTCACCACACAACCTAAGGTTCCCTCATCTAGTGTTGTTGTAGAAAAAGGCTTTACTGCACTATTTTTTTCCATTATTAATAATTCCCACCTAAAGTAACTAACTTTGGACATTCATTTTCATAATGACCTAACTCATTGTAATTAATACATTTCAATACCATATTTTCAATTACCAGTATAACCATTACCATTTCTCTTTTCTTTATAGTCACAAGTCATATGTATAGGATTTCAACATAAAAAAACATCCCAGATATCATATTATATTCATTATAACACTTCATTCCACAATTATAACAACAAGGTAATTGATGTTTCTTACCTCTTAGTTTCATCGATGAATGATTCCCCATTTCCGACCACCAAGATCGCTTCGTATACCTAATGTTAGTTTCTTCAAAAAAATATTCTAAAATTCTTAGTATACTTCAAAATTTTCTCATAACTTCAAAAGTCATGATTAACTAGATAAATTTATAAAATTGGATTAAATCATAAGTAAAATTGATCAATTTCACTATAATGATTTAGAATGAAATTTGGATAAAACAAAACCAATCCAGTCAAATTATCTTCATTGGAGGAAACATTTTCCTCCTTATTTTTCTTCAAATATAGGTACTTTCTTAACATTATATGTTGAATAACTTTAGGAAAATAATTGTTAAGGAAGTTAAATTTAAATACCATACATTCAATGACATCAATGTCTTCCTATTACTTAGTGTTCTTAATCAAATTCTACCATTGATTGACATCACCATCAAAATAATAAATACAAATGGATTCATTTTTTATGTTTCAAACACTATGAAACTTTATATATTTTATCCAAATAATTAGTCTATATTTCATATTTCACTGGGTCAAAGGATCATTCTAAAGTGAGAGCATTTGAATCCATGAAATGCTATCCTATAAACCTATTCTTCTGAAGAGAATTTTGTATCTCCTTTACATTGGTTCCTCCATTGATAGCCTATATTAATTTAATTAATAGATCTATGAAATTATATATTCAAATTATAACTATTATAAGTTTCTTATTTAGAAGGATATTATCCTACAGATGCCTTTTAACCTCATCTTCCATATTTCTCTATGGAAAACCCTTCTGAATTGAAAAGGATTTGATGAGGAAATATAGAATTAAAATCTATCACACAATAAAATAATCATATATTATAATCTATTTAATTTGTATTTTAACATCACCATAACCTATAAAGTTGCATAATATTTTTCTATGATACCAAATTTAATAACTCATACCTTAGTCAATACATAAAAAACATGAGTTATAATAAGGGTTGAAACTTATTAAATTTCTATGATCTTTTCGATTAATATTTTTTGATAATTGAGTAAACAATTACCTAAAAAGTGGGTATTTATAAAAAATATCTATTTTCCCTCAAAAAAAGTTCTTCAAAAAGACACACTTTCTTCGTTTAATGTAACTCCCATAATTGGAAAACTGAAATTATTAAATTTTCTAATCATCCTTAATCCATAAAAAACATTTTAAAACATAGTATAAGAAAAAATAAAGAACAATAAATTATATAAAATAAATGAAATTTGTTATTATATTTGTAAACCAAAAAAATTATAAGAGAGTTTTACTTTTCTATAATAAATATTTAAGCTCAAATATCCATTTACCTTTCTATGAAAACAACTTAATTACTCAATAAAATTCATATAATATTACATATATAATCATAAATGAAAAATCACAAAAAATGGGTATATTGAAAAATAAAAATACTTGTGAATACATTTCTGTGAAAAAAATCATTTCACCTTTTTTAACAGAGAGAAACTTTCCTTAAAAACATAAGATAATTTTATTACCTATTTAAATGAAAATATTTCATTGAGAAACTATTATAAACATATCATGTAGGAACCTTGGAAAATTATACTAAAATTTACCATTACAATATCCCCTATAATGGAATCACCTAATTAGATAATTCCTATATCTCTTAGGAGTAACCGATGACCCATAAACTTAATCAGTTTATCCAATGAATTAGAGAGAAATATCAAGCTCCCCAATCCGTCATATTAAATTTACAAGAACAATAAAATGAAAAAAATATATATATTCACATTAATAATAAAAAACATCTTAATTATAATTAAATCCTTTAAGCTATAACTTCTTATATTATCTCATAAATATGTGATTTTTTTGTTTCTTTAGAAAAGTTTTTTAAAATTAAAAAATCCTAAAATATTTAGAGAAATAAATTTTTTTAAATTAACCATGGAAACATATAGAGGAATATTGATAATGAATAAGGGATATTATTAGTGAAATGGAGGTTGGTTTGTATACATAAAAATATTTTTTATATACTTTTATAAGAAGTTGAAATCAACTCAAATGGAAAACATTAAAATGATTAATTTTTAATAATTTATAAAGAATGAAAAAAAATATTTCAAAATGAAAATTTTAAACCTTTAAATCATAAATAATATAATTATAGAAACACTTAAAATAACTTCAACATGTAATTAAAATAGTTATAATGAAGACTTGAAAACAATATTTTTTCAAATAAATTTTCTTACCTCAAGTCCAGATTCATGTCTTTCATATGTATACTCTCATGAGTTATAAAATTATATTAGTTTTATAACTAATTTGGAACCATTGTAATTTTAATTCCATTCTCATTATATCATTTATTTCATTTTCAACATGTTTTATTTAGTTACTAATATTCTAAATTCATGTTGGATGTTTTTAGGATATTCGATTTATAAGTACAAAATGATATAGGTGGGTTGAATATGGATAATGGAAACATGGTTCCATTATCCCTATAATATTAAACATTAAAAATTATTATTATTTAGATTAAAAACATTTTTATAACCATCTATTGAAATTGGGGATGAAAAATTTAATATGTCGTATCACAGAGGCAGTGTTCTACACATACACATGGGGGATGTATCCTTTTTTTACTAGATGGAAAAGAAATAATTTATATAATATTTTAAATTTACAAAATCATAGTTATGATATAACATTATATTTATTCATTATTTTTATCCTTAGGAACAACCATTTTATGGTTAATTAAAATTTAATGACATCGCTTCATTTAGGTGGTATTCCACCCATACACACAAGCAATGTTATCAATATTCAGTGGAGGGGAAGTTAATAAGGTAAGTTAAATAATTTATTTATAGAATCATAATAATTTCATAATAATCATATATTATAATTAAATCCATCTTTATATCTATTAGTGTGAGGCAGTTATGGATAATGAATCACATCACTTCATGGAGGTGGTAGTCCACACGTATTCATAAGCGATGTTTCTAATTCCCATATAAGAGAAAAGAGATAGAAAAGAGTTGTTACGTCTCTTTAATAAGATTCTATCAAAAAAAGTTTCTAATTTAATTATATTGTTGTGGTTATAAAATATTTAGGGAAGGTATAAGAAGAAAAAAACATTAAATAGTTTTGTTAGGTCAAATACATTATCCTCAAATATTTACCTTTAGTTTAGACATTAATTTTTCTTGGATTGGTATTTTGAGAAGACCCATACCTCTAATATGTATGGAGAGTTTTTGGGAATGTATTTGGTAAGGTATTTTCAAGCTAAAAGGATCATGTGGTTTGAATAAGAGATAATGGGAGGGGGATTTTCTATTATAAGTGAGAGGAGGGGCACACTATTAATTATTGAATTTATAAAATATTTGAAAATAAATGATAGTTTTAACCGAAAATTTTATTTTTTACTATTATACCAAAAATCAATCTTTTAAAAAAAATGTCAAATATTCACCCTACTATAATTTAAAAATGATTAATTCAAAAATAAATATCGTTTGATCAATTTAAAACTCTAAAAATTGTAATTTTAATTTTTAAATAAAACCATATATTTCATGGAAAAACTTTTAGGTAGAATAAAACCATTTATTTTATAATAGAAAAATATTAGACAATTACATATTATATCTAAATACATAAAATATATTTTAAAAAACTAATAATAAATGAAATTGATTCACTAATAGAGTTACCTGTGTTATCCAAATTGTCCTCGAGAGTGGCTCTATAACATCCACAATAAGGGCAGTGACAAGCCATTAATACCCTGGAAATCCAATGAAAGTATGGTGGAGTTATTTGGGTATCCAAAATTATAGTTCAAACTTATTCAAAATAAGGGTTTACTATTATTATCCTAACCTCAAAAATTGATTTTAAATACATGTTTACTTTTTTTATAAGATAAATTCTATGAGATTTTTCCCCTCTAAACTCTGTAATTCACTATCCAGATTCTTTTGAGGATTTAACCTCTATGAAATGATATTGTTTTCATCCATTATAGGCATTGTGAATGGATGGTAAGTTATTTTATTACCTATTATTTTATGAAATTATGATTAGTTTTTATGGATGTTATTCACTATTTAATTTCCATTCATCGATTTTTATGGATATATGGGTATCTTGGGAGGTATGGATGAATTAAAAATTATCTCATACCGTAGATTCTTTATTAAATTGGATATAGGTGATGTTTATTACTTTTGGGGTATTTAATTTATTTTCTATATATGATTTGTGAACTTCTATTGTGATTTAACAAGGAATTCCATTTAAATTGGTTGAGAATTAAATTCAATCAGATGAGAATGATATTAGACGCATTGATATGTGATTAAAATATTATTTTCTTATAATTTATGACTTAAATTAAAGTTTTACATTAAATAAATGTTGTATTTTTAGGAAAGTAAGTGATTATTATTAGAAGTATGATTTTATCAATATTAATGGTGTTAATAATGATTATTTTTTATTAATTTTTTTTAGTTTTGATGAGAATTACTATTGTGAAGTATTAATTACTCTAATTTTATTCAATATTTATTTTTTTGATTTTGAATTTATTTTTAGAAATTATATATATATAAGATTCATAATTTTATTTATTAATATATACTCAATGTATATTTGATACTTTAAAACATATATGTTCAGGGATAAAAATTTGGCAACTGTATTGAATTAAGTGGTGTTTGAGAGTGAAAAAATAATAGATGATTTATTAAATAGAAGATATGTTGGGGGTGGGGTTAAAAAGTTATCACATTAAAAATTGTTTATAAGTGTATATATTTTTTCATAACTTTAAATTTATGGTATTTAGAGTACATATTAAATTTTCATTTAAAATGATTGGTTGATTAATATGAATGGTGTACAATAATTTAGTAATAAAAAGAACAGTGGAAAATTGTTAGATAAATTCTGGAATTAAATTTTCAGGTTAATATATATTTTTAATGAATATTGATATAACTTTTTATTATTAATAAAAGGGAAAATTTTAATTCAGGGGTTTCATCGAAAATTTAAATGGGAATTTTCTTATTAAAAAGGAATTAATAATTTAATTAATGTAGAGGTAATGATTATTGATGACCATGAACTTCCAATAGGGTTTTGGAATAATTTTAATCTTTGTTGGGTAACTAATTTAGTAAATAATAATATACTAAATTGGTAAATTTTTAATCATATTGTGAGGAATTCATTATTAATATATTTATACCATGAGTTGGGATAAAATAAACAGTTCCTTGGAATGGTATATAATGTTATATGATAGGATGAGAGTCCTGTGATTTTCTAGGGCTTGGGTTTGGCATTATAATTTATTATATTTCAGGTGTTTTATTGAGGTACTCTATGTAGAATTTGTTTCGTAGGGATACACTATATGCCATGCGTTTGATAAATATTTTTCATGAGTTATTTTATTATGTATTATAGTCCTTGATTAATAATAAATGATCCCACATATATTAGTCGGAGTAGGTGCACATGTTTCAAGGTGACATATTTATAACCTAATTATTCAAATGCATGTTCTATATGGTTTGATTAAAAAATTTATTAACATTAAAATACTAATAACTGATCATGTTAAAAACCATTTAATACTTGGTTCCATGTTTCCTTTTAATAAGATTACATACCATAGATTTGATATATACAAAATGTGCATATACATATTTTATGAGTAGTGATATAGGTAAATGATATGGAAAATTTAATATGGGATTTGATGATTGGAAACATCTTAAAGATGAATTTTTAAAGGTTTTGGTTTCTTGTTAGTAGGATAATTTTTGAATCATTATTAGCTTATATCACCTATAATTTTTTTGATATTTATATATAGGATGTATTTGTGTCTTATTTGGTTACATTCTATCATTGAGAAGTATTAGGATATAGTTTTGGGGTTTATTATTGATTTTATCACATTATTCTCTATCTTATGTGTATTATGGTTATTTATTTTGGGGTTTTAACGTAATTATCCTTTTAAGGGAAAATCAATCCCTAAGTGTCACTCATAAAACATCAATCTTGGTTACCTATATCTAGTGAAGAGTGAGTGAACTTGATGTTATGGTTCATTTTATCTCATTCGAATGTTTATTTTAAGAAGAATGATGAAAAACAGTCTAAGAGTGATTTATTTCCTGAGATCCTGATGTTTTTGGAAATTTTTTGTAATTATCTTAGGAGTCGGAACGTGGTATGAACTCATTTTGTGTGTTCTTATAAAATACAAACACAATATAGGAACTTGTTGTTATGAAAGTATGGGATTAGATTTGGTTTATTTATTAATGATAATTAGTGGTATTAGAAACACTTTGGATGAGGGTGTGTTGTGAGTTATTCAGGTGTCATTTGGTAACATGTAACATGACATATTTGTGTTCATATATAGATGTTCTTGATTAGGGATTTGGATTTAGTTAAATGACTCAATTATTAGTGAAACAAATAGCGTTTCCCTAAATATGTTGTAAATAATGAATTACATGATAGCAATTGATGTCATAAATTGTATGATGTCATGTAATTTAACCAATTTTAAAAACTTCAATGTAGGAATGTATATAAAATGATGAATTGTGTATTTATTTGATGTAAAATATTAGTATTTATTATTAATCATTAACATTATTTTATAGAATCATGGGGCCATAGAATTTTAAATATCATCTTAGGGGGAAAGATGCAGAGCACAAAAAATCTTATGAGAGTAACATAAAAGTAAATTATAAGAAAGAACATCAAATATGACTTCTTGAGACTATAATTGAAGTGAATATTATATAATGGTCCCTTAGAGTGCTTCAAATATATAGTAATTATTATCCCATGTGGTGGTGGTGATAACCAATGAAGTTCAAAATTCTTGGAAACTAAGTCAACTAATCATTTAGGAAAATGATGGACTAAGTGGAATAGAATATTGGTGATAAGTTATAAGAAATATTTTTGAGTGGATTAATGCCTTAATGAAGGAAGGTGAAGCATATTTTTTGATGATAAATTGAGTAAAATGAGTCTTTTGGAATATTATTATTCCATAAAAGTGGTTCAAGTGGATAAAATGGGTTGTTTTCAAGGTGGTATTATTTTAGTACTTTTATATAGAGACATTTGGGATGGATAGGGTTCTGTAATTTTTAATCCAAGGAATATGGCATTAACACATTTTATTATTGATCTCTGTTTAATGATTTTTTTTCTCCCCATCAGTGATGAGGTAACATCCTGAAAATGTTAAAGGAAATTATATGTTCGATAGTGTATATTATACACCACATCGAGCTTAAACAAACTTTTAAATATTATTATTTATTATGGTTGTTATCACCTAGTTTTTAGAGTGGCAGTAATGAATAGGATTAACTATATTATAAAAATATGGTTTAAAAAAGTATATATAATTAATTCTTTGGTGACCAATTAATTATTAATGAAAATAAAACCTTTTTAAAAATAAAATAAAATATTTTTATAAAAAACTATTTAAGTGAAAATAATTGAGTTAGTAAAATAATAAAATCACTATTATATGATTATATAAATTAATTAATTATATATATATATAATATATTAAATATAATTTTTATCATTAATATTATGTCGTTCCTCGACATGATATAAGAACAAATCCAATTCTATGGATAAAATAAGTATTTCTCTAAAAGTTATATTTTCATCTTTTAAATGGAGAACTTTTTTTAAATATAGTTTTTACACTTTTATAAATTATATTTTAAAAAATAAAATTATTATTTGAAAGAGGGGTATAACAATTTACTTCTGTTGAATTTTTGATATTTTAGTGATGAAATTCATTTTTTATGAATATTGAAAAAATATTGTACCAGGAAAGTCCATCCAAAAGTAAAGATTCTGACCATTTATCAAAAAGAAAAAAAAATATGTACAATAGAGTAGTGGATGAGGACAAACAATAGAAAACCCCTCAACCACAAAGAACATGTCTAGAGATCATAATACGACATATAATTTCCATAATCAGAGTCACTAGCAGTCTCCCACTTAGATTGAGACTTATCCTGATTCAAGAGTTTCAAGATATTTATATCCAATTTCCTTGAAACCTTAGGCGATGATCTGGTAGACACATTTTTAATATCATTAGAATAATCTTTACGTGGTCTCCTTTTAGAGGGGATACCCTCACTATCAGTAACCTTTGGCTTTCCACTTAAGATTTCATCCTTGTAAGAGGTGTGACCACCACTGCTCGATATCCTAATTGAGGTACCCACATTCTACTGTTCATCAGCAGAAATGTTTCCCCATTTCTCAGGTAATTTAGATACCTTAAAAATATTCTATATTTCTTATTGACAATCAACATGTTGTTTTACATCAATCTGATTGGAGACATCGACCTGAGAAGTATCATGGGTCACAAATCCTGGGGTCTGTATATGGGTGTCCTCAAATGGAGTAACCACTTTAACAAAATAAAACCTAGAAATTTAGGGGCCACTATGAGCCTCCTTCAGAGATAAATCAATTAACAACCCTTTGAAAGTATCAGGACCTGGCTCATTAAGTGAATCACCATCATGAGCATAAGGCTTTGGCAACGTCAAATCATTCACCTTGGACTTATTACGACATAGGGTTGCTGAATGACCTCTCACCCCACATTCCTCACAAGAAACATTATTTTGACATAGCTCTAAATATTTTCCAACAATCATACATAAAATACAGAAAAGAATCTTATTTTTATTACAACGATTATGGGTAAATCTGGTAATTAGGGGTAAACATCATATAATAAAATATTATAAAATTACCCTAAAACTTGTAAAAATTTCATTGGATGTGTTATTTACGACCAAAATCATCCTTGGGATGATTTTTTGTGTGTTCCTAGATCCAATTTTATGAATTTAAGACATTTATAGTATTTTATTTAAAGGAAAGTCATTTTTGTCACACTCTTATTTTCAATAAGTATAATATATTTAATATAATATTATATAAGGGATATGTTTGAATATAAATATTTTTTATAAATATAAAATTTTTACCTTTATTATGGTAATTTATTTATAATTTTTAGCCAGGAAATTATTAAATTAATCCATGACACAATGATGATGTTGTAATTTCAATAATGGAAGAATCAAATAAATGATATTTAAATTATTAAAATAAATATAATTTGATATAATTGATGTCATACAATTTTTTTTTGGATTAATTTGACTTGTTATGGATTATTTAATAGAGTTTTTTTTGAATATATCAAGTTATAATATTTTTAAAAAGTCAAATATTTAATAGTGTCAAAATTAACATTAATGATATTTTATAATGAACAATTTTTTATTAAATGATATAAAATTCAATAAAATATAACCATCCTCCATCTAATTTTTATAAATCCCATAAATTTATGAATTATTCATTTATTGATATGTTGACAAGTATTAATAGTTATATTAACCCTCAAAGTGTAAATTACATGATAACATGACAATAGTTTAAATGGTAAAATAAAGGATAAAAAAACGTTAAGGATTAAAAAATAGTAAAAACGTATCTAATTTTTATTTGATTAAGTTTACTCAACCATTACTAATAATATATTCTAAATAAATCAATTTGGATCCATTTAGAATAAAATATTAATTTATATTAATTTAATATTTCAAAAATTTACAGGATTGCTGCTCGACTCTCTTATAAAAGGGAACCAATTCTTCACTTTTATCCACACATAAAAACTACTTTGGATTGACCAAAATCTAATAAAACCCTTTTCCAGAGTCTCTAACCACATTATGGAGGTCATAGTTTAGTCATACCAACCTCTTTAGAGGTGCTAAGTTGTTAATCAAAGGAGGTCGTATGGAGAAGAACTATAGTTTTTAATTATGTGATTCTAATTTATTTCCTCCCGAACACCAATAAAATTTTCTTAAACCATGATTAAATAATAAATAAATTATATTTAATATATTTATATTGTTTTATGTTATTATAATCACCTAAATCCATCTCTACTTCCATCAAATGAGAAAATAATTTTCATTCGTGTTTACAACCAACTACAGCCTCATAAACCGATATAATTATTTTTCCATCACCATCTCTCACGAAAGGATATAATTATGGTATTAATATTTATATATGATACTAATAAAATATTTATCATTATTAAAGTATAATATTTTATTTATGTTCTTACCATTCCATGTACTTAAAAATGATAACGTCGTTCGTACGTACGTGTGAACTATGACCTCCACAAAGCGATGTGATTCATTTTTCAACACCACATAACTGGAATGATATATATACATATATTAAAACTATTAATATAATATTCATTATATTATTATCCTTATGGGAAAATAAATTTTTCTTACCTTCATTCCATAACGATCATGGAAATGTAAAAACATTTCTCATGAGTACGTACGACCTACCATCTCCATGATTATAACGTTGTTCATGTTTAATAACCCTATATAAATGGTTTGATTTATAAGTATAATTTATTTTTATAGTTTATTATTATATCATGAATATTATTCTGAAGATGAAATAATTATGACCACTTTGACTATTTACATCATACTAAAGTCATTTTAGAATCATATACCAAATATTGACAAAACGTCTAACATGAACTTAAATAATTAAGTAATATTTATAGCAAGATAATAAGTGATATTAATTGAATAATAAATATGAAAATTTTTCTCATTAAATTAAATAATTAACTTAATTTTATTATTCAGTATGATAAAGAACATAAAAGACGAATCAGAATCAAGGTAAGTGACTCTTTAACAAAAACATTGTTTTAAATATTTTAATGATTTATTCATATAAATTTATCTCATTCATGTCTATATTATCAAAATGGTTTTATAGATTTATTAATAGATCCATTAATGTTTTAAAATGTTAATTTCTATAAAAAAGATTCATTTTTTATGGGATACATTGATTCAAAAATCTATTTTTAAATGTTTTAAATTGGTTTTTGATAATGGATTGGTTATTTCAATAACATGAAATTATTTCATACAGTATAAGAGCGAATTATTGAAAATTTCATTATTTTATGTGTTAATGGTATTTTGATATTTTATAGGTGGTTATTTTTTAAACCAAGGACGAGTGGTTCCTTGATAAACCAAGAACAGATGGTTATTTTATAACCTCCAATGAACTGGGTTTGGAAGTAGGTAGTATGAATATTCCATTTGTAATAGTTAAACGTATGGATGTTGACTGTATAGTTATTCCATATTTGTATAATTATTTACCAACATACCTACTTATATATTATATGATTTCTTATAATTTTTAATGGAAATCTTTTGATTTTCAAAAGGTAAGACAATGCTCTTTTTGAATTGATGATCCTTTATTTAGGGTGAAAAGGTAAGTTTTTTTGAAATGTTTTTTGGGTTTTCACTAGAATAATTTTTTTATTTAATTATATACCTTAAAAGTATATTTGTGATCATCCCATATTATAATTTTTTCAGAGGGTAGAAGGATTTTTAATATAAAATAGGATGTCACATTGAAACATATGATGATTTTTCATGAAAAAGACTTCTTTTATTTTTAAAAGTTTTTTATTATGAAAATATTGATACCATTTTAGAAGTATACTATTTGTATGAATGGTGTATGTTATGTATTAATTATAACCTAATTTTACAATAATATAAACCATAAAATATCCTTAATGTGAAAGAAATCAATTTTTTTACTAAAATGCAAGATCGTGTAATGTTTTAAGGTCAGGTCCTTACAGTTGGTATCAAAAGAAAGATTTTGAATTTTTTTTGGGATTATAATGTTTTCTTAAGAGTTAGGGATATCATCACAAGTTTATAAATTTATGTTTTATCATATGTTAATTGTATTAGAAACCCCTTTTGATGCTTTAAGTTATGAAATTTTAATGTGACAAATGATATTTTTGGAGACATTCATTTTTGTGGTAATAATGGGTTATTAATTTTTGGAATGAAAAATGAAACGTGTGAGATAAAAATTGATGTTAAAACATATTATGAAAATTTTAAAGACTTTTTAAAATTTTGTGAATTTTATAAGAATTATATAGTTTTAGAAAAAAGATATCTTGGAGGATGTGTGAGAACTCACTGCATCCAGTAAGGTCACCTGAATCAAACACACAATTGAAGGGAGACAACAGTGCATTGCCAACCACTATCCTATGTGATGTACCAATTATTATAGTTTTTTATTTTTAGTTAAACAAGTTTATGGATTAATAATATGTTGATTTTTGTAATATATCCTTTATTGAATAGATTTCCATGAGATTGAAAATGATTTAGCGATTAAGTAAATAATTTTATTTCGAAAGATGTTCAATATTTTTGGAAACCTTTATGATCAAGGTAAATAGAATACTATGGGAATTTTTTGAGATGTAAAGGTTGAATTATATTTTAGGAAAATATATGATTTTATTGTGGACTTATGGTGATTCAAGTTATTTATGGAAATGGTTAGCGTATCATGAAGATTAGTAGGGAAATTACTTTTTGTTATAATACTTCATGGGTAATTGATATTATTTGGAGATAAATCGTAATTGTTTTAATATATTATGGGTTCAAATCATTTTTTTGGTTTTAATATTAGTTTATAATTTTTTGGGGAATTTAATGGATAGTTATTTGTTGAATGGTCTATGTTGAACTTTGGAAAATACTGTTGAATTATATAGATTACTCTAGTTTTTCATCTTATAAAGGTTTATTATTTTTAGGAAATTATCTTATATTATCTTAAATTTTTTTGTTTTGTTTAATGTTTCAAGAAAAGATTAATATATTGTTAATATATTTTGGATTATGTGATTCTCTAGAAGTTGATTCTAGTTTTTCTAGTATGAAAAATTCATCTTGAATACTCATCGTTTGGAGAAAAAGATGACATTTTGTTTGAAATTAATTAAAGGATGAAACTATAATTTTCGAGTAAGTATATTTAATTATGTTCATAATATAGGTAGTTAAAGAATTCCCAAACACTATGAAAGGAATCTTGAAACAAACATTTTATTTGTTTACTTTTCTTACTGAAAAATCAATGACCTTTTTAACTCATCAAATATTTATGGTTATGAGATTGGTATCTTTATCATGGCCATGTTCTCTATCACCCTCCAGCATAACATGATAGTTAATTTTTTATTCCATATCCATTTTTTCATACATGTAAACCTAGTATGTGTTATCTTGGGTGACCATCGGACTTTCATTTCTTTCTTTTAAAGTAGAATTTTTATTAATCCTTGTTCAGATGTGGGATTTCAATAAAGGTATTTTGAATAGTTAAATCATGGTTTCCATGATTGAGTTCAAATTGTGAGGATGAAATTAATTAAAGGGTTGGGGAATGTAATATCCAGAGTTTTTAAAAGGAAAATCGATGTTCGATAGTGCACATGATACACTATATCGAGCTTAAACGAGCAACTGGAAATTATTATTTGATATGGTAGTTATCGCATAGCCATTAAAATAGTGGTAATGAAAAGGATTAAGAAAACTATAAAAATATGTTTTATAAATATAAATATTACTAAATATTTTCTGATAAATAAATTATAAATGAAAATAAAACCTTTTTTTAAAATAAAAAAGTGACGTTTTTCTTAAAAACTATTTAAGTGAAAACAAGTTTGTTTATAAAATAATTAAATCACTCTTATTTGATTATATTAGTGATTTATATATATATATATATAATATTTAATATAATAATTAAAAATCTTCTTATGTGTTTTATAGAAATGATATAAGATCAAATTCCATTTTAGGGATAAAAAAGTATTTTTTGAAAAAGGCATATTTTCTGCCTTTTGATGATGCCCTTGTTTTAAATGTAGTTTTTGATAATTTTATAAATTAAATATAGAAAATAAACCTATTATTTTAAATTTGAGTATCAAAATTTACTTTTCAGGAATTTTTTATATTTTGCTGATAAGATTTATCTTTTGATGAACAGTGAAATAATACTGCATTTTTATTCAATGTTGCATTTTCAAAAAAAAAAATAGTGTTAAATTTAATATTTTATTGTTTTTAAAGTGTAATTAAATAAATTATTTTCATTTAATCTAATTTTGGTCATTAGATTCAATTTCACATTGAAATTAGAAATAAAACCTTTTTGAACTTTTGAATGTTATTACTTTAAAAACCTGTTTCTCGATTAATCAACATGATTAATTTAAAAAAAAAAAAAAATCCAATTATGTGTTTTGAATTTAAAAAATGGATTTCATATTTGTAATAATAATTTCAAAATTTATTAAATATATCTCTTGAATTTTTGTAAAATATGAATAGTAACTTTAGTAATTATTTTTATTACCATGGTGAAGGGTAAGTCGAGTAATTAATGATAAAAATAATATTTTCAAATATTTGAAAAAAGTCCATAACACTTGTAAAAATTAAATTGGATGAATTATTTTCAACCAAAATCATCCTTTGGTATTTTTGTGCTCTTGAATCCACATGTATTACTTTAATACATTTATAGTATTTTATTCAAAGAAAAGTCAATTTTGTCAAACTCATGTTTTCAATAAGTAAAATATTTCTAATATAGGGTTATATAACATATATATTTGACTATAAATTGTATTTAAAAATATAAACAATGTACCTAATTCCTTTTAATTTATTTATAATTTTTTTAAAATAAATAATTAAATAAATTTGTGACATAATGATGATGCAGTAATTGTTTCATTAATGGAAGAATAAAATACATGATATATAAAATATTACAATAAATATAATTTGATATAATTGACATCATAAAATAATTTTATGGATGAATTTGACATGTTAGGAATGAGTTAATATAGTTTTGTGAAGATATCATGTTTTTATGATATTTGTAAAAAGTAAAATAATGAATAGTTTCAAAATTGACTTTAATGATATTTTAAAATAAATAATTATTTATTAAATGATATAAAATTCATAAAATATAAAACTAGAACAAATAATTGGTATAATTCATAAAATATACTATCTAACTCATGTATTTATCATTTGGCATGTTATATTAATTATATTAACCCCCAATGTGTAAATTACATGATGACAGGGTAAGAGATAAAAGAGAAAAAGGGTTAAAGCAAAGAGATAAGGATAAAAAATAGCCAAAACATATAAAATTTTCATTATATGCAGTGTATTCTACCCATTAAAATACTATATTATAAATAACTCAATTTTTACCCATTTGGATGTGAATAGTAATTTATATTAATTTAATATTTTGAGTAATTCCAAGAGTGCACATTCCCTCTTTTATAAAAGGAAACTAATTATTCTATTTTATTCACACTTCAAAACATATTTGGTTCATCCAATATCTTCTCGAATCCATTCCTCTAATCACACCCCAAATTATAGAGGCCTTATTTTAGGGATAACATCTTCTTTAGAGGTCTTAAGATGTTAATCAAAGGAGGTCTTCTGAGAAAGTGGTTTCATATTAATTAAGTTATTCTATTTTATTTCTTATTAAAAATCCTTCAAATATTCATAAACAATGATAAAATAATAAAAAATAACATAAATATAATTACATGTTATTATGTTAATATAATCACCTAAATCCACCCCCACTTTCATCAAATGAGAAAGGAATTATCATTCATGTTTTCGGAAAACTACCACCTCGCGAACTGATATAATTCAATTTCGATCACCATCAAAAAAACACTGGTAATAATGATAGAATTAATATTTATATATTATTTTCATGAAATATTAAAAATTATGAAATAATAATATATCCTTTATGTTCTTACCTTTACTTTCACGTAAAAATTATAACATCGTTCGTGCATATGTGTGAATTATCACCTCCAAGAAGCGATGTGATTCATTTTCCATCACTACATCACCTGAATGATATATATAATTAAATTTAAATTATCAATATAATATTAATGATATTATTTAAATTCTTTAAAGTTAAAATTTACTTACTTACATTCCATAAAAATAATTGAAAAATTAAAACGTTACTCATGCATACATATAACCTACTATATCCATGATTATAATGTAATTCATTTTTTATAACCATACAAAAATTATTTTATTTAAAATTATAATTGATTTATAAAATTTATTAGTAGGAAATTAATAATACTTATTAGATGATTTAATTACTAAACACTTGAATATTGACATCATTCCAATGTCATTTTAGACTCATGTACAAAATGTTGACAAAATGTCTCACATAACCATTATAATTAATTAGTATTTAAAAAATGATAATAACTAATAGTGAAGAAATACTAAACACGGAAATGACTCTAAAAATTGTTAATAATAATCATAATTTTTTTATTTAGAAATATAATGAACATATGTGATGAATTAGACTCATGGTAAGAGGATCTTTAACTAAAACAGTTTTTTAAAAGTTTTAAAGATTTATTCTTCTAAATATTTATCATTCATGTCCATGTCTTAAGAATTGTTTTGGATTTATTTATATGGAAATTAATTTTTTAAAATGTTAATTTCTTTCAAAACATTCAAATTGGTATGAGACACTTTGATTAAAAAATATCATTTTTAAATGTTTTAAATTGGTTTTTGAAAATGGATTGGTTATTTCAATAACTAGAAATGTTTTCTTAAATTATAAGAGTAAAATGATGAAAATAGATTGATTTTATGTGTTAATGGTACTTAGAAAAATTATGGGTGGTTATGTGATAAACCAAAGATGGTTGGTTTCAGGATTAACCAAGGATGGGTGGTTACGTTTTAATATCCAATGCATTGGGCTTGGAAGTCATCCATATTTCTATTTAATTTATTAGACTCACATGTATGGAATTGAATTGTATGGTAATTCCATTTTAGAATAATTTTGTCCCATGTTACCGACAAATGTATCATATGTTTTATTACGACTTTTCAAGGAAATATTTTTATTTTAAAAAGGTAAGATAATGATCTTTTTGAAATGATGATCCTTTATTTGGGATAAAAATGTATGTTTTAAGGAAATGTTTTATGGGTTTTCACAAGAATAATGGTTTTCTTCCTTTATGTACCTTATTGATCTTTTTATGATCATTACATGGTATAAAATTATTTTCATAGTTTATAAGGGTTGGTAATAAAAAAGAGGAATTCAAGTTGAAAGTTATGGGGTTTTTTTGGGAAAAATAAATAAGGTTTTATTTTTAAAAGATTTATTTTATGGAATTAATGGATAATATTTTTGAAGTATACTAATTGTATAGAAGTGGGATGTTATTTATTAATTATGACATAATTATGTAAGACTCTAAACCTGTAAAGATCCTCACTATGAAAGAATGTAATTTTCTGACTAAAACTCAAGAATAAGTAATGTTTTAAGGTTGGGTCCTTATAGATGATGAGTGAAACAACCTAAAATTTTCTATATTAAATTTTCTATTTAAATTTATATGTCTTTAATTTTTAGATATAAGTAATAATTTTTAGAAATAACATGAACACCCTAATAAAAAGGAACGCTATTTTTTTCACCCATATAGAACAATAAATATGAAGGATTAATTTTTTTAGTAACATTAAAAATAATACATGAGATAATAGAAATACATAATAAACATGATTAGAATTTGGAAATCCATAGGATTTTTTTCCACTAGAAAAATAACACCCACAAACACAAATGTTCAAATAATAAAAAAATTGATATTTATGATTGTAATTTTTTAAATGATGTATAGTGAATCTTGAGATAAAACCAAGAGAATCAAATGGGTTTGATTTAATAGTATATATAGGCTTGTTCAAGATTGTATTACCACTATAAATACAATATTTGGGCTAATAACATGACTATTAGAATATAAATATAACCATTAGATTATAAACCAGATCGTTGAGTTTCTGAATAATCAATGAAATTAAAGTAAAAATATATAATCATCAAAATACCATTAATGAATATTTTTTGTAATATATAGTTTGTTTTAAATAAAATATTATAATTATTTTTTTAATGTTATTTATATTTATTAACAATACATCAGTATTCTAAATCTAACATAAATATTAAATTTTCTTAATTTTAAAATATTTATTGATAAAACGGATAAAATTTTTGATTTATAGTTTCATAATTAGTCAGATGTAATTTTTTGGATGTTTTTGTTGAAAAATTGATTTTTTGGTGACTTATAGAATATAAAATACTATATTTTAAACATTATTTTTTCAAAATATTTTTTTAAATAGTTAAATAAATAATTTTTAATTGTTAAATGTTTTTCTTAAATATACAATGAATGTTATTAATCCTACAATAATATTTTTAATTGGTTATTAAATTATTTATGCAAGAAAAATTGGATTTTCTAGGTATTAAGTCACTCTTTAAAAATTGATTATCTAATAGTGTTATATTTATTTTAATGTAAATAAATTCAACATTTACGATTGGGTCATTAAAATTATGTAGTGATTTAATTTTTTTTATTCTTTCAAAAACAAATATATTGAATAAATAAATGAATAAATATGATGCAATAATGATGTCTCGATAACTTCATTATTCCAAAAAAAATACAACATTTAATAATGACATTGGATTATCTTAACTACTGTGGAATATTTTTCTCTTCCTTATGGAACATCACTATTAAAATTATTATCCATTGTTTTATTTTAAAATCAAATTTTATCTTCAAATAAAATTTCCCTAAGAATTAAAATATACCCTCTCACCCCCATGGAAAAGAACATCAAAAATCAATCCAACCCCAAAAATTGACATAAAAACATTTCCTAAATCCCATTAAGATTCAGGGAGATTATCATTTATCACCCCAATCTGGACCTTAAAGGAAACTTCCCAGTTATTAAAGAAGTAAATTTCAAGGAGGAGTTAACATTCCTTCCACAACTTCTCACTTTCCTTTTACTACTCTTATATTCAACTATAAACCAATCCTCCCAAAATTAATTTATTATTATTTTAAAATTTTATTAATCATAGATATAATGCATATCGAGAAGTATATATCCATAAATTTTATTAAATAATGTAGAAAATTTTATTAGAATTTCTTGATATAATGATGACTTTGTGTGACACCCTAAACATGATAGTTAAAAAATTACATATGAATATTATGAACATGAAAACAAAAGAATAAAACATGATCGCTCGCCACCTTATTTTATAGAGAAATTACTATCTAGTTTTCCTCTATATATATAATTGGGATATGTATTTGAATATCACTAAGAGCATTTAAACACTATATTAGTAACAGTATTAAACTCTAGGGCACCATTCAAGGATTCTTATTTATAATATATACCACTATTGTTGAATAATTAACATGATATTAATGTCATTATGATAATATATCATTATTATAAATTATTTATAGTATATATATATATATATATATAAATAATATCCCCCTCTTTCTATATATCCTGATAATAATCCATTTAATATATATTATGATGTTAACAAGTAATTATTTATCACAACGAGTACAAATATTTAGTGTAACTTATCTATTCCTATATAAATTTTATTACGATAATGTATAAATATTATATAATATTAAAACATATACATTATCACACTCCCCCATTTGACATGTCTAAGGGTATATTTTACCACCTAGAAATACATTTTCAATTCACTATACAAGACTATCTTTATGACTAATTAGTGTGAAATATGTAAAATATATGTTAGAATTTTTATGTATTATTATGATTTTTGATGTAATAAAACCAATGGTAATAAAAAAATAACCAATTAATGACCGGTAATTTTGAGTTACATTATAACTTAATTTCATCATTTCTTAATGTTTTTGTGAGTTATAATTTTCTTTAGTGAAGTATCATGTAGATTATGGTTTGTTTTGGAGGGTTTTAGAGTCCTTTAAGATGGATCATGATTGGTGAATGGTTCGGGTAGACCATCTAGTTCTACATTGGTAACCATGAAGTATGTTGAAGAAGGATATTGGGTGATGTACAGAAGTTTCATGGTTATAGTTAACCATGTAAAACCCCTAGAAAATTTTGTGACTCAGGATATATGTGAAAAGAATACCTGGTGCACAGTTTAGAAAAACGTGAAACCAAATAATGTAGGTTCCTATTAAAGGAATAGATCCACACTCAGTTAGTTTATAGTTTTTTTAAACTATGTGATAAAACCATGCATAGGGTTTTAATTAATCCAATATTTGGGTTTTGAACCCAAAACAACTCATTCATCTTCCTATGGTTAAGGTTCTCCAACCTCAGGAGTCCAGTGGTATATTTTAGTGATTCCCCTCTCCCAAAACTCTGAATTGGATGAATCTAGAGACTTTGGGCTATGATAATTCTAGTTATGTGATTGTTGTTATGAATTATTCTTAATCCCACTTGAACATTCCTATTTCCATTAGAAAGACTCCAAGATTTGGGATTCTATGGCTAATTTTCTGGATTCCTATGTGATGTATTAGATAATTCTTATGTAATTGAAGGATCGAATCCCAGACCTATTGAGTATATATCCCTCTACCTCCCTCAAACAGATCTAGTTTTACCATTGGTTATTGATATATTTTTGTAAGATTAATTAAATTCAATACCTTGTCATATTTTTCTTCTTTAATCTTGTTCTAGAATATATTTTGTGATGAATAGAGATTAGTTCTAGGGTTCCTTGGCTTGTAGGTTTTGTTCGACCATAAATCTCTATGTATTTTTATATTTTTAATAAATAAAATTGATGTAGGAATATACATACCATATATATACCTTTTAAATGGATTTATTCATGATATGAATTTATTGTTGGTGTTACAAATCTTTTGTAAATTTTTAACAGGTTTCAAGATGTTTGGTTTGCTCAGATTTAGATAAATGGCCCCTTAGAGGGGAACTGTGGGATCTGTCACAAAGGCCAAGGATATGTCCTTTATTTATAGTATTTTCTTATATAAAATACATGTTAAACCTTTAAGGTAGTATAAACATGAATATGTGATGTGTATTTAATGTTTTTAAATTAAGAAATTGGAGAAATACTATTCATGGGTAATTTGGATCTAAATAATTAGGCTTATCAAGTGGATGTACCATCAAGTGAGGACAGATGAACACCATAGAGTGGGGGGGGGGGGGTGAAGTGTTCCTTAATGGTGGAATGTAGACATATGATATATGGATATAGGTATAAGATCCTATATGAATATTTTTTTGGAATGTTATGAGACATGAAGTGACTGATATTGACATCCATAGTAGCATAGAGCTGAAGTAAGTGGGGTCAGGGTTCATGGAATCTTGGTTAGCACACAATGACTCAATAAGTGCGTGGTTTATTGTTTAAATATAAATCACTTTTAAGTGGTTGTTTACATCCTATATATATATATATGCACTGATGTTAATGATTTATTTGTGGTGTACCAATGCATTTTACACACACACCCTACATGAGTATCTCGATGTGTGTGCATAATTTATGATTAAGGATCTAGAAATGGGTAATGTACTAACAATAGGTTACTGAGGAGATGGATATTAGTGTCGGAGGTAGTACTAGGATAAATTCAGGATTTATGTTATGATGTTCTTATTTATTTATCGACTTCTATTCTCACTTTGGTTTTACTCTCTACATTTGTGGGTCTTGGTTTATTACATGTGTCACTGACCATCCATATTTTATAGTGGTGTGATTCTATTTTTCTATTTATTATAAAATTATAGTTTGGTATTTATATTTGTTATATGATTTTGTGTATTACCTATTAGCAAGTGTATAGTCTTCCCACTGCAATATTCCGACCCTCACCACTAGTCAAGAAATTTGCATGTTTGGAGAGGCATGCATGGGGTCATGTGGAACTCCGTCCCAAATCAGGTGATTCAGGTTGGGGAGTAATAAAGTTTCACCAAATTATTTTTTATTCTATTTCAACCTGAATAGGTTTAAGCGAAGTTAGAAAGGATTTATTCTATGTGGAACTTGGGTAGGGGTGTCACGTGAGTTCCTGGAGAGGTCTTGTGTGGTGGACCTCTATGTTATAGGTGGTGGGAATATTGTTACAAATATGGCATTATAGTTTGATATTGATCCTAAATATGTTGTTTTGTAATGGTTTATAGGATTTGGGTGTGTTCATGCATCCTGACTAGGAACATTAGATCACTAGTATTATATAATTTTTTATTGTTAGGAATGGTTGTTATTTTAATTAAATATTTTTTATGTTCTATTTTAATATATTATGATGACAATTAGATTATTTTACCTTGATCATGCTTGTCATTATATATATATATCAGTAACTAATGTGCTGCTATGGAGGGCTTGTTATAAAAAATGGATAGTGATAGGAGGGTTATGTATTATCATTTTGGGCGTCCTCTAAGGGTATATATTCCTATAGAATCCATTGATGTACCTAGTAATATATGAAGCTGTTTCCTTAAGAGAGCTCTTTTTAGGTGTTCTATGAATTATTTTGAAATTCCAGATAATGTCGCCCAAGATATGTTTGATTGAAAAACTAGAAAACACAAACAATAATTCTCCCACTAGAGGGTATGCACACATTCCACCACATATTAAATTGTAGGACTCACTTGAGAATGCTCATACACACACTCTAGTTGTTTAGACAGTTGAACCACTATAACCCAAAGTCTTCTGATTGGCGCCACTTCACAGTGGAGGGTGTATAGGAAAATAGTAAATTATTCCCGTTACTTTTAAATTCATTATCCATCATCCTTCAAGGGTAATAGGGTTTCTTGGTATTCTAAGGAATGGATAAATATAATTGAGTGTATTTTCAACCTAGTTGAGACACAGGGGTATTAATGAGTGAAGATGACAACATACTCTTAGGAACTACCAGGATATGGTGGGGTGTTATGAGATGGGAAGGTAGTCATGAGGGTCTTACATGGATGACTTTCAAGGAACCATCATTAAAGGAGTTCTTTCTAGTAACACTGATGTTAAAATATTCTAAAGAGTTCTTGTAAATTTAGCATGGGACGATGATAGTAGTTGTCTATTCAGCACATTTAAAAGATTAACTCTAAATTTCTCATATATTGGAAAGAAATAAGGCATATAAATCCCAAAATATTGATATTTTCCTTCAAACAGATTTCAAGTGTCACTTCATGGGATTTGACATGATGAAATACATTGAAGTTATCTGTATGTCCCTAACATTTGAGAGGGATCTGGAGAAGCCCAGGACTATGAGTCTTCTTTTAGTTTTTAGTGGAATAATTAATGGAATTTCTAGTGATGTCAGGGTTTATTATTTTGGTAGTTAGAAGAGGATGGAAGAGGATTTATTCCAAGGATGTAGTAGATAGATGAATCTGAGTAAGATTTTGTTAAATCCCTTGGTAGGTTATTGTTCCATATGGTGATTTAACTATGGACATAGTGGACACATCAATAAGAATTTTTGGAAACCACATATATAGTTTTGCAGTTATGGAAAGGTGGGAACTCTTTGGAAATTGTTTTGAGGACTTCATGGATAAATTCTAGGAGGTCATGACTAACTTGGGGTGGAGGACCTCCACAGAAGATACAGATGCCTCAGACTTCAATTCCTCAGGAGATCTAGAGGGCTTAAGGGTATGTTCATGGACCTAATGATGGTAGGCTGTAAAAGCATTGTCATACTAATGTATGTTATGAATATGTACTTTCTAATTTGTGAGATACATTCCTGTTTACATATATGCTTCATGCCTCTTTGTTTGAAATAATAACTTCTTATTATTTCATAACTTATCATTTTTATAGACATGATTTACTGATTAAGATATATTCTTAATTTATTTCACTTAAGTTACCCTTATGGAAGAAACCTGATCATCTAAAGAGATATCAAGAAGATCCAATTATAGTGGTTTCCTATATACATCTGTAGGATTTCATGATTCATGAGATGAATTGTTTCGATGTTATTTTTAGCATGAATTGGTTGACTGGTTACTTGGAACACATTGATTGCTATAGAAGATGAGTATACTTTACTACACCCATGGGGAAGGATTTTATGATGTCCGATTAATGATACATTGGGGTTGGTAGAGATATACCATAATTAAGACACATTGAAACTATTATGACATAGTAAGTAGTCATGGATCTTATGGTGTAACTAATAATAGTGTTTTCTTCTCTTACTCAAATCATGGATAACTATTAAGATGTTTTCTCATATTAATTCTTAGTTATCCCTTCTAATATATGAATTGATATTGATGTTGAACTTATTCTAGGAGTGTAACCCATATCAATTTTCCTATATCATATGGTTCTAGATGAGTTAATGTAACTCAAGTTATATCTTGGGGATATAGAGTCTAAGGGATTTACCAGATATAGAACTTATTTTTGGGGAAAATATAGTGTTATTTGAGAAGAATATTGATGTTATTATTTGTCCAATAATGGACTATAAGAAGAAAAATCAGGCTATAGTAATGAAATTTTTCCCATTACCAAGGATATATGACATCTTTGATCAGTTTTCAAAGCTCAGTGATTTTGTAAAATTGTTCTGAATTTGGGACACTGGAATCTTTAGGTCAGAGAAGAGGATATACCTAGATAATGTTTAGGAGAACATATGGATTATATAGGCCCCTAGTGATTCCTATTGGATTGAAAATATTTTAGTGGTGTTCATGGATATCATGAATAGGATCTTCCATCCTTACCTAGACAAATATTTTATAGTATACATCAGTGATATCCTCTTACACTCGAGGTTGTTAGAGTTTCATTTTAGACACCTTGACATCATGTTGATCACACTTCGAAAACATAGACTTAGATCAAAATTATAAAAGTTTAAATTTTAGATCTAATAGGTTCATTTTCTTGGAAATATGATTTCAAAGACTATAATTTTAGTTGGTCCAAAGAAGGTAGAGGTGGTATTACCATGGGAATTCCCTAAGAAAGTGTTTTAGACCAAGAGTTTCCTTGGGCTGAAAAGGTAATACAGTGGTTCATTCCATTTGGAATCACTTATGATATGGATTACCAATAAGGGGGAGAAGTTTGAGTGGACATATTAGTATAAATAATCCTTCACAGTTCTAAATAAGAGATTAATATCATCTTAAATCATGACATTTCCAGTGCCTAGGACTGGAAATGATGTTTACTATAATACATAAGGTGTTATATTATGGGTTCTTCTAATATTAAGGGGCCAATTAGTATCTTATAGGTCATTTTAGTCAAAAACCCATGAGTTTAACTACCCTGTGCATGACAGGGAGTATGCAACTATTTTTTAGGATATAATGTGTTAGAACCATTATCTCATCGATGAGAGATTTTCATATACATAGAGAATAAGAGTTTATATTAAATCTTATCTTTGTGGGACTCCAATATCTAAAAGAGGTGTTGGGTGGAGTATCTTTAAATATTTCACTCTCATATGAATTATGCTTAATGAAAACTTAATTTCATTGAATATTTTGTTAGCAAGAAAATGTTGGGTTTTGGAGAGGAACCTCTTGAGGAGGAATGGTATCTAATTATCTAATTGGATGTATAATTTTTGTATGAATATAATTATCAAGGGGTGATGACATGTGATCCTCTGGTTATCCCTTCGATGTAAGTGAAAATATTTAAGACAATCTAGGACTTAGATTTGGAAAGCTTATATTTTTGGGAATACATGGTAGTAAGTGACCCAGTTCAAGTTTGGTTGATGGATAGTAAAGACACGATCTTATTCCATGGGTGATTCATGGTTCGTATATTTATAAGGGGAGAGTTGATAAAGGACACCCATTCCACTCTGTGTGTATTTATCCCATGTTCGATGAAGATATTTTAGTAAATTATGGGACACTTTTGTTGTCCAATAATGAAGAGAGATATCATTGGGATCATCTCTCATTTTCCTGACATGTCAGATGATCATGGTGGAGCCTTAGAGACTAGGATGATTACTTCATCCACTTATTTTACTGTTGTAGAAGTTATATGATCTGATTATGAACTCCATTATTGGTTTTTCCCTAACCATGGTAAGTCAAGATGTTGTTTGGGTGATACCTAACCGGCTTATGAAAATAGAACATTTCGTTCCAAACTAAGAGATTCAATCTATGGATGATTTTATCAAGCTTTACATCTTGGAGATTTTATTACTACATGGAGTACCTTCCATTATTTTATTAGAGGGGGGGAAATATTTTACATCCTTTTTTAAATAATGTATTATAGAAGTCATTAGGGTCTAAGTCAAAATGAATTACAATGTATCGTCTGTGGAGCAATAGACCGTGAGAGAGGATGATCAAGATCTTGGAAGATATGGTACATGTATTTTTTTTTCTAGATTTCATTGGAGCATGGGATGATCATCTATCCTTGGTAGATTTCAAATACAATAATATTATCTAGGATTTAATTTGGGTGGTACCATTCATGAATATTTATGGGTGAACATGGGGTTTACCACTGTGTTAGTATGAGGTGGGTGAGGTGGTTGTCGTTGGGCCAAGCATTATACATGATACCTCTAAGAGGGTGTAGTCGATTGAGAATAATTTTGATATTTCTTAGAGCATACAATGGTTATATATTGACTAGAGGAGATGAAATTTGAAGTTATAAATGGATGACTATTTTTTCTTAATGGTGTCACCTCAGTTAGGGAATTTTAATTTACAAAGTAAATGGAAGACATAACTATAGTTTGTGTTGATGTTCAAGATTACCACATATATCATAATAATGGATTACCATATTCATCTTCCTATATAATATGAAGTTATTTTTTGTGTATTTCTTGTGTTTTTTACTTGTAAAAGCCTTATATTTCATATTTCATATACAGTGAAGACATTGAGTTGGAAGTAGATTCATATTCCGAGGAGTGACCAGTACGAATTATGGACTATAACAAGAATTTATTGATGGGGAGGATTGTAATACTTGTTCGAGTTAAGTGGAAGTATGGAAGAATCCAAGAGGAGTCATGAGAGTATGAAATTGATATAAAATCTCAATGGCTGTATTATTTTAAGTAATAACTATTGATACACATCTCATGGTTGATAATTCCTTAGAGGTGGAAATTATAGGAACAAAAAAATTTTAGGTACCTTACTTCATACTTTAATCCAATTTTTTTTGAGTTATTCTCTTTTTAGGTGATGTATCATTTATCTTATATTAGATTTTGGCTGGGTTTAGAGTCTTTTAAGGGGGTGAACGATTTCCATATCATTATTTGATACCACAACATTCTCACTAAAAAACAATATAGCTTGTTAGAGAAAGACAATGGGTATTTCATGATTGGTGCAATGTTAGAGCCAACCAGGTGAAATTCCCTAGAAAACCATTTTCCTTAGGAAAAAGCAGAAAATCATAGTTGGCATATAATTTTTCAAACCATGTGACCAAACCATTTGGGTTCCTAGTAGATTTTTAGAGCCTCACTTAGTAGGTGCATGATTTAGTAAATTGGGTGACCAAACCATGTGTGAGGTTTTAATTAATATGAAAATTGGGTTTTAAATCATAAAACTCTCTGAAACTCCTTTTACTTCCTCTTATGTCTAAGGTTATAGAACCTAGGGACTACAATGGTTGTTTTTGGTGATCCCTCTCCCTCCAAACACTAATTCTAGTGAACATAGAGGCTTTGGGATGTGATAATTCAAGGTATGTGATCATTGTTCTTAATTATTCTTGATATCACACGATCTTTCTTCTTTCTCTGGGGTTGAATCATAAATCTAGGATTCTATGTACAAATCACTAGATTTCTATGTGACCTAATGTATAATTCTTAGATCATTGAATAGATAGAGCCCCGATCCTTTGAGAATCTGTCTTTCTAACTTGGATGGATTAATATCTACCATTGGTGGAGGATATCATTGGGTAAGAATAACAAAATTCAAGATGTTATTGCATTATTCTACTTAAATCTAGTAATATATTACCTTTTGTGATGAATGGGGGTTTTATATAGGGATCTTTGATATTCAATCTTGATGAAAGTGATTATTCTTTTTTGATTTTTGATTTTTTTCATAAATATTCTTGAGTTTGGAAGCCCCTTACCATATAAGGACATTATATATGGTTGTTATCTTGATATGATGGTATGTGTTTGTGTGATTTTAGACCCATGTTTGATGTGTGTTTCTTGTAGGTTTGTACACAGCTCTGTGATAATTATACATGATTTGATTATTCTTTCACGCTATGATTTGAATTTCTTATGGGTGTCACATAGACTATTGAACTTTTTTTAGCTGTTAATTTGTTTCGATTGATAAAAATTAACTAAATGGTCCCATAGAGGGGAAAAATGGGGTATGTGAAAATGGTTAAAGAATTTTCCCTAGTTGATGGTATTGTTTGATATCACATAAATGTTCAGTCAACACAGGAGTAGAACCATGTTGGGTTGAAGTGTATCTAAGATTTCAGAATGATGACATGGTAGAAACACCATACTAAGTTTACTGTGATCCATTTTTTTGGGTATTTCAGGTGGAAGTACCAATAAGTGTGGATATATGACAACCTTAGGGTGGGGATTGAGATGTTCTTAAAAGTTTGAACATGAACATATGAATGATGAGTATAGGGTTTTGATATTATCTATCCACTTTATGAAATGTTTTGAGACTTGTAGTGGAAGATACTGGAATGTGTGTTGGGTCATGGTTTTGTAAACTTGGCTAGCACAAAATGACCCAACATGTGTGTGGTTTATTACTTAGTAATTATATTTATATTTTGGAATACACCATATATATATGAAATTATTTTAAGGGAACATTTGTGCTTCCCTGGTGGGTTTTATACTCAAAAAAGGCAGAAAAATATTGATGCACATACAGACATCATGATCACATATCTAAAAAAGGGTAATCTCCCCAAATTAGGTTGTTGATGAGATGGATCTTGGAGTTAGAGGTAGTACCATGATAGACTCTAGACAGATGTTGTAGAGTTTTTATTTATGTATAAGATGTTTATTTCACTATGGTTTTACCTACCACATTTGGGGGTCTTGTTTTACAACATGTATGACTGACGTTTTATATGTTATATAATTATGATTCTATTTTACTTATTTGGGTTGTTCTAACTTTGTATTTATATATTTTATATAACATTATGTACAACCCATTTCTGAGGGTATAATGTCCCCACTGTACTATTCAGACCCTCACTACTAGTTAGTTGCCTCATATGGGGTGGAACTCATGAGTTATTTTGGTACTCCAACCCAAAAAGGTAATTCGTGTTGGGTCATTTCAATGAATACCAAAATATTGAAATGAGAAACGAATAATTCAAGTAAATTGGGCCTCATACCATTTTATTTTCTATTAAATTTTAATAAATAATTCCATATAAAAATAAATAATCTATAATTACTTAAAGGAATGAAATATATTTTGGGAATAAATTTTTATAAAATTAATTTGGTTACATATATGGTATAAAAGTAACAATGACAAAAATTATCTAAGTTTTCAGGACTCAAAACATTTATTTTACTTTTGGGTTTATACTATTTTTTATTCTACCTTTACTATATAATTTAAATATAATTTCATTTAATACCCTGTTAATATAAACATTTTAACATACCTTTCATTCTCTTTGGGATATGCATGTATTTATTTTCTTTATATGAATTCATATCCACCTCTAATGATTTTGATCAATACAATGTTTTTAATCCTCTCTTTGACACTTATTTTATTATATATTTTCCTATTCAGGGACTATACTCTTTTTATTCTATGATCTTACCCCAAAAAATCTTAGATAATTTATTGGATTTTTTATTTTGGTCACCTCCTTGTTTATTCATGCATATATTCTTTATAAGTTTATTATTAAACTCATTCTCTACCCAAAGGTTTATTTTATGTTTTTTCATGATGTATATTTATTTTTTGTCTATCATAGATGATTTTAGACATATTATATTATTATGGGTGAGAAAATATTATTTATCCCTCTAATGTATTTAGTAAATATTTACATTTTATGATATCATTATGCATAGACATGACATACTTAGATTTTTCTATAATGTTATACATAAAAAATATGCTTTTAGATTGGGCCATTTGGTTATGCCATCTTGAAAGTAATCCTCGACATATGATATTTCATTACTATATACTTTCTATAAACCATTTTCAAATTATACGGACCTTATGATTGAGAGAATTTTCTTACAATCTGATAATGATGATTATGTTAACTCATGTACTTCTATGGATATTTGCCTATTTTTCATTCATATCAATCCTCATTGCAGTAAGATTTTCCTCACACATTGTTTCATTTGTTCCCCAATGTAGTCACATGCATTAAGAATATTAAAAAGGTATATAAGGGGACTAAAATTAATGATTTATGTAATTATTAATTTCATTTTGTGTATTAATATTCACATCAATGTAATTTTCTAATATAATAATTCTCCCAATTCTAGGAGATGTAATATTTTTTTATTATGAATGAATTAATAATGATGTTGGTAATATAAAATTACTTAGAGTTTTAATTAGAGAATGTTTTAGTTAATTTTATAATTAGTTTGAATAGTTAAAGATAATACAGTTTAGATTAAGTGATTTCAAATGTTATGTAAATTATACATAATCATTAATTGACCTATATAAATAAGTATTTTATCTATTATTTGAACATACTTTTTTTATTGTCACTAACTTTTTCATATTAGAAAATATTTGAAACCAGGAAGAATTAAATGATTTTTTAAATGAAAATTTAGTATTCACTCACAATTTATAAAATCCTTATTTTATTCTCGATAGACACATTATTCATATCATACAAGTTTTATAGAAATATTCAAGGATATACCTAACACCTTGATGCTGATATATCAATAAAAACACATAGTGGTGAAATTTTTGAATCCCATGTGATTGAATTATTGATACTTAATATTTTATGGAAAATTTATTGAGAAAACATTTTTATTTATTGTCTGGAAGAATTTTACAATATAATATTCACAGATTGGCTATCTTTTTATAGAGAACATATCAAAATATAGGAAAAGTATTTCTATTTCTATATACAAATACATCCCATGATTTTATGAAAAAACAATGAGGATTATGAATCTCCATTAGATAATCATTTAAGGGTACTAGTATTGATAACCAAATAAGAAGTATATCTTTGTAAAATAGTTGTGGTAATGGTTTAATTCATCTTTTATAACATTTATATATTGGTGGAATATATAGTTATATTACTCAAATACATTTATGTCCTTTTCATAGAACATTAACATGATTTATCAATTAAACTTATACCTACTCTGACACATTGTCAAAGAGATTTCATATAATATTCCTAATGGAATTGATGAATTTATATAATTAGTTATAATATAATGTTTCAAAAGTTATTATAAGTCCTAGTACATTACATTTATGTGCACTGGTGCTCTTTGTTATCTTGGGTGACCATCGTACTTTCATTTATTTCTTTTAAAGTGGACATTTTATTGGTCCTTATTTTGATGTGGGAATTCAATAAAGGTATTTTTAATAGTTGAAACATGGTGATAAATCACAAGAACAAATTGTGAGAATGAAATTAATTAATGTGTGGGATAATTTAACATCTCATGTTTTTAAAAAGAAGCTCTATGTTTGATAATGTAAAAATACACCACATTGAGCTTAAATGAACAAGAAAATATTATTATTTAATATGGTAGTTATCACATAACCACTTGAATAACGATAATTAATTATAATTAATTAATTATATAAATATTTTATAAACATTTACATATAATTAATTATTTTCTAACCAATTCATTATAATTAAAAATAAATACTTTTTTTTATTAAAGCAATGTTTTTATTGAAAAATAATTAAATTAAATCAAGTATATTTATAAAATAACAATGATAATATTATTATATTATATTAATTATATATATATATAATATTAAATCTAATTATTAAAATTAATCTTATGTGTTTTCTAGATATTATAGAAGAACACATCCAATTTTAAGGATGAATAAGTATTTCTCTAAAAAGGCATATTAGCTTCCTTTTGATGAAACCATTGTTTTAAATATAGTTTTTGAATATTTTATAAATCATATATATAAAAATAAACTTCTTATTTGAAATCAGAGTATCAAAATTTATTTTTCTTGATTTTTTTATAATTTTCTGATAAGATTCATTTTTTGAGGAATAGAGAAAAAATACTACATTTTTATTGCAGACTTCTTTTTCATAATTTTTTTTATAGTGTTAAATTTTATATTTTATTGGTTTCAAAGTATAATTAAGTCAATATTTATCATATATTCCAATTTTGGTCATTGGATTCAATTTCACATTGAAATTTGATATAAAACCTTTTTGAACTTTTGAATGTTTTTACAATAAAAACTAATTTTCTTGATATGTCAACATGGTGAGTTTTAAAAAAATTTTATCCACTTATGTGTTCTGAATTTTTAAAATGGATTCCATATTTGTAATAATAATTTCCAAATTAAGTAAATATGTCACTTTATTTTTTGTAAAATATGAATAGTAACTTTAGTAATTATTGTTCTTCCTATGGTTAAGGGTATATCTAGTAATTAAAGGTAAAGATAATATTATCAAATATTAGAAGCATTTCCATAAAACTTGTAAAAAGATTATTGGATGAGATATTTTCAACCAAAATCTTTCTTTGGCAGATTTTTTGTGCTCATGGAGCCACTTGAATGACTTTAAGACATTTATATTATTTTATTCAAGGAAAAGTCAATTTTGTCGAACTCTTGTTTTCAATAAGTAAAATATTATTAATATATGATTATGTAGGGTATATGTTCGACTATAAATAGTATATTTAATCATAAAAGGTGTACCTACATAATGGTAATTTATTTATAATTTTTAGTAAATAAATAATGAAATTAAATTTTGACATAATGATGATGTAGTAATTGCTTCATTAATAGAAGAATCAAATAAATGATATTTAAAATATTAAAATAAATATAAATTGATATAATTAATGTCATAAAATAATTTAATGGATTAATTTTATATTTTAGTAATGAGTTAATAGAGTTTTTTTAAGATATCATGTTTTTGTGATATTTTAAAAACGTCTAATAAGAATAGATTAGAAATTGACATTAATGAAATTTCAAAATAAATAATATTTTTGTAGATGATATAAAATTCATAAAAATATAATTTTATTTTTAAATAATTGGGATAAGTACTAAAATATACTAAATGACTCATTTATTGGTCGGTTTTCATGTTATTGTAGTTATATTAACCCTCAATGTGTAAATTACATGACAAAATGGTAAGAGATAAATGGGTAAAAAATGTTTAAAGCAAGAAGATAAGGATTAAAAAATAGTCCAAACATATAAAATTTTAATTATATTAATTTTATTCTAACCATATTCATAATATATTATATATATATAAATTTTAATCCATTTGGATTTGAATAGTACTTTATATTAATTTAATATTTTAAAGAATTCCATGAGTACCCATTACCTCTCTTATAAAAGGGATCCAATTCTTATCTTTTCATCACAATTTACAAAAAACATGGTTCATAAAATATCTTCTCAAATAACTTCCTATAATCACTCAAAAATTTATATAGGCCTTATTTTAGGCATCACACCCTCTTTATGGGTGTTAAGTTGTTAATCAAAGGAGGTCGTCCGAAGAAGAGGTGTCATTTTTAATTAAGTGTTTGTATTTTATTTATAATTAATCATCATTTAGAT
This sequence comes from Viscum album, assembly GCA_963277665.1. Classification (NCBI taxonomy): domain Eukaryota; kingdom Viridiplantae; phylum Streptophyta; class Magnoliopsida; order Santalales; family Viscaceae; genus Viscum; species Viscum album. The sequence goes on along the minus strand of OY728134.1, from coordinate 1,107,069,284 downwards.
ATTATTAAACCATGATAAAATAATAAATAGAATATATTAAATATAATTACATGTTATTAAGTTAATATCATAACCTAAATCTATCTCCACTTCTATCAAATGAGAAAATAATTATCATTCATGTTTTCAGAAAACTACTGCCTCACAAACCGATATAATTCATTTTCATCACCATCAATAAAGAATATTTATAATAATATAATTAATATTTATATATTATATTCATGAAATATTTATCATTATTAAATTATAACATATCATTCATGTTCTTTTCTTTTCATGCACTTAAAAATGATACTGTCATTCCTCCGTATGTGTGAATTATCACGTCCACGGAGTGATGTGATTCATTTTTCATCACCACATCACTCTAATTATATATTTCATTATATTTAAATTATTAATATAATATTAATGAAATTATTATCAATATTTAAAGATAAATTTTACTTACCTTCTTTCCATAATGATCATTAAGAAATAAAAACGTTACTTATGCGTACATAGAGCCTACAGTCTCCATGATTATAATATTATTCATTTTTTATACCCATACATAAATGATTTCACTTAAATTTAAAATTGATCTAAAAAATTATTATAATTAAAGTAATATCATTTAATAGATGATTTAATTATGAACCATTTGATTATTGACATAATAAAAACGTCACTTTATACTCATGTACCGAATATCGACAAAACATTCGGGATAAACATAATAATTAACTAATATTAAATAAATTATAATAATTGATATTAAAGGAATAATAAACATGAAAAAAATTCCCTAGAATTTAAATAAATTACATAAGTTTATTATTCAGTAAGATAATCAATATATGTGATGAATGAGACTCTAGGTAAGGGACATATTTACTAAAAAATCGTTTTAAATGTTTTAAAGATTTATTCTTTTAAATATTTATCATTCATTTACGTGTTTTAAAAATGTTTTTATGGATTTATTTATATAGAAATTAATGTTTTAAAATTTTAATTTCTTTCAAAAGTTTCAAAGTGTTATGAGACACTTTGATTAAATAATATAATTTTTAAATGTTTTGAATGGGGGTTTGGAAGTGGATTAGTTATTTCAATAACTAGAATTGTTTTCTTATATTAAAATTGTCACATGTTGAATATTTCTTAATTTTATGTGTTAATTGTAATTATAGCTATTATGGGTTGTTATGTGATAAACCAAAGATGGTTGGTTTCATTATTAACCAAGGATGGGTGGTTACGTTATAACCTCTAATGCAATGGGTTTTGATGTAATCCATATGTATATTCCACTTTTTAGAGTGACATGTTTAGAAGTCAACCATATGTTTTTTACATATTAGTATAATTGTCTCCCATGTTATTTACTTATATATTATATGTTTTCCTTTGAGTTTTCATGGAAATAGATTTATTTTCAAAAGGTAAGATAATGATTTTTTAAATGATGATCCTTTATTCGGGATAAAGAGGTATGTTTTAAATGAAATATTTTATGGGTTTTCACTAGACTAATGGATTTATACCTTTAAGTACCTTAATTATCATTTTTTTATCCTTCCATGCTTTAAATTATTTTTTCACAAGATACAAGGATGGGTAATAGAAAGGAGGAATTCAAGGTGAAAGTTATGATGATTTTTCATGAAAAATAAATCATGGATTTTTTTTAAAAGTTTTATATTATAAAATAAATGGATAATATTTTCTAAGTATCCTATTTGTATAAAAGTGGGATGTTATGTATTAATTAAGACATAATTATCCAAGACTATAAACATGAAAATATCCTCAATGTGAAAGTAAGTTATTTCTTGACTAAAAGTCAAGAATAAGTAATGTTTTAAGGTTGGGTCCTTACAGATGATGAGTTCAATGACCTAAAATGTTTTTTATGAAATTTTATATTAAAATTTATATATTTTTTAGATATAGGGAATATTAAAAAAATAAGTCCCATGAACCCACAAATAAAAAGGAAAGCTATTTTTTCACCAATATAGAACACCCATACAGAGGATTAATTTATTAGAAAACTTTAAAAACTATATGATGAGATAATATAAATTCGTAGACAACACAATTAGAATTTGGAAATCTATAGGGTTATGTTCCCCTAAAAATACCACACCTGTGAACCCAAATGTTTAAATAATAAAAAAGTGTGATTTATGATTGGAAATTTTTAGATGATCTATTGTTAATCTTGATTGTAAAATGGGAGAATCAAATGGGTATGATTTATGGATATGTAGGGAAGTTCAAGATATTATAAAAATTAAGAATAATGTTGTTGGTATAATAACATGACCATTAGAATATAAACATGACCATTAGATTTGTAACCAGATCTTTTAGTAGAAAAATAACCAATTTAATTAAAGTAAAAATACATTAACATCAAAATACCATAAATGAATATTTAATTTACTAAAAAATAATTTTTAACTCGAATATTATAATAATTTTGTTAGTTTTATTTTTGTTCACTAATAACACATTACTATTCTAAAGAAAACCTAAATATTAAAATTTCCAAAATAAGAAAATTTTAAAGATAAAATTGACTAAAAATTTCTAATTATAATTTCAATATTAGTTAGAAGTAAATTTTGGGTTGTTTTTTTGAAATAGTTAATTCCTTTGGTAAATTTTAAAATATGCAATGTGATATTTCAATTATTATTTTTGAAAAATAATTTTTTGTAAATAGTTAAATAAATAAAATTTCAATGTTATTTTTTTCTCTAAATTATATAATAAAAGTTATTAAACATATAATAATATTTTTAATTAGTTATTAAATGTTTTGTACAATAAAAATATGGTTTTTATAGTATTAAGTCAATCTTTTAAAATTCATTTTCTCATACTGGAAAATTTATTTAAATAAAAATAAATTCAACATTTACAATTTTGACATTTAAATTAGTTAAGGGTAAAATTTTACAATTTTTTCATAAAAAATAATATAATTAATAAATAAATGAATAAATATGATGAAATAATGATATCTAAATAACATCATTATTCCAAAACAACATCCAACATGTAATCATGACATTTTATTTTCTTAACTAGTGTGGAATATTTTTTATTTTCCATATAGAATATCACAATTAAAATTATTATACATTAATTTATTTTAAATTAATATTTTATCTCAAAATAAAATGACCTTTATAATATAAATTCCCCCTCTCACCCTCAAGAAAAATCACATCAAAATTTTATCCAACCCCCAAAATTGACCTAGATCTCTTTCCCAAATCACGTTAAGAGTCATGGAAATGTTCATGTATCACCCCAATCCAAACCTTCAAGGAAAAATCCTCCATAATAAAGGAGTAAATTTCAAGGAGAAGTTGACATTCCTTTTACAACCTCTCACTTTCCTTTTACTATTATTCTATTAAAAAATAAACCAATCATCCCTAAATTAATTTATTATTATATTTAAATTATATTAATAATAAATATCATGTGTATTGAGAAGTATATATCCATAAATTTCGTTAAAGAAATTATAAAATGGAATTTGAAGTTCGTGGTATATAGAAGAGTATATGGGACACCCCAAGCATCAGAGTTACAAAAATTACACATAAGAGTTATGAACATGAAAACACCATGTCAACACATGATTTCTCACCACCTTATTTTACAAATCATTGACTATCTAATTTTCCTCCATATATATAATAGTAATATGTATTTGAATATCACTAAGAGCACTCAAACACTCTATTTGTTGTGGTATTAATCTAAAAGGGACCATTAAAGGCTTCTTATTGTTAATATATACCACTATTATTGAATAATTAACATGATATTAATGTTATTATGATAATATATCATGGTTACAATATATATATATATATATATAATATCTCCCATATTTCAATACATCCTGCTAATAATCCAACTAATATATATGATGATGATAACAAGTCATTATTTATCACAACCTTTATAAATCTTTAGTGTAACTTATACAGTCCTATATAAATTTTATTACGATAATGTATAATTATTATAAAATATTTAAAACATATACATTATCACACTCCCTCATTTGACATGTCCCGTTAATAGTATATTTTCCCACCTATGAAGACATTGTCAATTCCCTTCACATAACCATTTTCATGACTGATTAATGCGAAATATATAAAATATATGTATGAAATTTTATGTATTATTTTGATTTTTGATGTAATAAACCCAATGGTAATAAAACAATGATAAATGTAATGACTGGTAATTTTGAGGCACATTATGTTTTAATTTCATATGTTCTTTATGTTTTTATGAGTTATGCTTTTATTTAGTGAAGTATCATGTACATTATGGTTTGTTTTGGAGGGTTTTAGAGTCCTTTAAGGAGTTTAATGATTGGGGAATAGTTAGGGGAGACCATATAGTCCTCCCTAGGAAACCCTGATGATTTTTGAAGATGGATTGTGGGTGTTTTATAGTTGGAACATGGTTAGAGTTAACTATGTGAATTCTCTAGAAAATCTCGTGACTTAATATAGAGGTGAAAAGGATAGCTGGTGAATAGTTTACCAAAACATGAAACCAAACCATGTGGGTTCCTAGTAGAGGCATATATCCTCAAATGGTTAGTTAATGTTTTGGTAAACAGTGTTATAAAACCATTCATAGGGTTTTAATTAATCTAATAATAGGGTTTTAAACCCAAAAACCATCATTCATCTTCTTGTGGTTATGGTTCTCAAACAATCGGTGTCAAGTGATATTTTTTAGTGAATTGCATCTCCTAAAACTCTAATTTAAATGAATTAGAGGCATTGGGATATGATAATTCTAGGAATGTGATCATTGTTATGCATTCTTCTTAATCTCACTTGGACATTCTATTTACCTTAGTAAGACTCATAAATTTGGGATTCTATGGACAAATTTGTTGAATCTTATGTGATGTAGAAGATAATTCTTATATCTTTGAAGTATAATATCCCAAATATATTGAGTATCTCTCTCTCTCCTTCTCTCAAATAGATCTAGTTATTGCATTTTATGTTGATCTCTTTGTGTAACATTTATGAAATTCAATCCCTTATCATATTATCCTTCTTTAATCGTATTCCAGAATACATTTTTGTGATGAATAGGGATTGGTTCTTGATATCCTTAGCCTGTAGAATTTGTTCGACAATGACTCTCTACAGATTTTTTATATTTAATAAATACACTTTAGGTAGGAATATCCTCACCATATATATCCATTTTGAATGGTTTTTTCATTACATGACATGATTGTGGGTGTTACATAGCTTTTGTAACTTTTCAACAGGTTTCACAATTTTTGGGTTGCTTGGAATTGGATAAATGGTCCCTTAGAGGGAAACTATGGGTGATGTGACAAAGGTTATGTATATGGCATTTCTTTATGGTATTTTATTATATCATTGACATGTTCAACCCTAATGGGTGTATAAAGATGAATATGTGAAGTGTATTCAATGTGTTGAAATAAAGTCCTTAGAGAAATACTATTCAAGGGTAATTTGGATCCAAGTCATTTGGTACGTCAAATGGATGTAACATCAAGTGAAGATAGATGAACACCCTAGAGTGGGGGGTGTTATTTAATGGTGGAATGTTGAAATATAATTGATGTCCCTAGGATGATGATCCTATATGAATAACTTTTGGACTGTTCTGAGACATGAAGTGATTGATATTGGTATCCATACTAGCATAGTGCTAAATCAGGTGGGGTTTGAGTTCATGGAATCTTCGTTAGCACACAATGACTCAACAAGTGTTTGGTTTATTATTTAAATATAAATTAATTTTATATTGTGGTGTACATCCTATATATATATTAACTTGTGTTAATGATGCAGTGGTGGTTTCCTAATATATTTTATACACACACCCTATATGGGTATCTATATGTGTGTGTATAATTTATAATTAGGGATCTAGAAATGGAAAATATTCTAAGAGTAGGTTGATGAGGATATGGATCTTTGAGGAGGAAGAAATACTAGGATAAATTCTAGATATATTTTGTGATGTTTTGATTTTTTATCTGATTTTTTTCTCACTTTGTTTGTACCATCCACATTTGGGGGTCTTGGTTTATTACAAGTGTCACAGATGGGCCATATTTTTTAGCATTGTGATTTTCTTTTACTTTTTGTTGTGCAATTCTATCTTGGTATTTATATTAGTTATATAATATTTTATAGCCTATTAGCCAGACTATAGTCTCATAACTTTAATATTCAGACCCTCTCCACTAGTCAATAACTTTTTGTGTATATAGAGACATGCATGAGGTCATGTGGAACTTCGACCCTAATTAGACGATTCAGGTTGGGGAGTTATAAAGATTCAACAAATGATTTTTTTATTTTCTTGAAACTTGACTATTTTTGGGGATAGTTAGAATGGATTTATTCTATGTTGAACTTACTTAGGTGAGGAACATAAGTTTCTGGATAGGTCTTATGTGGCAGACCTCTAAGTTATAGGTGATGTGATCACATTTATTGATATAGCATTGTAGTTTGATATTTATACTGAATATTTTGTGTTGTAATGGTCTATAGGATTTGGGGGTGTTCAAGAATCCCGAATAGGAACAAAGGATCACTAGTATTATATACTTTTTTCTTTTTATCCATGATATTTATTTCAATAAAACGTTTTTATATGTGATTTTTTAATATATTGTGCTGACATTTAGATTATTTGAACTTCCGAATGCTTTTTGTTATATGTAAACAACTGTAACTAATGTAGTGGTATGGATGACTAGTTATAGACCTTGGATTATGATAAGATGGTAATGTATTATCAATTTTGGAATTCTCCTAGGATAGTTATTCTTATATAATCCCTTGATGTACCTATTAATTTCTTAGGTTGTTTCCTTAATAGAGCTCTTTTATGTATTCTACGAATTATTTTAGAATATCTGATAATGCCTCCCAAGATATGTTTGATTGGAAAAACAGATAACACACACTATAAAACTCCCAATATATAAGATTCAAATATTCCACCACTTATTATATAATAGGATGAACTTGATAATGCTTATACACCCACTTGAGTAGTTTAGGTAGCAGAACCGCTATAACCCAATGTATTCCAATTGGCGACACTTCATAGTGGATGGTATAGAGTAAAATGGTTAATTATGCCCATTACATTTATCTTCATAATCCTCCATCCTTAAAGGGTACTAGGGTTACTTATAATTATGAGGAATGAATCAATGTCATTGAGTGTATTTTCAACCTAGTTGAGACACAATGGGATCGATGAGTGAAACTAAATACATTCATAATTTAAGGAACTGTTTGGATATAGTGGGGTGTTATGAGTAGGTATGTTTTACATGAGGGGATTACATGGATGAACCTCAACGAACCATTCTTAAAGTAGTTATTTCATGGAATAATGAAGATAGACTATTCTCAAGAGTTCATTTAACTATAGAATGGGATGATGATTGTAGTTGTCTATTCTGCACATTTTATAGATTTACTCCAATTTTCTCCTCTATTAGAATGATATAAGGCTTATAAATCCCAAAAGTTTTATAATTTACTTCAACTAGAAATAAAATGTGTATTCAAGGGATTTTACACAATGACATACTTAGATCTTCTTTGTAAAGCCCTATCATTTTTAGGGGGTCTATAGAAGGACAAGACTATGAGCCTTATTTCTTCTTTCAGTGGAATTATTAATGGAATTCCTAGTGATGTTTTGGGTGATTATTTTGGTATTAATATGAGTAAGGTAGATGATTTTTTCCATGGAAGTAGAAGGTATTTGAATCTGAGTAATATTTTATCAGTTCACATGGTATGGTATTATTCTATCTGGTGCTTCAACTATAGACATAGCAGATACCTTAGTAAGAATTTTGGGAATTCGAATATAGAGTTTTGATGTTGTGGAAAGGTTTGACCTATTTAGACATTGAATTGAGGGATTTGGGGATGAATTATAGGAGTTCTTGATTAAATGGGGGAGGAATAAATCCACATAACATACATATTCATCAGAAATCAATGCCTTAGATGAGCCATAGGGATTGGGGTTAAAGTCAAGGACATAATGTTGGTAGGATGTAAAATCTAGATCATACTTCTATATATTATGGAGAAGGAAATTCTAGTTCTTGAGGTATATACCGTTATAGTTGTTGGATATTGACATCTGTAGGATTTCATGATTCTTGAGATGAATTGTGTTAATGTTATTTTTAGAATGAATTGGTTGACTAGTTACTAGGATCACATTGACTAATAAAAGATATGGGTATCCTTCACTACACCCATAAGGAAGGTTTTTGTGATGTTCGATGAATGAGACATTGGGGTTGGTAGAGTTATACCATACATAATCGACATTAAAACTATTATGACATAGGTATTAATCATGGATCTTTTGGTGGAAATAATAACAGTATGTTATTTTCTTCCTCTAATCCTAGAAAACTATCCATATGTTTTCTTTGAGGAATGTTCAGTTCTCCCTTCGAGTATAAGAATTTATATTGAGATGGAACTTTTTCAAGGAGTGTAACCCATATTAATTTACCCATATGATATGTTTCTAGATGAGTTAATGGGACTTAAGGTATGTCTTGAGGATTTAGAGTCTAAATGATTTATCAGAAAGATAACTTCATTTTGGGGAAATCTAGTGTTGTTTTCAAAGAATATTGATTTTATTATTTGGCCAATCATGTACTATAGGAGGAAAATTGGGTATTAGTAAATAAAATTTACCCATCACCAAGGATCAAGGACTTGTTTGATCAGTATTGGGATCTTTTGATTCTCTAAAATTGTAGTAAATTTGGGCTACTATCATCTTCAGTTCAGAGAGGAGGATATACCTAAGAAATTTTTTAGGGGAACATAATTATTGTATAAGAACCTAGTGATTCATATTGTATTGAAAAATGTTTTAGTGGTGTTCATGGATCTCATGGGAAATATCTTCCATCCATACCTAGAAACATGTTTCATAGTATCCATGGGTGATATCCTCATATACTCAAGGGTGTTAGAGTTTAATGTTAGACACCTTGAGATCATGTTGATCACACTTCGAGCACATCGACTTAGATAAAAATTATGTAAGTGTAACTTTTGGATATAATAGGTGCACTTACATGGACATATGATTACTATGACCAGAATTTTTTTCGGCCAAGAGATTATTGATGTGGTGATTCCATGGGAATTCCCAAAGAATGTGTTTTAGATTAGGTGTTTCCTTGTGTTGGAAAGGTATTATAGGGTTTAATTCCAGAATTATTCCATTTGGAATAACTTATGAAAAGGATTACCAATAAGGGGGTGAATATTTACTGGAATGATTAGTATGAAGAATCCTTCATAGTTGTCTATATGAGATTTACATCAGATCAAATCATGATATTTCATGAGCTCAGTATTAGATAAGAAATTTACCACAATTCCTATGGTGTTAGTTTAAGGATTGTTCTAATGTTAATGGAGAAACTATTATCTTATGGGTCATGTTAGTTGCGACATAATGATTGGAACTAACCTATGTAGGACTTGGAGTGGGCATCTATTTTTTAACCTATGTAGTTTTACAACCACTATCTCATCGATGAGATATTTTCATATACACTGAGCACAAGAGATTATGTTACATCTTCTCTTAGTGAGGATTAAATCTCTAAAAGAGGTGTTATGTGGAGTATCTAAAAATATCTAACTCTGATATGGATTATTCTTGATTAAAAGTTAATTTCATTATTGATGTTTTTAGTAAGAAAATGTTAGATTTTTTAGAGGAACCTCTAGAGGAGGAATGATAGCTGATGATCTTATTGGATGAATAATTTGTGTATGAATATAAGTATCAATGTGTGATGACAAGTGATACTTTGGTTATCACAAATATGTTGGTGAATATATTAATGACTAGATAATATTTATTTTGGGGATTAATAGGAAGGGAGTGACATAGTTCTAGGATGGTTGATGGATAATAAAGACATGATCATATTCCCTGGATGATTCATGGTTCCTATTTTCAAAATAGGAGAGTTTATGAAGGAAACACACTCATCTTAGTGGGTAGTTCAACCATTTTTGATGAATATATTTTAGAAAAATAGAGGAAACTTATGTTGTCCATGAATGAAGAGAGATATCATTGGCTTCATCTCTCATTTCCTAAAATGACATAGGATCAAGGTATAGCCTTAGAGACTGGGAGGTTTACTTCATCCACTTATTATACTGTTGTGAAAGTTTTATGAGGTGATTGTGGAATCTTTTATTGGTTTTTCCATGACCTTGATAAGTTGAGATTATTTTTGGGTGATACTTGATAAGATTATAAAAATAGAACATTTCTTTCCAAAACTGAAAGACTCACTCAATAGATGAGTTTAACAAGCTTTATGTCTTTGAGATTTTATGACTATGTGGAGTAAATTACATTATTTTAGGAGATAAGGACAAAATATTTTACATCATTTTTTATGAAGGATTATATAATTATTTAGAGACTCTGTCAAAATGAATTTCAACATATCATCTGTGAAAAAATAAACCGCCTGAGAGGACGATGCCGATCATGGAAGATATACTACAAGTATTTGTTCTAGATTTCATTGGTTCATGAGTTGATAATATATACATGGTTGAGTTCACATAATGTAATATTATCTAGGTTTAAAATTTGGTGGTACCATTCATGACACTTTATGGGTGACCATGTGGTTCACCATCGTGTTAGCATGAGGCGGGTAAGGTGGTTGTAGTTGGTCCAAGAATGATACATGAGACCTCTAAAAAGGTGTATTTGATCATGAAGAATTGCGATATTTATTGGATTAGATAATAGTTATATGTTGACTAGAGGAGATAATACTTGGAGTTAACTCTATATGACTTTGTTTTCTTGAGGGTGTCACCTCAGATAGAGAATTATCATTTATAGAAGAAATGGAAGCTAGTACTACGGTTTGTGATATTGTTCATGATTACCAAGTATATCATAATAGTGCATTACCATTTGTATCTTACTCTATAATATCAAGTCATGTCTAGTGTATTTATTATTTTTTTGGTTTTAGTTGTAAAAGACTTATATTTTAGATTTCATCTATAGTGAGGACACTGAGTTGGAAGTAGATGAATATTTTGAGCTGTGACCAGTTTAAATTATAGAATATGCAAGAATTTATTGAGGGGGGATATTGTACTACTTGTTCAAGTTGTGTGGAGATATAGAAGAATTCACAAGGATACATGGGAGTATGAATATGATAAACAATCTCATTGTCTAGATTTGTTTGATAAAAAACTATAGGGACACTTTTCATGAATGATAATTCCCTACAAGGGGAGATTATAATGACAAACAAATTTAGGTACCTTACTTCTTACTTTGATCCTCTATTTTTTTGAGTTATTATCTTCATAGGTGATGTCTCAATTAGGTTATGTTAGGTTTTGGATAGATTTAGAGACCTTTAAGGGGGTTAATGTTTGGAATATCATTAGTAGATGCCACATAGTTCACCCTAAGAAACAATACAGCTTGTTAGAGAAGGAAAATGGGTATTACAAGATGGTTTTAAGGTTAGAGCTAACCATGCGACATTCCCCAGAAAAACTTTTGACATTGGATAAAGTTGAAAATCACACTTCATACACAATTTCCCAAAACATGTGACCAAAACATTTGGGTTTCTAGTAGATGTTGGGAGCCTCACATAATAAGTGCATGATTTAGTAAATTGGGAGACCAAACCATGTGTACTGTTTTAATTAATTTGAAAATTTGGTTTTAAAACCTAAAACTCTATAAAATTCCTTATACTTTATCCTATGGCTAAGGATCTAGAACTTAGGGACTGCAATGGTGGTTTTTTGTGAGTCCACTTCCTTCAAACTCTAACTATAGTGAATCTATAGGCTTTGTGCTATGATAATTTAAGGTATGTAGACATTATTGTTAATTATTCTTCATATCACTTTATCTTTCCTATTTCTCTTGGGATTACAAATAGATATAGGATTCAATATCTAGATCTAAATATTTCTATGTGATCTAATGTAAAATTTATAGGTCATTAAAGGACCAGAGCCCTAATACATTGAGAATCACTCTCTCTATTGAATGAATTAAGATCTACAATTGGTGGAGGATATCATTGGGTAAGATTAATATAATTGAATATGTTATTCAGTTCTTCTTCTTGAATCGAGTTCTAGATTCTCCTTTCCTACGAATGGGGGTTGTATCTAGTGATCCTTGATATGAATGCTAGATTCATGTGAGGATTAATGGTGTATTTTATATGCTTCTCGTAAATAATATTGATTTAGGAATCCCCTAACCATATAGAAGACTTGTATATGGTTATTGGATTGATATTATGGTATGTTTTTGTGAGATTTTAGACCCACATTTTAGGTGTGTTTATTGTGGGTGTGTGCGTAGATCTATGAGAATTATAATTGTCCTCACTTGTTTTTCACCCTATTATTTACCTTTCTTGTGACTGTAGAACTTTTATTTAGCTGTAAATATGTTCTAACTGATAAAAATTGACTAAATGGAACCCTAGAGCTGAATAATGGGGGATGTCAAAAGGGTCAATAATTGTCCCTAGTTGATGGTATTGTTTGATATCATAGAAATGTTAAGTGACTAAAGGAGTATATTCTTGAAAGTGTTAGGTGTATCTAATATGTTAGATTGATGAAATTTTAAAAAACCTTACTTAGGTGACTGTGATATATTTTTTTTGGCATTTTATGTGTACATACCACTAATTGAGGATAAATGACCACATTGGGGGGAAAAGTGAGGTGTTACGAAAAGGTGGAACATGGGAATATGAAGGATGGGTATATGTGTTTGATCCTATGTGTCCACCTTACTGTAATGGAGGTTGGGTTAGGGTATGTGGAAACTTGGTTACCTCACGATGACCTGATATGTGTGGGGTTTATTACTTATTAATTATATTAATGTTTTGGATTAAACCACACACACACACACATATATATATATATATGAAATTATATTACGAGAACAATAGTGATTTCCTAGTGGGTTTTATACTCAAAAAATGCATGAAAATATCGATGCACATACAAAATTCGTGATCAGGGATCTAGAAAAGGGTAATTTTCCCACAGTAGGTTATTGAGGAGATGGATCTTGGAGTTTGAGAAGGTACCAGGATAGAATCTATACAAATGTTATAGTGTTCTTATTTATGTATCTGATGTTTTTTTCACTATGGTTGTACCTACCACATTTGGGGGACTAGTTTTACAACATGAATGGCTGGCGTTCTATATGTTATAGCATTGTGATTATCTTTTACTTTTTTGTTGTTTTGTTCTAACTAAGTATTTATATATTTTGTATAACTTAATGTATAACCTATTACCGAGGGTATAGTCTCCCCACTGAACAGTCCATACCCTCACTACTAGTTGGTATTTTCATATGGGTTTTCATTCATGAGGTCTTGTGGTACTTTGACCAGAATAGTTAATTCGGGTGGGGGCATTTCAATAAATACCAAAATATTGAAATGATAAAGGGATAATTAAAGTAAATTGGGAATTATACCATTTTCTTTTAAAATAAATTTTAATAAATAAACCCATAAGAAAATAAATAATCTATAATAACATAAATGAATGAAATATATTATGGGAATAATTATTTAAAAAATTTAGTTGGTTACATATATGGTGTAAGTGTAATAATGAAAAATAGTACCTAAGTTTTAGGACTCTCAAACCATTTCATTTCATTTTGGTTTTATACTCTTTTATATTCTACCTATACAATATTATTTCAAAATATTATTATTTAATACTTTGTTAATATACACATTTTAACCCCCCTTTACTTCTATTTGGGATAAGCATGTTTTTATTTCCAACATATGAATTCATATCCACCACTAATGATTTTGATAAAAACAGTGTTTTCAATCCTCTCTTTGGAAATTATTATTTTTCATTTGTTCCCCTATTCAGGGACTATTCTATTTTTATTCTATGATCCTACCCCTAAAAATAAAAGATATTTTCCATTTTTATTTAGGTCACATCCATGTTTATTCATTCATATATTCTTTATAAATTTATTATTAAATTAATTCTCTACCCAAAGTTTTATTTGATGTTTATGCTTGATTTATATTTCTTTTTTTGTCTATAGTAAAATATTTTAAACATATAATTTTGTGACGGGTGGGAAAAAATTAATTTATACCTAGAATTCCATTAGTAAATATTTAAATTTTGGGATATAATTATGTATAGACATGACATGCTTAGATTTGTATATAATGTTCTGTATGGAAAATATGCAATTAGATTTATCTATTTTGTTATAATGTCTTAAAATGAATCCTTGGAATATGATATTTTATTACTATCTATTTTATAAATACCATTTCACAATTATATGGTTATTATGATTAAGACCATATTATTATGTTATGATGATGATGATTATGCTAACTTAGGTACTTCTGTGGATATTTGTCTTATTTTCATTAATATCAATCCTCCATGAAATATGATTTTTTCCATATCCATTGTTTTATTTATTCTTAAATCTAGTAACACGATTGAAGAATATTATGAAGGTATATAGGAGGACTATAATGAATTATTTATGTAATTATTAAGTTAATTTTGTGTTTGAATATTAATATCAACATTATTTTCAAATATACTCAATTCTTGGAGATGTAATTTTTTTTATTACCAATGATGTAATAATTATGTAGGTAATATAAAGGTCCTTAGAGTTATAATTATAGAATGGTTATCTCAATTTTAGAATTAGTTTCAATAGTAAAAGATAATATATTTTAGATTAAGTGATTTTAAATGTTATGTACACTAGACTTAATCATTAATTTACCTATTCTAGGAAGTATTTTATCTCTTCTTTAAATAGAAGTTTTTTTATTCTCACTAAATTTTTATGCAAAAAAAATATTAGAAATCATGAATAATTAAATGTTGTTATTAAATATAAAATTATCATTCACTAATGATTTGTAAAATCCTTATTCGATTCTATATGGATGCATTTCATCATATCATACAAGTTTATAAGTAATATCCAATGACATCCCTAACCCCATGATGTTGAGATATATATATAAACACATAGTGGTAATATTTTTGAATCCTATGTGACTTAATTATTCCTATTTAATATTTTATAGAAAACTCATTGAGAAAATATTGCTATTTATTATTTCGCAGAATTTGACAACATAATATTCATGGATTGGCTATCTTTGTATATAGAACATATCATTATCTAGTAAAAGGATGTCTACTTCTATATAAAAATACATCCGATGATTTTATAAAAATGAAATGAGGATAATGAATCTCCATTGGTTAATCATTCAAGGGTACGAGTATTGATAAACAATTAAGAAGTATATATTTGTAAAGTAGTTGTCATAAAGGAGGATTTCCGCTTTTCTATCATTTCTATAATGCTGGAATATATAGGTTGATTACTCAAATACATTCATATAATATTTATATAACATGAAAATGAGTTATAAATTAAACTTACACCTACTATGGCACCTATATCAACGATATTTTATATAATATGCCTAATTGAATTGATGAATTTAAATATGTAGTTACAAGACAATAAGGAAAAGGTGATTATAAGTCCTAGTACATTACCTTTAGGTGCACTGGTTCTCTTTGTTAAGATGAATAATGGGTAAATGTGGTTATAAATAGACTATTGATATCTCAATAAGATCATAATAAAAAATAAGTACACACTACCACTGATTGATAACAAATTAAATCTTCTTTAATAAGATCAATTATTCTCAAAAGTGGATGTTCATTATAGATATAAATAACATAAGGTAAAGGGATAAGATATTCAAGATACATTCTTCCATATAAGATAATGTCTTGATTAATTTTTAGTAATTTCATTTTGACTTAACAACACCTGAACAATCTTCGTATAATTGATAAATAGATACTTTAGAAACTACCTAGGAGTATTTTTATTGGTATTTATTAAAAGGTTTCTCATATAGTAACAGAGTTAATAATACCATTAACAATGTCTAGGTATAAGGTCAAAATTTTAAAAAAGGGATAAGTTAAATACATGATTAATTTAGTTTGTAATTCTTAGAGTTTTTTTCAAAACATATTGAACATAACTAAATAATTCAATGATGAAGGTGATTTAGAAATGGCTCATACCAATAATTCTAATATATATCTATAGTTTTCTTGTATTATCTATTTTTTTATTAATTTCCCATGAGAAATTTATCATTTCATTATAACATAAGAACTAATATTACATATAATGAATTCATGTGGTTCTAGAAAGCATAATATGAAGAAAACTTAAGGAGATTCACAATATTAATGTCTTAGAACATATAGTCACACTGCCTTCAAGTGTATAATGGTTTTTCAAATGAAAGGATTCTTAAAATATTTTGTTTTGTTCTCTGATCAATGAAAAATATAATTTTATATATTTTTACTCACAAAAATTTTGGACCCCTGAGAAAAATTACACGAAGAATGTTTTGTTGTGTTCGACCCCATGAGACCCTGATAGGGGAGGGTGATTCAGGGTGTCAAATTTTAATTTTGATTTAACGGATCTTCAACCCATGTTGGTAGGAACATTTAAAGCCTCCCAGATTTTATTTAAAATAATAAAATCATAGAAGTGAATGAAATTAAAGCATAACACGGAAAATTTTACATGGTCCACTACAAAGAGATACGTCCAAGATTAATTCACCGATGAAGTTTCATTCATTTTTAAATCCACTATGCTTAAATTATATTAGTGGATTGAAAATTTTCAAACATTAAACCATTTTTATAGCTTCTCTTCCATTATAAATGAATTTAGGGAATGTTGTAGTACCTCCCTCAGATCTTTTCCATTGATTCCTCATTTTACACTACTTTGTATGAGGACTTCCTCAGTAAAAAATTAAAGTTTAATTCCTCATAATCACGATTATAGAAATCACTTTTCATATTTGACTATAGAATATGATAATCCATTGTGATCCTTTATCATCTAAATAGCTTTAGAAAAACCTTACTTGAGGAATGTTAACAAATTTTCTAGAAAACACTATTCACTACAATACCCCAATGCTGTAACCCAGAGCATGTAATCCTAATCACATAACCGTGATCATGAGATGTTGATCATGAGACCCTATGTGTAAGAATTATCTATGGGTAATTTTAATGTATTCTAAATTCTCCTAACTCTAGTAACCTAACCACTTCCATGGATGGCTTGAATATAACTCCTTATAGAGATCACTTCCCCAAAAACACATATATGGGATGGATACACAATCATGAATCCCCATTATCCTACCTTATAAAAAAATCTTCCAAACTAGAATATGATCTCTAATACTCAATTCCTCCCTTTACGATGTAAATAGTTTGTATTTATAGAGTATTTTCCACCAAATTAACTCACAAGAACCAACTCAACCATTCATTTCATCAACATACAATATATATGAACATCACCTAAACAAATGGAAATTGATCATATGACTCACCTAACATATGTATCTCATGTGGTTCCCTTCACAAAAAGTGATTATGAATCAAAACAAGCATCACAGGTATCTCCATCATTATCATCAAAATATCCCTTCATGATTATGTTTTCATCCTGACTTTGTCGCCTGATTCATAGTGCTTCATCCCATAATTCTTTACTACAAAATAATTTCGTAGTTTTCATTTCTTCATCCTTAAAATTATTTTCATGATCAGAATTCATGATTCCTTAATCCATTATTTGATCACATGATGTTTATCTAAACATGTAAACCATAATGTGTTGTGGGAAAAACACTTCTCTTCTCCAGATTTAAATCCCAAAAAATTGGAAAACAATTCGATTATCTGCTACATTATTCATTAACACATAAGGACTAATTTTTCCTAGAAAACATAATCCTTATCCAGTATCACCCCAAAATTGGATTTAAAATTATCACAATCTATTTCTTAAAAATAATATCACCTTGGTCCCAATATAGTGTTAGAAACTTTGATCTTTTGAATGATGATTTAGAGACACTAATTCTATAGAGATGAGTGTAGAATATATACTAACTATGATAGATTAATGTTTATATTTATATATAAGGAGATATAAACTATTCAATTGATATTGTTAATGTTAATAAAGTAATATGACAACTCAAATTATTACCATCATGGGGAGTAAAATAAGGTAACTGATGCTCTAATATTAAATGAAAATTCTAGCTTATCCCTAAAGAGGATTGAGAAAAACCCTATTTATTGTTATACAAAAGATGAAATTGGAAACTATAGATTAAAATATGATGTCCTACATTACCCAATTGATTTCTTATCATTATATTAAATAGATAAACAAGGAGGCACAAATAATTTATTTAAATCTATAATAAAATTTGGGAGGAACAATGATGGTGAACCTTTATAAATTCCAATTTACGAAAGTAAATTCATTATATTTTTGACATATGGTATATATTATATATACGATAAATATTATTTAGGGTCTATTAGGTGATATGGATATATCATCATTCTCCATACACCCAAGAGGCACTACAATGTATCAAGAGCTTCATGTGAACTTTTTATGGGAAAAAAGAAATGTGATATTGTTGTGTAAACCTATGAAATCATGTAATGATATAATTTTAAGGTAGAGAATAAAAATAGAATGGGGATAATGAAAACATTACCCATAAAAACATTGAATTGTGAGAACATTACTATATATTTTTCCCTTGGTTTTCTAAAGAAATATAACAGAACATTTCCATATGGGTTGTGGTTAATCAACTAATAATGAAATACCACAACATTACACCTTGAAATTATTCCACACTTGGGTAACATGGGATTATTTATTCCAAGGAAGTTGTGAATCTATATAGGTAACCGCATTTTATCATATCTTATCATGACTTAAGGTTAAAAACTAAGTTTTAGATGAGTCTTTGACATTACATTGACAAAGAATTGAACTTATGTATGTCCTGTCACCCCATTAATGATGGTAAATTTAAAAACACAATCCAGAAATTTGATGAAATGCTAAGAGATACCTTTATGATCTTAGGAAGTTGTTAGGATCAACATATAGCACTGGTAGAGCTATCATAAAATAATATTTTCCACTCAAGTATACAGATGGACTCATAAGAGAATAGATGTAGCACAGAAATGTACTTATATAAAGTTATTAAATAGAAGGTATTCATACCTAATCTTGTGAAAGAATGTATAGAAAAGGTTTACTGTATTTTGAAATACATTATAGTCCTAGTGACGATATAATTAGTTATATCAAAAAAACCATTAATTACATGATTTATAATAAGGATTTTACTTTCCTAAATTCCCATGATATTTTAGATTTATAATTTTGAATAAATAAGAAAAAAACATAACATAAAAAATTATAAACATCCACACAATGTACATTTTTTACCATAAAAACTTGGCATTAAGTTTACACTCCTATTTCATTCAAGATACTTTTTCTTCCTTTAAGATGAGTCCAACACAGCTATTTTTCCTTTATATAGATCTTATACATTCCTAGATACTATTAAAAACATATGAATGCATGGGATGTGAAAAAAAAATTATTAAGGGATAATTAAGAAAGGAATCCCATTAGTCCAGTGTAAATCATGGAAACCTATTAATATATTTACCTTTTTCACAATAAATATTTGAGAAAAAAATATATCCACATGTTAAAATAAAAATATTATAAAAAACAATTTAAATCCATTATCATTATATAAAATCATTAATTAAACATGAGGTATATGAGAACTCATGAAAATACTCAAAAAACCAACCATTCACCTTTAAAACATTATAGACATTTCATTACTCATGAAATCAAAATATTTATATAAAAAACCTCAGAAGGAATGAAATATGTATCTTATAGAATCATATTCATAAACTATGTTCACTTATGTTTAAACTTTTAAAAATTCATAGTCCTGGTTAATTCCATTGGTTTAACTTGTCGGGTCATCTACCGTATTTTTCGCCTTTGAAGGCTATTCATTACCCAATGCATTAGAGAGGTTTATCAGGATCACTCATCATCATGAGATATATCAACCTAACCCATAATAATATATAATTATAAATTAATTTATCATGAAAAAATATATTTATTTATATACTTTTAATCATAAACTATTGAAAAACTCATTTGAAACCATAATCCAAATCACTTTTCTACTTCACATAGAAATGTGGAAAAAAATAAATTAATTTAGAAATATATTTAAGTAAAATATTACAAGAATACAAATAATTGAATATTAATTGAATATTTATGAAAATATATATAGTAATATTTATAATTAATAACATCTATGTTGGTCGAAATAGGAGATCAAACCGCATTCCCTAAAAAACCATTCATTAAAACTTCAAAAAAAGTCAAAATAAGTCATATGGTAGATGTTAATAAGATTCCATTTTAAACCTTAAAAAAAAGTAAAAAGCATTGGTTTATTATATGTAAAATTATTTTATGTATAAATAATAAAATTCTTAGAATAGTTTTATGAACATGTATATGGAGGAGAAAGACTTGAAAAAGATATTTTAAAATAAGAATTTAAAGAAAAATCTACATTGACCATAGTAACTTTTAAATCAGAAAACAAATATGAAATGTTAAAAAATGAAATGGATGTGTACAAAATTTAAATATATTTAAATTAATAATAAAATAAATTAATATTTTATTATATACAAAACATTAAATAAAACATGTGTGGAAAATGACATGAGTCTCAAAAAAAGGAACATGAGATGAGAAATCCCTTTTCGTAAATCCCGTCAATATTTGTATGTTATATGACCCCTAAATAATAAAATTATTTTCTATACTATATTAATAACAACATTAATTTTAATTTCATTTTTATAATTCCTTTTATTTAATTTTTTACCACAACTTATTTAGTTACTCAAATGGTTAAGTTTTCATTGGTTGTTTTGGGATTGTCAAGTTTATAACATCAAAATAACAACTATGAATTGACCATGGTAAAAGATTTAATTATTACATAATATAAAAAGTCTTATAAAATTTACAATTTTCATGTTTGAAAAATAAATACACTTTAATTACCATCCTTGTAAGGTGGAAATAAATAATTAAGAACATCATTTCATGGAGATGGTAGTCTGAACATATGCATGGAGGATGCTTTCATTTTTCTACTAGGTTGCAAATAAATGAAGTAAATGATATATTAATTTTCTAAAATCATATATATGTTATTAATTTAATATTTTCTCATTAAGTTCATACTTATTTTCAACCATGTTAGGCAATAATGAAAAAAATCACATCACTTTGGGGAGGTGGTAGTCTGCATGAATACACAAGCAACATTATGATTTTATGAAAACCATTATTGATGTGAAGTTAAGAAATGTAATATATTTAAATAATAATAATATAATAATAAATATAGTATATATCAATTTTTTCACCACTTTAACCATTCATATGATCTGGTGATGAAAAAACATATTGCTTTGTAGTGGTGTTAGTCCATAATTACGTACAAGAAAAGTTTTCATTTCTAATAGGATGGAAAATAAGACGAAAAAGGATTATTCCGTAAACATAATAATATTAATTTATATGGAATTTAATTATGTTATTATATCATAATTTTTAAATAAAATTTGAATAAGTTGAAAGATTAAATAAACATGAAAACATTTAGTTAAAAGTTTCACCACTTGTTTTGAAATCCTTCTTTTTATTACACCTTTAACCTTCTATATATTTTCTTTTGGTGAGACTAGAAACACTAAGATGTGGGTAGAGATTTATTTAATTTATATATTAAGGTATTTGTAAAATTAAATAGATCTATATAATTTAATAAAATATTATAGTAGATTACCTTTTATAAGTGAGTGGAGTGACACTCTTGTAATTTTTTAGATTACTAAAAATAATAAAAACTCTTAATCATGGAAATGTGACACTAAATCTATTGAATTTTTAATATTAGTTTATATAGGTTGAAATATTGTAATAAAATAAGATTTAAGAACAATTTTTTTACCTTATCAATTAGTTTTATCCTTAATTAACCTTTTTTACCCTTTTACCAAAGTTCCAATTTTTTTACTAAGGATACTATTCAAAATGATAAAAAATGAAATTGAACTCACTAATAATTGTGAATGTTATAATTCAAGATATGAAATCAATTGTTATGATAAAATATGAATAAGTGGAAGAAAATAATTTTAATATTATTGCACTAAATGCAAAGAAAACGTCTTTTAGAAAAAAAAGCATTGTTAGATATAAAAATGAACTGACGCCAAAATAAAAAAGAATAAATATTAATTTGAAATTAATTAGATTATGTTTAAAAAATATTTTATTTTACATTAAATAAAAATAAAAAATATAATGATTATTTAAATTACTATACTAAAATAAAATAAATGTTAGTTTTGGAAAAATCATCATTTTTTGTTATTCACAAAAAAAAAATCGTTGCAGAAAAATATGAAAAAAACACCCTAAATTTTTTTGATTTGATGATACAAAAAATTAATTCCATTTTATAAAATTCAATGCCTTATAATTATATAATTAATATTTTAATAAAATTTTATAATTCAGGGAAGTCATTTTTGTTAGACAAATCTAAATCGCTTTCATCTCACAAATTTCATAAAATCAGTATACGGAAAATATTTCATAAAAATATATTCATGAATATTTTGAAGACATTAAATTGATTTATTATTAAAATTACATTTATTTTCACATTTTTTCATTCATTAAATTGTGTCCTCAAAATATTATTCATCATATAAATAGGTGATGTTATTTTTCTCTCATAGCACATTTTGATTCCAATGTTTTGTTTCAATAATATGTTTCTTCCATAAAACCTTTTCTAGGTGAGTCACCTAATTCCAAAAACCCTACTCTCTATGATATATAATTTTAAATATCTTTTCCTTAAATGAAATAATCACTTCCAACTAAAATATTTTAGGGATGAATACATGAGACTCATCATGTACAAATTTCCTTAACAGTGAAAAATGAAACATGTAATGTGCTTGATATAAATATATAGGTAATGCCACTTGTTTGAAAACAATACCATTTTTATTTAATTTCATATTAGATAATATACCATGGACATAATTTTATTCTCTTTCTGAAATGAATAACACTTTTTTGAGGAGATACATTAAGAATAATAATATCTCCTACCCAAAATGAGATATTTTTCCTCCAGTTATCTACAAAACATTTCATCCTATTCTATGCTACCATAATATTATGAAAAATCATCTTTACCTTCTCAACCATCTCTTATACAATTTTTAGTCCAAAAATATAATTTCATTAACTATCTCCCAACTTTCTAGAGTTCAAAAATACTTTCCATATAAATTCTTCAAAGGGGCCATCTTTATGATAGAAGGAAACTTATTTTTATATGAAAATTTCACAATGAGAGATATTAATCCCAAATTAAATGATAATAAAATGATCAAGATTAACTAGTTTCTTCAATATTTGGCATTTTATTCTATGAATGTTCATCAAATTGTGAATAAAAAGTTGTATAGAAATTTAATTTAGTACCCAACAACTTCTAAGTTCCTTTCAAAATATTTGAGGTAAATATAGGATTATAATTAGATATAAATGAGATAGGGACTCCATGTAACATGAAAATATCATTAATATACAGTATATCAATTTCATCAAAATATTAAGTAACTCAAATGGGAAGAAAATGCATATATGTTGTTAAACGATCAATAATATCCCAAATCAAATTATTACATCGAGATTTCATTTTTAATATCTCCATAAAACCATTTATATATTCTCCCATTTCCATTAAACTATCATAAAATGATAAATCATTCCCTTTGGTAGTTTTATTTCAACATTAACCTTTTGAAAATTTAGAAATTTCACAATAAAATAAGCAATATCATTCATTATTACACCTGTTAAATATTACACCCAAAGGTCTCTATATATTTTATTAATGCTAGTATGAATAGAAAATGGAGATCTATTATCTTCACATTATAATTACTTCTTTAATTGGTAATAACATAGAGCATATACCCAATTTCAAAATATAATAACACATTATTTTACAATTTCAAATATATGAAACATTCCCTTCTTTCCCAATTCTACATTTTTCTTATATGTCAATATCTTCATTTTGAGCATTCCTAATTCTAGCTCACAAATATTTCTGCACTGAATCCAGAACCAAAAGAGAGGGAGTTTCAAAATGTTCAATTTCTAGACCCAAATTAATTAAATTATTAGTGAAATAATCATGTTTCAACAATATAATCATTAATTATACATTATTATTTTGACTCATAGTATCAGATATATTATTTGATTTAACTAGATTATAGAGATTTAAGAAATCATAATCTTTTTTAAATTCAAATCACATTGTCTACTACTTGTTCAACTCTTTTTGAGAGAATATATACTTTAAAAGTTTATGATGAGTATATATTTCTCATTTTAACCCAAAAAAATATGTCTCCAAATTTTAAAAAAACCACTTTAGGGTCAAGATAATGGTTAGGGAAATTATACTCGTAGTGATTAAATTAACATGAATCATATGAATTACCTGATCATCTTGTATTAAGACATGACCATGTAAATTAAAATAAGAATAACTATAAATATAAAATTTACCATAATATATTGGGAAGGATAGCACTATATAATTAACTAATCTTATTTTAAATTATTAAATACATTCATCCCATTTATTTTTTCATATTAATTTAACTCTTTTTATATTTTCCTTATTTAGTGGAATAGATAACCAAGAAAAGTTATTGACAAACCATCAATAATAACTCATTAATTCCAGAAAAATTTGAACCTCATTAACATCTTTAGGTTCTGTCCATTCTTCCACAAAATTAGTTTTAGCATGATCAATAGTTATTTTATTTTTTGAAATAATGTTACTATGGAAATAAATATATTGTAATAAAATATCAAAATTTTTATGTTTTCTGTCTACATTTTATTCTCTTAACAAATATTTAAAAATTCATGGTTTTTAATCATTTTCCTAATAATTTTAAAATAAAACATAATTTCATTAATGAAAACCATAAAAAATATATCCAAATACTGATAGAATAATATATTAATAACATAAATATAGTGAGTGAATTTGTCAACAAGAAAGTAATAACCAAATATTCATAGTGTCCATACCTAGTAAAAAATTCTATCTTCAGAATGTCTTCTTCCTTTACTTTCAACTGGTGATACCCAAACATTAGATTAATCTTTAAAAAATAAAGATCACCCTAGAGTTGTAACAACTTCATCTGATTGTATTGCATCTTCCGTAATTGAATCCATATAATTTTCCACAACTTTATGTTTCTAATATTTATGTTTCCAACCATTATTAACTAACTTTGTATATTTATTATTATAATTAAACAACTCATTGCAGTAAAAACATCCCACTATTGGAAGAATATTAGTTTTTTTATTATAGGTATGATCAAAACTTTTTTCCTTATATTCACAAGCCAAATGAGAAAGCTTACCATATCAGGGACACATTCCAGATTTGACCAAAAAAATATTTTTAATTCATTTACCACATTTGAATCATTTTAGTCGATTTTTATATGAATATTGTTTTAATTTTTCTTCAATGACTTCCAACTTAACCACTTCTAATTCTTGTTTTCATTAATTATATATGTTTCATAATATTTGATACTAGATTTATTAATGTGACATATAACTTACTCATAACGTTTAGATTCACAATAGGAAAATTCTCTTTATAAACATGGTTTTAGTGTTACGTGAAACCACAAAATTTTACTATTATATCCTTGAATGAAATATTTTTCATACCTAAAGAGTATGGTAAAATATTATTCATAATAATCCATTGAGTCTTATTCTTTTTGATTAAACTATAGAAATTTACTTTCCATTCTATATCAAATAGAATTAGTAAAATATTTCTTAATAAAAATACCTTTAAGACCACCCACTCAATGGAATAAATATTATCATTTCCCTGAGTATTCTTAATCAGAGGCCACTATCAATTTGATTCACCTTTAAAATGATAAATATAAGGAGTTAACATTGGATGATACATATATCCCAAAATTTAAAATATCATATCCAATGTATTTATCCATCATTCAAGTTGAACATGGTCTAAAGATCCACTGAAAGATAGAGGGTGTTATTTCATTAAATGATTCACTGTAGTCATATTCCTATTTGGAGAAGGTGTTCACTCTCTTTAATGGGTTCCACTATTAATATAATTCATCAACCAAGTAATCACTTCAACAAACTGATCAATTACAACAAATCTTAGTTGCTGATTCAAAATGTTATTATGCCCTTGATGCATTTATACTTCTAATTCCCTATTTTATCAATGGAAATATATTCTAAATAGTAATGTATTAGATGAAACAACATGGAAAATTTTAAAATATATCTTATGGTAATATAACCATAAATTATAATCCACTAAATTTTTCATTTAACAACACTCTAAACACTATATTTATCTAAACATTTTCTCTTATAAAATCTAAAACACTTTTTACCATAAAAAATCCACAATTAAATGAATTTTAATAAGGGTTCCATATTATTTCCTTCCAATGATGTTTTAGTTTTATAGTTTTAGTGAATTATAAATAAAATTACATATAAAATTAGGCACTTCTAAATGGAGAATATTTTTATCCAAAAATATAGCATTAAATTCATATACGTATTTCATTCAAGAAACTTCCTTTTATTTTAAGGTGAATAAAAATAAGAAATTTTGACATTTATATAGTTCTTACATATCCTTAGATCCATTGAAAACATTTCAAAACATATACATGTTAAAAAATATATGTAAGGGATATAAAGATTAACACATATTATTACTCAGGTAAAATGCGTGAAAACCCTTAAATGTATTTACCTTGTAAAAAATTAAACATTAAGAAAAAAATATAAACTTTATACAAGATAAAATTAACATTTTATCAAATAAATCCATTTAAACCCATTGGTATTATATATAAATTTTAAAGAAACATGATTTAAATGAAAACTTCGGAAGAAATTCCATGAAAAAACCAATTATTCACCTTTAAAAATTTATAAACCTTTATTTCACCATAAAATTGATGGATTCCCAAAAAACCCTAGTCAGGATAAAATTAAGTATATTAGAGAATCATATTTATAATATATGTTTATTCATGTTTATCCCATTTATACATTGCAAAGCCCAAATTAATTCTCTAGACGTAACCTACTTGGTTACCTCTCTCCACATTCACCTTCAAAAAATATTTATTGCTCAACACATTGCACAACTATATCTGGGTCACCCTTTTTCTTAAGATATATTGGGATCAACTTTCCTAATTAATTATTCATATGTAATATATCATAATAAACATCTAATATTTCACTTTTTCATAATAATCATAGTGAAAAACTCATTTGAACCAGTAAGGAAATGAAATTTCCCATAAAAATATTGATGCATATATCCTTAATTTGAAAACACGTTAAGTGGAATACTAAATGAAGAATATGAATAGAATATTATTTTTTAAACCAGGAAGAATTATATTTTAATATTTATATAAAATAATGTATTCTAAAGTGGGAATAGGTTGTCAAGATTTATATGTTGAAAACATAATTTTTCACATCAGTAGAAAGTAAAAATGACAAATTTGGTAAATGTTATAAAGATTTCATTTTAGAAAAATTTAAATAAATTAAAATTTAGTAAAATTTAACCTTTATAAATATTTTTAATATTAACAAAAACCATTATTTTAAAATTTTTAATAACATGGATATGGAGGAGAAATATTTGAAATGAATACTTTAAAATAAGGTTTTAAATAAAAATGCCATACGTCTTTAGTAACTTTTGAATCAAAACAAAATTGAAGGATATAACCTAAAAAATGTGTAAAACAATTGAAAATCCAAAAATAAATTATGAAATACATCTATATTGAAACATATACCACCTAAAATTAGGCATGTGGTGAATATATAATTAGTCCCAAATAAATGATATTGAAATAAGAAATCTCAAACCTTATGTCCCTTATAGCTTATACGTTATTTAACACATGAATAATAAAATTATATTACTTTTATAATTTCATAGAACCATTTTGATGTTCATTTAATTATTGTTATTTTTTTATTACATTTATTACATAGACTTATTCAGTTACTCAATTGGTTAATTTTACATTGGTCGTTTTGTGGTTGTTTGGGTTATAACTTTAAAATAACATTAGTGTGTTGGCAATGGTAAAAGTGTTAATTATTCCATCATATCTAAAATAATAAAAATTATATAATTATCAGATTTATAAATTTAATATAATTTTAAAAGAATACATCTAAGATGGTCAATAAATATGAAAAAAATAATTTCATAGAGGTGATAGTTCATACATTCACATGAACAATGTTTTAATTTTTATTATGGGTGGAAAAGAAAAAATTAAATATCATTTTACTTTTAAAGAATAATAACTATTTGATAAATTTAATATTTATCCATTATTTTAATCTCTATTCCCACCCATGTGAGGCTATAACAAAAATATAATCACATAGCTTTGTTGAAGTGGTAGTCTACACATACACATGAGTGAAACTATCATTTTTCCAATGGATAAAAGGGTAAAATAGTAAGTATTATATTATATTTAATGAATAATTATTATCTCATAAACATCACATATATCTATCTGATCCCTAATTTTAACCATCCAAATGAGTCGGTGGTGAATAAGTAAACACATCAGTTCGTGGTGGTGGTTGTCCGCACATATGCATGAGCGATGTTTTCATTTATCATAAGACTAAAAATAAGATAAAAAAGGGATTTATAATCTACAAAATAATATTTAATTATGTAGAATATAATTATTTTATTATATCATTATGATTAAATATTATTTTATGGAGGTAGAAGATGAAATAAACATAAAAATACTTGGTTAAATGTTATACCTCTTATTTTAAAACCTCTTTTGGAATCCACCTTAAGACTTTTAGGTTTTGTCCATTAGTTAGAAAAATTAAATGCGGAAGTGAGGAGACATTTTAAGATGTTTTTTGGAAATTTATTTTTTAATATAAAAGACATAGATAATCTGAAGAATAGAGGAGATATTGTATCAATTTTTAAGTGACGGGAGTGACAATCTTGTAATTATTCAATGTTTTAAAAAATAAAATGAATTAATCATTAGAAATTGGCACTAAATTAGTTAAATATATAATATAAGGTGAAAATCATCTAAATAAATTAAACCAATAATATTTAAGATAATATTTTATGACTTTATAACTTCATTTTAACCTAAATTAACCTGTTTTACCCATTTACCTTGGTGAAAACATTTTTTTTCTAAAGTCAATATTGATAAGGATGAAAATTGAAATTGAAATAATTAATAAATTTGAATCTTTTGATTTAAAATATGAAAATTAATTTTTCCAATTTTAATATTTAGAAGTGGAAGAAATTACATTTAATAAATGTTTGTAAAAATCAATGAAAATAGTTTTTAGAAAAAATGTGTTTTCAGCATAAAAATGAACATCTAACAAAATAAAATATAAAGAAGATTCCTATTAAATAAATTAGATTATGTTTAATATAATATATATAATGTTACTTTAATTCAAAATACAAAACATTCTGGGACATTTAAATTTCATTATTTAATGAAAACAAATGGAAATTTTGAATAAATCAACATTTTCACTATTCACACAGAAATCAATCTTTTCAGACAAATCCTAAATAATCAAACTCGAATAAAATTGATATTATCATAAAAAAATCTATTTCATTTTATGATATTATGTTAATATAATTCTGGGTTTTATTTTTAAATAACATAATAAAATTCATGAAAACCGGTTTGGTTTAGAAAATATAAATTTTTCAATTGAAAAATTTCATATAATAAAAGTATTGAAAATGAATCCATAACATCTAATAATTACAATTAGTGACTCCTAGATTTGATATATTATTATCAATACATTGTTTCCCACATTCTTCCACACCTTAGTAAATTGTATTGTCACAATTTTATTCATTAGTTAAATAAGTGAGTGTATTTTCCCTCATTTTTTTCTTATTCCCATACTGCTTCTTCAATTGTATAGTTATTCCAGAAAACCGTAACTAGGTGAGTGACCATATTCTAAAAAACCTGATCTCTAAGATCTAAAATCAGAATAGGGATATCCTCATAGTAAATATTTCCTCATAACTAAACTACTTTAGGGGTCAATATATGACATTCATTGTCAACATATTTCATTAATAATGAAACATGAAACACATCATCTACCTGAGATAAAACCAGAGTGTAACACCACAATATTTCATAGTATGTTATCTCATTAATGTAATTCAATAGCTTGCGTTACACACAACACCGAGTTAGAGTGCGCCACAACTTACTAAACTTGTTATTCAAAAATAGGTTATGAATAATATTAACTCCATTTTTAATCTTATATATAATATATAATTTTGACATCTATATTATGTGTTTCTTAGACACAATATAAGAACAAATTCATTTTTTAGATAAAAGAAGTATGTTTAAAAAAAATGCAATTTTACCACCTTTTAATGGAGAACCCTTTATAAAACAAATATTTGAAACTTATATATATTAAATTTAATGAAATTAATTCTTATTTATAGGTGAGACATAAAAAATTTAGTTTGGATAATTTTTGGTACTTTTTTGATAACATTCATATTTTGATGAATAGTGAAATATACTATGTTTTAATTGAAAACAAATTTTTTAATTGAAATAATTTATGGTGTCAAATTATGAATTTTAATTGTTTTGAATTATAATTAGATTATATTTTTACCATTTAATTCAATTTAGGTCATTATAAGTAATTTGACATTTAAATTTGACATAAACACTTGTCAATCTTTTAATAGTTTTTACATTTAAAAAACCCGCTTTTTTGGTTTTGACAATGGGAATTAATTTTAAATTAATTAATGAAACTTATATGTTCTGAATTTGGTAAAATAGAATTAATTTTTGAATTCATAATATCAAAATTATCTTAAGGTGATTTTCTAGTATTATTATGAAAACATCCAATTTTTGATGAATAGTGAAAAACTATGTGTTATTGTTTTAAATCAACTTTTTATTTAAATAATTATTTAATTTATTTAAATTTATTTTAAGTCAAAATTTATATATAGTACCTATATAATTTTAATGTAATTCATTAGATTCATTTTATAATAAAATTTGATGTATAAATTTTTATTGAACTTTTTACCGTCTTTTACCCACATTCTAGGAGCATTTGCAAATTAGAAAAAAACATAATTTTACTGCATCAGTGAGTTAAATTTCAAAAATTTGATAGACACATTTGACATTATTAAGTAAAATGTGGTTCAATAAGATGAAAATAATTTTTGGTGAATAGTAATTTTTGACTTTTATTTACCACTGTTAAAAGTAAATAGTGTAATTAAGGGTCAAAATGATATTATAATTTCCCTAACACATGTATTAATTATATTGGATAAGTTTATTTTGACCACAACCAACCATAGGAATAAAATAATACCCTTTAGGTCCACTTGGATTAGATTATAACATTTATTATTATTTTATTGAAAGAAGTATTAAAAGTGTTAAATTCAAAGATTAATAGATAAATTATTTTTAATATAGGGTTATAAATAAGATAAATTAGACTATAAGTATTCATTAGAAGTATAAAAAGATTTTAATACAACATGGTATTTTATTTATAATTTTTATAGATTAAATAATTAAATTTATTTATGACACAATGATGATGTAGTCATTACATTCTTAATGAAATATCAAAAAAGTTTATATTATAAAGATTAAGATAAATATAATTTAAATATATTTATGACATCCACGAATTTTCTAGGTTAATATGAAATGTTAAAGTTGATTAGATAAATTTTTATTGAAGTGATTAGGTTTTTATGACTTTCACAAAAACAAAATACCAAACAGTGTCAAAATTGACATAAATTAGTTTTTAAAACAAATACTTTATTATAGGATGATATAATATTCCAAAAAATATAAAGATAGGCCAAAGGGAACAAATATTATTATATATGTCATTAATAAACCACTATAGGTCCTTTTGGAAGTTTATAGTTTTTTTTATTAACCATATAGTGTAAGAATACAAGAGGACACCTTAAAGGTTAAACTATTTAACCAAGAGTTAAATCTAAATGATAAGGTTAAAATGATATCCTAAACTTGTCTAAAAACTATTGGTTGAAAGTATTTCTACCCATTACCACATAAATCTTGAAATAAATTCTTTTAGATCCATTATAAACCGAATATTATTGTATAATAAAATAATATTTTAATTTCTTCCTAAACTGACCCTCACCCCTTTTATAAAAGGGCACTTCCCCTTCCCTTAAAATCACACCTAAAAATCCATTTAGCTCTGCCAAAACCTAACCAAATAACCCACCAACCTCCCTCACATAAACCTATAGTCCTTAAATTTATCATAAAGCCAACCTAATGAGCCCTTTTTATCAACTCAAAAGGAAACACCCAAAGAAGAGGTAATAATTTCCCCACCCTCTTTCCAGTTCTTTTCTTTTTCCACTTCCTCTTTCTTTTTTGTTTCCATAAAAAAATAATAACTCAAGTAACTCCTACAAACTGTGATGTTATTTTAAATATGTTACCATTATATTTGTTATTCTATCCATCCTATAAATGACAATCTCACCATATGTGTTTATGTACGACATACCGTCTCCTTGTTGTGGTTAAGTTTGTTATTCAAACACTTCATTATTTGGATGGGTATAATAATGAGTATAACTGATATAAATAATAAATATAACATGTTAATTATTATTTATATATTATATACCATCCAAATAAATATGATTTCACCATCAATATAATGATATTTTCGCTCATGTGTATATACAGATTACCGTCTCCAGGACGCGATGAGATTCATTTCCATGTTCACCATTGAATGATGATTAGAAAAATATATATTATTAATAATTATGTCATATATGAAATAATAATTCTAATGGATATATATATATATATATATATATGTACCTACATATATCTTATTCACTTACTTCTGTTCAATACGATATGAAAACAGAAACAACGTTTATGCGTACGTAGGGCCTACCGTCTCCGTAAACAGTGTTCTCAATTTCATATATCTATCTATTATACATATTTATATTCTATATATATATATGAAATATAAATAATGTTTTATATTCTAGAATTATTTAAATCATGTTCTAAGTGATAAGATAATGAATAACAAGGTAAAACACGTACGATAAAGAAAGTGATTATTACCTGAAATGTTAATTTAACATGAAAATCATTATTAAATGGATAGTATAAAGTCATTAATGAATCATTTATGATATAATAAATATTAATATGGATATGGTATAATTTAATAACATTATATGGTCATTATACAGAAGGTTAAACGTACCCTCGACCAAAGGAAAGTGCAAGGTAAGGGTTAATTCCTCAATCTCATTATTATTCGAGATTGTTTATGGGTATGTTTTTATTGAGACATATTTATTATCCATGTCCATTTTTCATAAAAGAGTTTTTAAAGGGATTATTTTTAAGGGAATCTTTTATTAAAACAACATTTTAAATGTTTTAAAGACTTATTCTTCTAAAACATTCTCATTAATGTCCATGTTTTCAAAATGGTTTTAAGGATTTTTTCATATGGACATGAATGTTTTAAAATGTTAATTACTTTTAAAAGTTTCAAAGTGTTATAATAAACTTTGATTAAAAACTATCTTTCAAATGACTTCTTTGAAAAATTTTGTTCATTTTGAATGATTTAATGAAAAAGGAATATTTCTCTCAGATATTTTTACTGATCATTTTCAACTATGTCGACATCCTTTTCAGGATATTATTCTTGATCGAGTTAGATTTATTATAATAAAATATTCCATATTGTATTGAATGAGTTATGTAATGTTTTAATTTGGATGTGCTATTTTTATACAATTCATTGTTAATGGTTAATACATCTACATTTTGTATGCTAGTTTTAATATGAATGTCTATGTTATGTTTCAAACTTTTCATATGAGGAATGAATTGGACTTAGTAAGTGATGGGTGGAGCCCGCTATAGCTCCTCGACGCATCGGTAGGTTATATGAGACAAACTAGTATCTTGTCACTATGCCTTGACAAAATCTTATTTTTATTCTTGGCACAAGGCCTTGACTATGAGGTTATGAAGTCTGGCATTATGCATTCTATCATTATGAAATTAGCTATTGATATTACATGTGATTATTTGACTAGTAGAATATCCATGTGAATAAGTAAATGACATTATTTGATTTATCTTAGCCATATTACGCTAATGTTTATGTTTAAAAGGCTTTTGTTTTAGTTTTATACGTTGCCTTAAATGTTTATGTTTATTTTTCAATCTTTACGCTCTATTGTTATCCTTTCTAAGAATTTGATCTCACCCCTTTCATATGTTTTATTTTCCTGGGATTCCGAGAAGTGTATTATGATTGATAAGAAGTGTTAAGCTAGAGGATTAATGGTGTTCTCAAAGGATCATTTATTTTGTGTTTTATTTTCTAATGTGTAATGTAACGTTCATTTATGTAATCTATTTTCCAAGACTACTAAACTGATTGGTCTTTCAGGAGATTATTCCTTGTAATCATGCCAATGTATTAAAATAGTGCACCGACTCTAGGCTTTTGGGGTCGGGGAATTACATAGAGGTAAGGCCACTCTGTATGAAAGTTATCCATATTTTTTTTAAATTTCCTATGGGCCATGATACTATAGACTTAATTTTCTACTCCTTCTGAGACACATGATAATTTTTCAAGGGGATACTTTAAGAAAAACCTGATCTCCTACCTTAAATGAGATCTCTCTCCTTGGGTTATCTACATAACTTTTCTACTTATGCTATTTTTCCCTCACATAGTGATGAATTATATTTATATTCCCAACCATCATTTTTACCAATTATAGTCCAAAAAATTCCTTTCACCAACTTTTTTCCACCATGTTATTTTTTTTCAACACTTTCCATATAATTCCTTGAAAGGTGATATTTTTATAATAGAAAGAAAACATTTATTATAACAAACTTTAAATAATGAGATATATTGATCCCAAATTCCCTGATAATCCAATGAGAAGTCTTGAATAATATCTTCCAAATTCAGTTTTTTTCTTTGACTATGTATCAAATTATTAATGAAAATCCACATTAAAATTTAATTCATTATCCAATGACTTCGGAATTAAAGCATTTTTTTGTTAATTTTGGTATCAAAATCAAATATGATAGAGAGAGGAATCTAGTAAAATAATCTCTATAAATATTATAAAAGACAAGGTATAACAAATAGGTAGAAAATGAGAAAATTTATCTAAATGATCATCAATGATGAAAATCAAATTATTATATTCAGATATATTTTTTAATACCACAATGAAATCTATAGATATATTATTCTATTTAAATTAAATAACTAGAAAAATATAAACACTTCCCTTAATAAGTTTTCATTCATCATTAAACTATTTATAAGTCATTATTTTTATGATAAAATTCATAATATATTAATTCATTCCACCAAACCAATAATACACATGAAGGTCTCTATACATTTTAGTGTTGCTGAGATGAACAATAAATAGAGATCTACGAAATTCAACTAATAATTCATTCTTCAGTTAATAATAACTTATAACACACAACAACCTTCCAAATATCATAAAAAATTAACAATCATTGTTAAATTTAGGAAACTTACCCTTCATGACAAATTCAAAATTTTCATTCAAATCATGATCTTTCTTTTGAGCATGATTAATTCTATCATAAAAATATGATTGTAATAAAACCTAAACAAAATGTGATGGAATTCCTATAAAAATAATTTCTATGGAAACATTAACGAAATAATGAAATAAAGCATCTTATTAAAACCATATAATGTTTAATGATACATTATATTTTATAATCAAGGAATCAACTACCTTTTCTTATTTACCAAAATGATTCAAAATCATGAAATCATAATCCTTTATCAGTTCAATCCAACTTCTTTGTCTCATGTTCAAATATCTTTGATTGAATATATACTGTAAAAGTTTATGGTCAGTATATATTTCACATTTGTCCCATATAAAATATGCCTCTAAATTTTAACATAAAAAACCACAACTGATATCTCAAGACCATGCATAGGGTAATTATTCTAATCTATCTTAAATTGATGTGATTAATATCGAATTATCTGATTATCTCTCATCAAGGAACAACCAAGTAACTTCAGATAAGGATCAATATAAAATACAAATTCACCATTTCTTATTGGTAAGAAAAAACATATTATTAACCAATATTATTTTTAATTCTTGAAGAAATTCATCATAATCCTTTTTATAGATGTATTTAACCAATTTTTAAGTTAACATAGTTAGTGATATTGATAACCGATAAAATTTTCAACAAACTATCGGTAGTAACTCACTAATCAAAGAAAAATTTAACTCTCGGAGAAATTTATTATTCTTGTCCATTCTTCCACAACGTTAGTTTTAACAAGATCAACAATTATGCCATATTTAGAAACAATATTCCTAATAGAATAAATCAATTATACCCAAAAATTTCATTCTCTAAATTTTCATTAAATTTTCATTTCTTTAATTTTCTTAAGAATAATCCCTATATGTTTATCATATTACTCATATAATTTATAATAAACTAGAATTATATTAATGAAACCTGCTAAAAATATATCCAAGAACACACAGAAAACTCTATTCATAAGATCTATAAATGAAGAAGGTTCATTCATCAACCCAAAAGATATGACAAAAAACTCATAATGGATACACCTAGTATCGATTTCCAGCCTTGGAATATTTTCCTCCTTAAATCTCAGTTTTGGATTCTTAATCTTGAGATCAATATTGAAAAAATATTAATCATCCCAGAGATTTAATCACTTAATTTGACTATCTCTTATCTATTATTGTCATATAAATTGATTTTCCCACATTTTTCCTTCTAATATCGATGATTCCCACCATGAGTAACTAACTTCATTCTTGGGTTAGCATAATGACCAATGTGTTTGAAGCTAAAACATACCACTATTAACTAAATATCTATTTTTTATATTACTTTTCTGATCATAACTCATTTTCTTACATCCATGATCCAAATAACCAAGATTACCACCTTAATAAAATTTTCATGATCCTATGAAAAATTCTTTAAAATGACTTTTACCACATTGAGAACATTTAAGGGGATTACCTCCATATTTCTTAGTTGAGTGACTCTCCATTTCTTCCTAACATGACCAATTATTATTTTAATTTTTATGATGTAAATAAGTCTTGAAATAATCCATCCCAACATTCCTAGTACAAAAAATAACTTCCTTATAACATTTAAATTCATGAGAGGCCAACCATCTCTTTAAACATGGTTTCATACCTATGTAGAGTCCATCATTTTTTCTCTCATTCCATTGAATGAAATTTGGCTCGTACGTGTCTAGTCTCGTAAAAAAATTTCATAACTTTCCAATGAGTCTTCTTTCTTCTACTTCAAATAAAAAATTTCCTTTATATTCCAATTAAAATAACACTAAGAAAATGTTTATTTAGAACAGTATATTTAATTAATTCCCACTACATCACATCTATATCATCTTTTTTTCATTGTGTTATAAATTAGAAACCACCATCGATCAACTTCAACATAAAAAAAATGAATAGCATAAGTTACATTTTAAGGTTCTATACATCCTTAAAATAAAAATACATTTCGAATGTTTTTATCCATCCTTTATATTACAGTAGGTCCAAAGAACAACTAAAATTTGGTGGGTGTTGTTTTATGAAATGATCCATTATTGAAATGTTCCTATATAGATAATTTGGTTTCTCTCTTTCATTTGTTCCACCATTAATAGTATATATCGGCTGAGATAACACTACCAAAAAATTCTCTATTATAACCACTCCTAGTTGTTGATTTAGACAGTTACTATCCCCTTGATGCCTTTTAACTTCAACAGACATGTATCCCCTATATAAAACCATTATGAATAGACATGGACTAGATGATACAACCAGGACATATTCAAAATGTATCTCATCATAATATAAATGTAAATAAAAATGTTTAAAATTTTATATTAATATCACAATAACATATATTTTTTTAAAATGTTTCTCTGATACTAACTATAATAAAATGTATCATAAAAATACCAAAAATTACATGATTTATTATAAGGGATGAAATTTCATACATTGAAATGATCTTTTAGGTTTATATCATTGGATAATTAGGGAAATATTAAACAATAAATTGAAGTATTCTATATAGTGCACATTTTTTTCTGAAAAAACATGGCATTAATTTTCCATCCTTGATTCATTAAAGACAGTTTTGATTTTTTGTTGTGAAATTTCCAAAGACGATATTTTTACATTTCTATAGTAAATACACATAGTTAGATTCTAGAAAAAAAATTTAAAACTTGGGATGAGTAGAACAACTCTCAGTAATGGATAAAAACATAAAAAATATCGTTAGTCCAGGGAAAAGCCTGAAAACCCAGGATTATGTTTAACTTTTTCATAATAAAACGTTTACCACAAAAATAAAACATATCCACAAGAGAATATAAATATTTTCTCAATGAAAAAATTTGAAACCCATTATTATAATAGAAAATTTTAAAATAAAAATGAGGTATATGAGAACATATGAAAATACTCCTTCATAAACCAACCATTCACCTTTAAATGTTTATAAACTTTTACTTCCTCATGAAATTAAAATATTTCCATAAAAACCATTATTTAGAATGAAACAAGTTTCATATAGAATCTTATTAATATTATGTGTTCACTAATGTTTAACCCATGTTATAAATTACTAACATCTAGTTAATTATATTGGATTTACGTACTATGTTATCTCCCTCAATTTTTTCCTTTGAACTCCATTCATTAACCAATGTATTCGAGAGCTATATTAGGATCACCCAGCATCATGAGCTATATTGGCCTCACCCATAATCATCTATAATTCAAAATTATTTTATCATGTATAAAATACTTCATTTTTAATTTTCCATCATAAAACCCTTGAAAAAAATATTTGAACCCATAAAAAATAACTTTCCATTTTTACATTAAAACTCATTTAAATATACATTAATTTTAAAAAACCATTAAACGAAATATTCCAAAATTAAAATAATAGAATATTCTTTTAAAAAACCTAAAAAATTATCGAGTAATATTTATAATGAAAAATTTCAATTATAGTGTGAGAAGTCGGTCAAGTCTTATATTTTAAATAAATATTCTTTTTCACTTTCATAAAAAGTCATATTGACCCGTATGGTAAATTTTTAAAATATTCATTTTAAACAATTTTTTTAGAAAAAAAGTTGTTAAAATTTATATTTAGTAATATTTTATGTATAAATTTTAAATATTCTTGAAAATTTTCTAATAAAAAGGATATGCAGAAGAAATATTTGAAAGGAACACTTTAAAATAGGTTTTAAAATAAAAAACTCTATCAACTTTAGTAACTTTATATAAAAAGAACATTGAAGAGTAGAACATGAAGAGGATATGTAAAAACCTTGAATATAAGTAAATTAATGATAATATAGAACCATATTCTAGTATGTACTAACAAAAAAACAAAGCATGTAGTGAAAATGGAATGAGTCTCAAATAATAGAAATTGAGAAAACAAATCCCTTATAATAAGTCATGTCTAGCTTTGTATGTTTTATATTTCCAAAATAATAATTTTTTTTAATTTTTTAATAAAAAATATTACATAAATTTAAATATTATTATTATTTTTTATCATTTATTTCCAAGACTTATTTAGATACTAAAATGATTAAGTTTTCGTTGGACTCTTTGGGTCCATTCTATTTATAACCTTAAAATAGCATTGCTGCGTTGACCATGGTCAAATGGATAATTATTACATCATCTAAGAATATTTATAATTTTATAATTATAATTTTTATACATTCATTATAGTTTAGGACCATTCATGTAAGGTGGTCATGAAAAATTAAACACATCGTTTCATGTAGACGGTAGTTCATGTATACACATGAATGATTTTTTCATTTTTATAGTTGGTGGAAATTGAATAAAGTTAATAATATTTTAAATTTATAGAATAATATATATTTTATAAATTTAAAATTTAATCATTATATCAAACCCTTTCACTATCCATGTGAGGATATAATGAAAAACCAAGCACATCGCTTTATGGAGGTGGTAGTTCACACATGCGCATGAGTGATGTAAACATTTTAAAATGGATAGTATGGTTAGAAGGTAAGTAATATATTATCTATAAAGAATAAATATTATGTCATAAATATTATATCTATTCATTGGAATAATCATTTTAACCACAAAAATGATATATTGATGAAAAATGAAACACATTTCCTCGTAGAGGTGGTAGTCCACACGTATGCGCAAGCGAAGTTTTCATTTCTCATTTGATTGAAAAAGAGATGAAAAAGGGTTGTATAAAAAACATAATAATATTTTAATTAATTTTAGTCAGTGATATTATTATATCATATTTTAATAATACTTGAAGAATTTAGAATAAGAAATAAATATTAATTCACCTAGTTATGAGCCATACCTCTTCATTGAAAACCTCCTTTGGCATACACATTAAGCCTTTTAGGTTTTTTAATTCTTTATAAAAATACCTATAAGAGATGAGGAATGATGTTTTGAAGGTATTTTTTCAAGTCCAGGTTTATTGAAATGGTTCAATGTATGTGAATATTATAGGAGAGGGGGTTCCCACATATAAGGGAGGGGAGTGGAATCTTGTAGTTATTCAATGATTTAAAATAATATACACTTTTAATCTTGGGAAGTGATAATAAATTAATTTAATTTTAAATTAAAGGTGATAATGATAGAAATAATATCATCCAATAATATTTTAGATTACATTAATGACCTTACAACATATTTTTAACCTTAGTTAACCTATTTTACCCTTTTACCACAATGATGACTTTTTTTCCAAGGTTACTATTCAAAATGACCAAAAATGAAATAGGGTTCATTAAAAAACTGAACACAATAATTCCAAATATAAAATAAATTTTTCAAGACTCATTTTTTATAAGAGTATGTTTTTAATTTTAATATATGTGCTCAAAATTCAAAGAAAAATATTTTTTATAAAAAATGCATTTTTAATAATATAAATGAACTTATACCAAAACATAATATAATAAATACTCCTATGAAATTAATTATATTATCTATATCCATTGATATATTATGTTACATTAAAACAAAATTCTAAAAAAAAGTACTTTTAAATAACTTGATTTAAAGAATATAAATGACATTTTTGAAGAAATGGGTATTTTTCAAGATTCGCTAAAAAATAATTCTTTTCAAAAAATACAAAAATTAACTCAATGATAATTTTTATACATTGATATGAAAAATGAATTCCGTTTTATAGAATTAAATCATAAAAAAAGACTTGTTTTAAATAAAACCATATAATTCATGAAAACAATTTGGTTAAAAATATAATTATTTTTCTAATAAAAAATTTCTTGATACCCATATAGTGAATAAGAATCAATAAGATGTAATCCTGAATATTAATAATGGATAAAAATGATTTATTATTAACACAACCTAGGTTTTCATAGAGTATACAATAATGATTTTCTAGAAATCATTGAAGAGGCCTTGAGTTCATTGTTTCATATAATGTGTTCCTTAGAACATCTCCATGGTAGTGTATATTGAAGTTTGGAATGAAGAAAAACCTTATCTCTAGATGCATCATGATTATAAAGAATGTGGATCATATATTTTCTATGGATAATAGATACATACATTCAACAAATTTGGATTAAGGGAATAATATGTTTCAAATATCACTACTAAGAAACTATGTAAAACCCCTCAACCATGTAGATTATTAGAAATTTGAGAAAAGTTTGAATTTTTAAAATGGTTGATGGGATGTATCATAAATCAGGAATCATAAAGGAATATTGGGGATGAGAAATTCTAAAATACTCATTTTGGGATTGGATCAAGTTCTTTATAGTACTTAGGGGTCTCGTAGGTGTCTCGTGGGGTTGGGACTAAAGGTTGTATGTTTTAGAGTTACATGTGTCGAAACACAGGTAGAGAAAGGTTAGTGATAATATAGAATCCCAACCAAGTGTCGTAAATTGTATAGGTACATTTTTTTTTGAAACTATACAGTTGGTTCTAGGATACCATGAATATGTCTATAGTGGAATGTAGACATGTTACATAGTTGGTACACAGTTTGTGAAAATGTGCATCATGACCATGTAAGGTGGATCACCTTAGAGAGTTCTTGTAAACATTTTCCACATGGTTTTCCAGAATTTTTGTCCAAATATTGTATCTAATTATACATAATGAAATGTGGAAAATGACAAAAAAAATCATCTCAAATTTTTATCCATTCCCCTCCCACCCTCTTCTATTAGGCATGAACAAACCATAGGGTTCTCCCAACCATTTTCCTCCTTATATAAGACCACGATTCGAGGTGTGTTTTTTGGTGATCTTTATGTATTTTTTATAATATCTATCCTAAAAAAACTCTAAATTTTCTTATTCTTCCTCAAATATATTTTTTTAGTTCTCTCATTTAGGTTTTTCTTGGTGATTCCATAGATCCATGGTAGAATCTCTCCATTTCCCATAGGGTTTTAAGTTGGATTTCAAAAATTAGATCTTGAGATGACTTCCACATTCCATTTCGTTGTGTTTAATTAAGGTATAATACCTTGGTAGATTTTAAAAGTTTTTTTTATCAATTTTTGTTTTTTATTTAACCATGGAA
Source organism: Viscum album (assembly GCA_963277665.1). Classification (NCBI taxonomy): domain Eukaryota; kingdom Viridiplantae; phylum Streptophyta; class Magnoliopsida; order Santalales; family Viscaceae; genus Viscum; species Viscum album. The sequence continues at coordinate 1,107,025,983 of OY728134.1, read as the reverse complement.
ATGGTGTTGCATATTATGTATTTTTCTTAGAATATGATCTGGGGTAAAACATGATCATTCAGTAGAATTGTGGCCTTGGTTTAATTGTAAAAATAAGTTATGGTAGGTTTCATTCATTGATTCCAAGAATTATTGGTTTGATAAATTAGTTATAATTGTTTTTTATTATCTATTTTTCATGTTATTGTAGCATGATTTAGGTATCTATTTGGTGATATGAGCTTCTATAGGACTTTCAAAGTTCTTATCCATTTGTTTTATAGTTTCAAAGCATTTAATAAGGTTGTTGTTCCCTTAATTCACCCATATTCTTTGTTTATCTTTTTAGTACATGTGTTAGTGTTCAGTCTGTTTTTCCAAGTGATAACCTTAAAAATTAATTGAATTTCTCAAATTGAAAATGTTGTTTTTGATAATGATTTTAAAAAGGACCTTCAGGAATGGTATGTTAGATCAATATTTCCGAATGTTAATTTTTTTTTTGTTTTTGAAATGGATGTGTAGAATGGTTTTTATTGAGTTTGTGTGGTATTTTATTAATGGTATTTCGAAATGGATCACCTTTCAATATCAAGGAAAAATCCCATAATTCATTTTTTTATTTTATTATGGAAATCCCTATAAGGGAACTGATATTGTGAATGGAATAAAGGGAATTACTATAGTACCATTATTTGATAAATAGATGGTATTCCTATAGTAGTGGGTTTGGATAACTAGACTATATGCCCATAGTGTTGGGTTTTCACCCTCAGTGTGGTAAGTGGGGAATAAATGGGAATGAGATGTGAGGTGACATTTATTTACGGGATCAGGTGGATAAAAATTACATGGCCATTGTATCTATAATATCAAGGTGATGTGCACCCGCTATGCATTCGAATGTGTGGTTTTGGATCAGTATGATAGGTCATTAACATTTTCATTGAGAATAATTTTGATCTTGGTAGAATAAATCGAGTGACATGGTGGTGGTAGTGCCACATTGAATTTTACTACACACCTACTTGGTAGAGATTCATGAAGATGCAGTGAGTTTAGTTGTTGAGTCCCTCTTGGTAATTGAGGATGAGTTGATGATAATACCCTTATTTGTAGAGATTACCAAGGCCATTGATTTGTTTTTTTTATATTTACATGAAGTGAGTGGTGAAATCATAAATGGGTTGGAGTGTGGTAGTATGAAAACTCAGGTTTGACTCAGAAAGAATCATTAGGTGTTGGGAATTCATTGATAATAGATTGGATGAGGGACGCATGTAAATTTGGATATAGAACCTGAAAGGATATGCTTATGGTGTCATTTATGTAATATTTTATGGTGGGGAGTTCATTGTAATACAATAGAGGCTGAGTTTATGTTTATAAAATAGATGTTATTGAATGTCGTGGGGTGCCATTCTCGAAAGCCTGGAATAGGTGATAGATGAAATTTCGTTTTGTTTCTCAAGTGTGAGAGAGACAATAATGACCAACTATTGTGTTCATCAGTGAGTGGAGTGTGAGCCATGGTTGTTTAGAGGGATTGTTTGAGGATGTTTAAATTACACTCCAATGGCGGGGAGTGACATGCCAGTCATGTGAGCATAACCCCCATGCTGGAAGGGCCACAAGAATATGGAGTTGGCCAAGGATCAGTTATGGTGGCATTGGGAATCTACTGAGGAACATGTTATATAATTAGATTCCTCAAAAAACACCAAATTGGAATCAAATGTGGTTATGGATATGTTTTAGAATTCATTTTGGGATCAAGGTGGTTCCAAGGTAATCTTATGGTGTTTATGTTAGAAGTGAATCAATGTGTGTGATAGGTCATGGTGACAGTTTTGAGTCAATAGAGGATCTGACTACGAAATCTCAATAGGATATGGGTAAGGACTCAAGTTAGGGTCTTCAAGTGGTTGTGGGATACCTATTGGCATGAAGGCATTGTGACCTGGTAATATGGTAACATACTATAAGTAGAGCTAAGAATATTTGGAATGATTCATTCAAGGATAATATGACATGGGGTATCATAGAGAACAAATTTAGATAGGTGAAAAATATATCCAACATTTCATCTGGGAAGTGGTGGATGTGTTTCAAAAATAAAGAAGGCTTTTGATGAAAATTCATTTTTTTCTATGAAAATGCATGGTTGGAAGGTATAAATCGAATCTAGTTAGTTTCAATGATGTGGATTGGTTCTAATTTGGATTAGTGTTCTCATAGGTGTATCGGTTTGGTAGGTCTGGAACAATTTTAGTTTCATTTTGGGAGAATGAGTTCTGGTTTCTAATGGTATTTTCATATGGTAGGGGTGCCAAACATCTGAATATGGTGGTGATAATCTACAGCTTATGGGGGAGCACTATAATTCTGATAGGTGATCAAACAAAAACCCAATTAGTGATTTGTGTAGAAGGGATTGATTAAGTGTTATCTTGGTGTTCGGTTTTGGTTATGGAAATTATCTTAGGTTTTGGAAGTTTGAGAACCTTGAAATGGATGTAATTCTTTGAACCTAGTTTGTGTTTTTGGGAATGGAACATGGTCATGGGATTTAATGTAATAAAAGACATATGTTAGGAAATGTGGTTGGATGAACACTATGATTGCTTTAGTTTGATAAGTATTATGGTGGGGATATTTAAGACCCCTCATCTATACGGGTTTATAGAAATTTGAAAAAAAGTATGAATTTTCAAAATGGTAAATGGCTCAGATATTAAAAATGGTGTTAGAATGGAATATTGGGGGTTTAGAATTGTCAAAATATCCATTTGGGACTTATATTGAATTTCTTTAGATGTTTCAGTGGTCTTGAGGGTATCACGAGGGTTTAGGACTCGAGGTTGCTAGTTTTGGAGTTACAGTAATGGTGCATGGTTAGTGCATAGTTAGTGATAATCATTCATCCCAATCATGTGGAAAAATTATATTGGACCATGTTTTTTTAAACCATGCAGAAGGTTCTAGGTGACTAAGTTGATGTATTGAATATATTGTAACCATGTCTTATGGTTGGTTCATGTTCTATGAAAATATTCCTGATGATTTCATCGGGGTGCGCATCCTCGTATCCAGAACGCGATGTCTATTGGTCTATATTCCTACTTTCCAAAGGTGGGTGAAGTCAGTCACTTATTCATGGAAGTTTGCTTCTTGATCGAAACAGGATGTTGGGATATCGGTTCCTCCTTATGTGGAATCCTCCTTAGAATTCGTCACCTAGTCCGGGTATCACATAAAGATTAATATGTTGTTCGTGAAACTCTTTATGGTGCCATATCATTGTGTATTCTTGTTAAATACACTAATTTTGTTAAGATATTCCATGCAGTCATGTTAGATCAGTAACCTTCAATTGGGTGAGTAGTCACATTGGACATTGCTGGCATGTCAAGATGCTAAAACACAGATGCGTCTGTGTTTCTTCCCATCATGACATGGCTTCTCCAGGGCTCAGAAGCATGGGGAATACCACTTCGAGTGTAGGGAATAATATTACATAGGAATGTCCTTGAAGTTTTCCCCATCTTTCCATGATTAACATAGGGTATTCCACGATTTTAATGTCTATCATAGATGGATTAGACTGATCAGAACACTAATAGGAGTGGATATGAGCATGCTTGGGTCCCTACAAAGGGGACACTAGGGTTTTTCATTGGCTGGTATTAAACCTTAGGGAGGATTCCTATATACACTGTCTCGAGATACAGGGATCAAAACCCATGTGGTTCAAAGGGTGAGACATGGAGTGGGGGTGGAGACAAAGGAAAACAACCTAGAGGGATGTTGGGGATTACACATGGATAGTGTCCCATCATAAGAGGAAAACTCTTGGTTGGGTGGTTATGGATTGTATGGGGCTTATACATTGTTAGTTTCTAAAATGGATGGCATGATTTTTCTGAGATGTGGTGGCCTGGGTAATAATCTGGATGGATATGGATGGAGTATTAAAGGATAGAGTGAGTGGGGATGGAACTGAGGTTAAGAAGATTGTTATGTTAGGATTAAGCCTCATAGAGGCTTCCTACATATCCCTATGGTAGGGAATCAAAGTACACATAGTTAGGTGGGGTGATGGGACTCTTGAAGTGGTGGCCCATGAGAATGGACACATGGATTTGACCCGATGGAAGTTGAACCTTCGGGTTGCGGAATGACCTTCCCAAAACAAAAAGGCTAGAGGGAGAGACCAGGATGGGACATGACTGATTGGATTGAACCTCAGTGAGGCCTCCTACATATCCTGGTGCTAGGGAATCATTGTACACATAGTTTAGAATAGTGACATAGAATCATGGTGTACATAAAGGACAGTGACCCCTAAACATGATTGGGATTACATGTGGTTATCATCACAAGGGTTGGTCTAACGCCACTGGGACCGACCAAGGATGTGGGTCCCAACAAAGGAAACATCTAAGTTTACCATTGTTTAGGGTTGAACCTCAGGGAGGCTTCTTACTTACCCTACCATGGAGAAAGGGATCAAAACCTACATACTTTGAATGGGATTACTAGTGTTTGTGGTTGATCCTCAGGGAGGATTCCTATGTAACCTGTCTAGGAGACAGGGATCAAACTCCACATAGTTTAGGGTGAGGCACAGGATCGTAGTGTGTGTGGAGGAAATCGACCCGAAGATGATACAAAGTATTATGCATGGTTAGCAGCCAGAGATGGATCTAATGCTTAGGGGGTGGACAAGATATTTCTATTCCATGAAAGGGGAATAAAACAGTTTACCATAGATTGGTATTGAACCTCAGGGAGGCTTCTGACATACCCTTTCTAGGAGACAATAATAAAAAACCATGTAGTTTGTATATACATATATATTTTAGCGTCATGCAGGTTGGAAAATGGCATATAGTATAACGCCATACATGACAAGGGTGAATCGACGTAAAGTGGTCGAGACTGATGGATGATAGAATTGAACCTTGGGGAGGATTCCTGTAACACCCCGAGATTTTATGAAAAATATTCTTTTTAATTTCTTGTGTTGTATGCTACACCAAAATTAGCTTGTGATATATGCAACACCGTATTTGCTGGCAGTATACGCAACACTATTCTTGGCTCGCATTACACACAATTTCAAGTTCGTTTTGTAGAAACTATTCTACGCAACATTATGTATAGATTTTGTTTAATGTATAAATGAAATAAGTTTTGATTATGTTATACGCAACACCAAACAGAGCTTTCACTACACGTAGCCCTGACTTGGCTTGCATTACACGCAATGAAGGCCTTCCTCGATAGCGTGTGTAGTACGCAATACCGAGTTTCACTAAACGAGATATTATTATAATATTATTATGAACAAGCCGTTATGAATAGTAATACCCACTTTTTGAAATTTTATAATTTTTAACATTCAAAATGGACTTCATTTTTGGATTATTAATATCGAAATTACCTTAGGGTGAAATTTTCATACTTTTCGGATAACTTTCTTATTCTGCTGAATAGTGAAAATTACTAAATTTTAATTAACAACAAATTTTTTAATCGAAATAATTAATAGTGATAAATTATTAATTTGAGTTGTTTTAAACTATATTTAGAATATATTTTTCCCATTTAATACAATGTTGGTCATTGGATGTAATTTCACATTTAAACCAGACATAAATAAGTGTCAATCTTTTGATAGTTATTATCTCTTAAAAACACGCTATTTGTTTTGACGACAGGAATTAATTTTTCAAATTAATTAATGCTAATGATATTTTTTGAATTTGGTTAAGTAGACATAATTTTTTAATTCATAATATCAAATATATCTTAGGCCTCATTTTTTGTATTTTTCTGGAAACTTTCATTTTTTGATGAATAGTGAGACCACTAAGTGGTAGTTAAAAAACTGAATTTTTCATAAAACTTAATTTTACCGCTTCTGTGAGTGGAAGTTCGAAAATATAAGAGACATGGTTAATATCAAGGACTAAAATTTGGTTCAATGAGATGAAAATATTTTTTGTTGAATAGTAACTTTTTACTTTTATTTACCGCGGTTAAAAGTAAATAGGAAAATTAAGGGTAAAAATGATATTATTATTACCCTAACACATGTCCTAATTCTATTGGATAAGTCTAATTAGACCAAAAACAACATTAGGAATAAAATATGACCATTTAGGCCCACTTGGATTAGATTAGGACATTTAATATTAATTTATTTAAAGAAGGGTTAAAATAGGTAAAATCAAAGTTTAATAAGTAAATCATTTTTAATATAGGGTTATACATAAGATAACTTAGACTATAAATATTAATTAGAAAGCTAAAACGATTTCCTACATAATGGTATTTTATTTATAATTTTAGACATTAAATAATTTAATTTATTTATGACACAAAGATGATGCATTAATTATCTTATTAATGAAATATTGACATAAGTGATGTTATAAATACCCAAATAAATGTAATTTGAGACTTTTTATGAATTCCACTAATTTTAGAGGTTAATATGACATGTTAGTATTGATTTAGTTAACTGTTTTAGAACTAATCATTTAATTATTATTTTCACAAAAATCAATTACCAAATAGTGTCAAAATTGACCTAAAATAGTTTTTAAAAAAAATATTATATTATTAATTGTTATTTTATTCCTAAAAATATAAGGTTCGGACAAATGACTTAGATAAGGTTATATATATTAATAATTAATAACTTGGGGTTCTTGTGGCTTGTTATAGTAAGTTTATTAACCTTATTGTGTAAGAAAACAAGAAGACACAGTAAAAGTTAAATTATCTGACTTAAAGTTAAATCTAAATGATAAGGTTAAAATAGAAACCTAAACTTGTATAAATTCTATTAGATTAGAGGCTTTCTACCCATCCCCACCTTATATTCTAAGTAACTCAATTTGGAGCTTTTAAAAACCGAATATGACTTTATAATAAAATAATAGTTTTAGTTATTCCAAAGGATCCCCTCTCCTCCCTTACAAAAGGGCACATCCTCCCTCTCTTCCTCACACCACTTTGAGCCTTAATGCTCGGCCAACCCCTGAAAAATTCTCTTCTACACATCCCAAAAAACATCCTAGAGGTAGTGGTATTCTTCAAAGAGGAATTTCAGTTCCCTAAGAGGAGGTCTCAAAGAGGCGCTTCAAAGAAGAGGTAATGTCCCTTACCGATTCTTTCAACTTTATTTCTTCTTCCACTTCTTCTTCTTTAGTTGTTTCATTATGAAGTAATAGCATAATTATCAATAGTATACTGATATGCTATTATAAGTATGAAACAACCATATTTCACCATCTATCCATCTTACGGAAAACGAAATCACCGCGCGTGCATACGTACGGAATACCGTCTCCACACCGTGGTGTAATCTATTTTCCACCACCACCTTACTTGGATGGGTATAATGGTGAAATTAATGAATATATATGATTATTGTAAATTGATATTGATTATGTAATATTATACATACACTTTAATACAATTCCACGAATATGGGAATGATATCATCGCTTGTGCGTACGTACGGACTACCGTCTCCATGAACGCGATGAGATTCATTTTCCATGATTAACCATTCAAGAATGATTATAAAGTATATATAATGAATAATAATGAAATAAATGAAATAATAATGCTACTGTATTTATGTATATATATATGTATGTTATCTATTTAATTTCATTTAATTCAATAAGGAAACGAAAACATCATTCATGCGTACGTACGACCTACCGTCTCCATGAACGATGTATTTCCTTTATTTTTATAGATATATAATATATATATATATTATGAATATATATTATATATAAATCATGTTTTAAACTCTGGAATTATTTAAATCAGGATATAAGTAATAATATCAATAATGACAAATCGAAACACATACGATAAATGAAATGATTTTACCCAAAACACTACTTTAACATGGAATTTACAAAAGAACGGGTAATATAATGTCATATGTGAAACATATATGATAACATAATAGTGAATATGATTATTTAATAAGTCAATGACATTATTTAAATCATTATATATGAGGTTTGGATCCATACGAAGCATATCGGACCTAAGGTAAGGGATAACTATTCCAATCTCATTCTTATATGAGATTGTTTATTCGTAAGTATTTACTGGGGTTATTGTTATCATCCATGTACATGTTTCCTAAAAATGGTTTCATGTATGTTTAAAGTAATTTTTACCCATTTTGACTTTTACCCAATGGTATGGAAGGAATCTTTCTTTTATTTACCCTACAAGGTACTTTTTGACTTTTCTGACAAAAGTATTAGAAGAATGTTTTTTTAACGTATACGACACGAATTTTTTTTACGATTTTATAAAGCCTTATTTTCATGAAGCTTACTCCAAAATAATTCATGTCTATTTTAAAAAAAATCCTTTTCTTTTAAAATTGCAAGACATTTTGTGAAAAGAAAACGATTTTGAATAAAAAAGGAAATTTTCCTCAAGAATTCATTTCAAGTGTTTTATCAAAACCATTTTTCATCTAAGATAAAATTATTTCATATTTGTATGTTTCAAGTATAATGTCTCTATGATTTACATGGTTTATCTTTTCTTATTATGAAATGATATCCATTTCTTTTATATAGATTATGTGATTATGGGATGATGTTTATGAAACCCATTTTATTTATTGGGGTTTTATGAATGGTGTTTGTTTATTTTGTGGCACAAGTAAGAATGATTTCAATATGAGATGGGTGGGACCTATATCTCCCTACAATTCATTGGGTAAAGATTTATATCTCATCAGATAGACATGGCTGGAACGGTAAGATAATCTGGTTCAGTATTACAGGACTGGAACAAAGAGTGAACTCGATTCAGAAAGGGACTTTGTCCACTAAGATGGTCTTGGCAGCAATTCATTGGCTACTATGGAAATAATTACATGTGATTAATGGATTCCACAATTACATGTTTTATTCCCATGCTATTCTATCATGATTTATGCTCCATTATGATCTATGCCTTATGTACTTCCATGTTTTATGTCGTTGCTCAAAATTTTGATGTTTAAAAATTATGTTCATGTTTTTAAAGTTCAAATGTATATGGTATGTTTTATTTTATCCATGCTTACCCTTACTGAGAATTTGAGCTCGCCATTTTTATGTTTTATTTTCCCCTAGGATTAAAAGAAAGGTTTTAGGTAAGGAAACAAAAAGTGGAAGATCTTTATGGGAGATGTTGAAGATCTTTCACCATGATTAGAAGATTACGTTCCAAGTTTCCAAAGACACTAAACTATTACGGTCCTTGTGTGTATGTTTTTGTTATGTATTAAGTATTCCTCAAAATTAATTTAATATCTATGTACGTTAAGCTTCGGGTCTCTGTAATTGGTATCAGAGGAAAGGTTTAGTTAACCTTTGGAAACTAGGATGCGAAAACTTTAGTGAGATCCCTAGAGATATTTCTAAGGCATGTCTTGGGATGTCCCTAAGGTTAAGTATACGTATAGGTTATAGTCCTAGAATTGCGCTAATGATCTTATAATTAAACCTAAGATGTTATATATTGAAGGTAATCCCCCTTTATTATGTTGTTTTCCCTATCATAGTATTTTCCTCTCACACTATTATTTTTGTGTTTTAGACTATGGCTGGAACCCGAAGGAACCGTGTTGATCAATGTAATGGACAATGCAATGATTTTCCTCCTGAATAAACCAATGTCATGGGAGATGGAGTGCACAATCTTATTTCTATACTTACACAAGCTTTGAATCATTCTGGATTTCAAAATGAGCAGAGAAAGGATCAACATTATGTTGAATCCTTCATGAGGCAACGTCCACCTTCATTCAACGAGTCTTCTGATCCCTTAGTGGCTGCACAATGGATCAATACTACTGAAAAGATATTTTTAGTTCTACAAATTTCTGAGCATGATAAATTCATCTTAGCAGTATATCGTTTGGAAGGTGATGCTGATCAGTGGTGGAATCTTATCAAGAATACGAGGAAAAGAGATGAAATTGAGTCCATGGAATGGGACGAGTTCAATAACTTGTTATTCAGTAATTACTTCCCTCGTATTCTTCTAACAAAGATGGAAAACGAGTTTCTTGAGCTGAAGCAGAAGGATGATGAATCTGTTGGTATATACGAACCAAATTTTACAAGACTTGCAAGGTATGCATCTTGATTTATCATCCAACCTGAAAGTAAAGTTGATCAATTTTTCAGTGGCTTAAAACTAAGTATTCTAAGGGCATTAGCTATAAGAGACTTCAGTAGATATGAAGAAATTTTGCATTGTGCTATCAAGGTAGAACTGGAAGTTGGTGTAACATATACATCTCATGGTTTTGACAAGAAACGAAAGATGGAGTTCAAGGAGAAATCTCATAACAATGGTGAAAATAAGATGAATGTTTATTTATGCTCAAATTGTGGAAAGAAGCAAGGTGTAGATTGCTTAAAAGGTACTAGAAAATGTTTTAAGTGTAGAAACGAAGGTCATCAAGCAGTTGATTGTCAAAGTAATGGGAAAAAGGTTGCTAATGATGTGAATAGAGAAAAGACTACAGATAACTCTCCACCAAAACTTCAATGCTTCAAGTGCAAGGAAATGGGACATTATGCTAATAAATGCCCTAATCCACGGGTTAATGATGATCAACGTGAGCAACCTCTTAAGGAAAAGGATAAAGGGAAGTCTCATGTGATCACTATTTGTGATGTTGAGTATGAAAATGATGTTTTGTAATGATTAAGTGTTTATGTAATGGGATTTCAAAATAGTATCATGGAATCTCATTTATGGTATTGTGGAATTTTGGAATATCTATGTATTGGTTTTCAATAATTATATGGTACTGGTAACCATAAAAAGGTGATTGAAATATTTTTAGAAAGCTGATGAAATGCGCATAATGAAGGGATAAGGAGAAAATAATATGATAGTACTCATGAGCTCATGACTGATACAAGGACTAAGTGATATTATGGTTTAAGTATATAGAATTTTTGGGATTTTGGTGTGCGGAAAGTGTTAAAATTTAACAACATTCATGTTTTCACTAAGGTTCAATGGGTATTAATTCTTCAATAGAATACATGATTAAGGTATTCACATGTTTGTAATTTGACCAACAATATATATCTTATGATATATGGGGGATAAATGATGGCATTCACGTGATTTTTATGTGACATTTCAAGTAATCATTTTCTTTATACTATGAGCTTGGACCAAAGTATTTTAGATAAGCCTAAATATTGGAATGGATTATGTTGGACATAATATAGTTCGATATTATTGATGGTATGTTATAGTAATGTAGTTTTAGAAAAAGGACAACCTGGAGGATAGGCGACAACCCATCTTGTCAAACAAGGCTGTGGGAATTGAACCCAAAACCGAAGTGCGACTGGCCTTTATCGCCTACCACTGGCCTACAAGAAGTCCCTAGTTAGTAGAAACTAGTTTTATTTTATTAAGCGGTATGATATTTGAAGTATAAGTTAATTTTTGGAATCGTATATGATTAACCTCACCATAGATGGACTTATGTATATTTGATAACTTTTGCTAACCTTTTGTTTGAAACAGATGGAATGACCCATCATTCTATCACATGATCTGTTAACACTTCATTAATAACAAATTCAACTTAATTTCTTTAAGAGATGAAGTGGAAATTGTTCAAAGCATGAACAATAGTGAGATTGTACCAAAATCAAGAAAGTATTTCTTCTAATTCAAAATTTTCAACTTTAGGGAAATGGTATTGAAAACCAAAAATGTTGTCCTAGTGCTCTTATATCTGATGAATCAGATGGTACCTTAGATCATCACAAATTTATGGGTTTGTGATTTATGGATTTTTTATAGCCTTATTCTCTACCACTCTCCTTCAGAACATGATGGTTATATTTCTCCTCCATATCCATATTTTCACCTATGTTCTCCTATATGGAATCCCAGTGATGAGTTATTTGTGTATCCGTTATGTTTCTAACATTCCTTTTTTAAATGAAGTTTTAGTATTCCTTTTTATGATGTGGGTTTCTATGAGAGAAACTCTCGTGTAATAAACCATTTATAAACCCGATGAATTTTGAGGTCGAAATTCATTTTAAGGGGGGTAGAATGTAACACCCCGATATTTTATGAAAAATATTATTTTTAATGTCTTGTTTTGTTTGATACACCAAAATTAGCTTGTGATATACGCAACACCGTAATTCCTTGCAGTATACTCAACACTATTCTTGGCTCGCGTTACACACAATTTCAAGTCTGTTTTGTAGAAACTATTCTACGCAACATTATGTATAGATTTTGTTTAATGTATAAATGAAATATGTTTTGATTATGTTATACGCAAAACCAAACAGAGCTTTCACTACACACAGCCCTGACTTGGCTTGCATTACACGCAATAAAGACATTCCTCAATAGCGTGTGTTGTACGCAAAATTGAGTTTCACTAAACGAGATATTATTATAATATTATTATGAACTAGCCATTATGAATAGTAATACCCACTTTTTGAAATTTTATAAATTTTATATTTCAAAATGGAATTCCTTTTTGGATTAGGAATATTGAAATTAGCTTAGGGTGAAATTTTGGTACTTTTCGGATAACTTTCATATTCTGATGAATAGTGAAAATTACTAAATTTTAATTAAAAACAACTTTTTTAATCGAAATAATTAATAGTGATAAATTATTAATTTGAGTGGTTTTAAAGTATATTTAGAATATATTTTTACCATTTAATACAATGTTGGTCAGTGGATGTAATTTTACATTTAAACCAGACATAAACAAGTGTCAATCTTTTGATAGTTATTATCTCTTAAAAACACGCTATTTGTTTTGACGACGGGAATTAATTTTTTAAATTAATTAATGCAACTGATATTTTTTGAATATGGTAAAGTAGACATCATTTTTTAATTCATAATATCAAATATATCTTAGGCCTAATTTTTTGTATTTTTGTGGAAACTTTCATTTTTTGATAAATAGTGAAACCACTAAGTGGTAGTTTAAAAACTGATAAAACATAATTTTACTACTTCTGTGATTGTAATTTCAAAAATCCAAGAGACATGGTTAATATCAAGGACTAAAATTTGGTTCAATGAGATGAAAATATTTTTTGGTGAATAGTAACTTTTTACTTTTATTTACCACGGTTAAAAGTAAATAGGATAATTAAAGGTAAAAATGATACTATTATTACCCTAACACATGTCCTAATTCTATTGGATAAGTGTAATTCGACCCAAAACAACCTTAGGAATAAAATATAACCATTTAGGCCCACTTGGATTAGATTAGGACATTTAATATTAATTTATTTAAAAAAGGGTTAAAATAGTTAAAATCAATGTTTAATAAGTAAATCATTTTTAATATAGGGTTATACATAAGATAAATTCGACTATAAATATTAATTAGAAATATAAAACTATTTCCTACATAATGGTATTTTATTTATAATTTTTAGACATGAAATAATTTAATTTATTTATGACACAAGATGATGCGGTAATTATCTTATTAATGAAATATTGACATAATTGATGTTATAAATACCCAAATAAATGAAATTTGATACTTTTTATGAATTAAACTAATTTTATAGGTTAATATGACATGTTAATATTGATTTAGTTAACTTTTTTTGAACTAATAATTATGTTATTAGTTTCACAAAAATCAATTACCAAATAGTGTCAAAATTGATATAAAATAGTTTTTAAAACAAATATTATATTATTAATTGTTATTTTATTCCTAAAAATCTAAGGTTCGGAAAAATGACTTATATAAGGTTATATATATTATTAATAAACCACTTGGGGTTCTTTTGTCTTCTTATTGTAAGTTTATTAACCTTATAGTGTGAGAAAACAAGAAGTCACGGTAAAAGTTAAATTATCTAACTTAAAGTTAAATCTAAATGATAAGGTTAAAATAGAAACCTAAACTTGTCTAAATTATATTTTATTAGAGGTTTTAGACCCATACCCACCTTATCTTCGAAATAACTCAATTTGGAGCTATTAACAACCGAATATGACTTTATAATAAAATAATATTTTTAGTTATTTCAAAGGTGCCCCTCTCCTCCCTTATAAAAGGGCACCTCCTCCCTCTCTTCCTCACACAACATTGAGCCTTCATGATCGGCC